>JAYJLV010000056.1:15584543-15651800 GCA_036873485.1 Torymus texanus
GTGTGTGTGTGTGTGTGTGTGTGTGTGTGTGTGTGTGTGTGTGTATATATATATATATACGTACAAGGCGAGGAATGTTTTGAATTCGCAGCGTTTCTCACGACGACGACGACGACGACGATGAACAACCCTCGGCCTATTTTTCTCGAATCGGCGTGTATATGTACGTGTGTACGCGATTATTTTTCACTCGTACGCGTATATATACATAGGTATGCATGTATATATGTATGTATATAGCGCCCAGTAGTAGTACCGCAGTGCTGCATACATGTATATATAGACAACGAAGGGAGATGGCTATCTGCGTTAATTGAGACGGCGTGCGTGCATTCGTGTATATATATGTATATAGCGTAGAAGTGTAGTAGTAGTAGTAGTTGTTGTAGTAGTAGCACACTGGTGTATATATATGGCGCTGTTTCCGCGCGAGGTTTACGGGTGTAGGTACGGTGTTTTGTTTCGCTGTCTTTTTAATTGGCGCGAGAGTGTTTAGTATATGTATTAGATAGGAGGGAGGAGGTGAAGCCAATGGGGGGAAGGGGCGACGAGTTAGTGCAGTGGGTTTCGGAGTTTGTTGTGGTGCTTGCGAACTGGTGCTTTTCGTACCGTAATGTATTGTTGTATACAAAATAGTATAGTAAATTTATTTTTTTATTAGATAAGAAGAAAGTTTTGTTATTTTACAGAAAGTTGGTATAACAAATTTGTTGGGAACATTTTTAGGCGAATATTTTTTTTATTTATAAATTTATCAAAATATCATCAACGTATCGTTAACTTAGGTGTAATAATTGAAAAATAGTTTAATTTTGAATATATTTTACGTATATATTACACATTTCTATGTATATTGAAAAAGACTTATTTTTAACTATCTATGCCGAAGCAATTACGTTAACAGGGCACAGAGATAATAAATACAGTACGATAAGTATAGATCAATTGGTCTGGATTAGATGTCTGCGCCGTTAACGGTTCTTTTTTTTTCTAACATGGGGTTGTTATATATATATATATATATATATATATGTTTTTGGTTAAAGATAATACCATATATTTATACACTATATAATCTTCTCTTTTACATCAAACTCTGTATTTTAATCACCTTGTTTAAAAAGTTTCTCTCCTCTATACACCTTATACCATATTTTCACTAACCGTACTTTTCATAACACGAGTATATTTCAAAACAACACACAACAAACCCTTATTCGAATAAAAAATTAAAATTTAATTATCTTTGGGAGACTCCACACGTTCTCCTTACGGAAAAACCTTAAGTAATTTTCTCATTTTATTGCGTTACGTACCATAACATTCTAATACGCCAGAGTAGCATGCGTGCAAACACAAACATATACATATATATATGTATATAAATAAATACCTTATACACCATCCTACGAGCATCAAACCTACTCTACTAAAACCTTCACTCGCCGTTTCGCAAGTAAGAGAGAGAGAGAGAGAGAGAGGAAAAAAATCCATTCATTTTGCAAAACGTGCCGTAACGTCGCACTCGCTACTCTTCCACGACGATGCGTATGTATATACACATATATACAGAGCGAAAAAAAACCTACATTCGCGCAATACCTCACGTGCATATAAAAAGTGAATGTAAACAAGCGAAGATAAAAATATTTTTTCCCGCGCGAGCCTGTGCGACAGTTTACTCTCGCGAACTTCAAATAAAAAGCACTATACGCGCGCGCGCGCGTACTCGCGAGTGTATATATATATATAGTATACTATATACGGCGTTATAGAGAGAAAGAGAGAGAGGGAACGTAAGGCTTACGTATATGAAGTGGGTCAGTAACCCCGGCCATCGGGTGGGAGGAAGAGAAGGAGGGGGAGGTAGTCCGTCAAATGAGTAATACTTCGTGCGCAGTGTAAGAGAGCGGGAGGGGAAGAGAAAAGAGAGAAAACATCACGTACAAAGTGGAAACTTCGGATCGTGAAAATGCAGATGTTGGAGAGATTGCTGCACTGGTGAAGTACAGTGTAGGATAGGATAGGCGGTTCATGTATATGCGGCTGCTGCGAGCGGAATTGAAGCTTTACAAAATTCATGACGGCGATTATAATTGTAGGAAAATACGTAATACAGAGTAGCTGATAATGAAGCTCTTTGGGAACATGATTTTGTTATCCTTTTTGTTCGTATTTGTAACGCGAACGTGTATATATAGACAAACTTTATATGTTCGAGTTGAAGGAAATTGTTCTTGTTTCAAAAAACGTTTCTTGACACTAAATTGCAGATGACTTTTATTTTTAAACATTAGAAAGGCCTTTGCAAGTCTCAACGTCTTTGATGATACATAAAATGTACATAAGACATATTCATATATATAAATTAACAAATTATTAGAAAATTATTTAGTTTGAAGAAATAATATAGTATGAATATCTAAAATTATTTTATAACAAACTTAACCCAACCCAATTATACCGTGCAATAGAATATAAACGTCCTATCAACGATTCGAAATGATTCACCTACTTTTATACTCACATTAATCATACACACTCTTGCCTATATCTGACTCTGCGACAAGTCCTATCAAAAACTAATAATATCTCACATTTCTTATCCTATTCCTCATTACCAACATACTCAAGAAACAACTCAAAAAAGAAAACTCTTAAAAAATCCCACCTACTCTCATCTTCCCTCAATTCGCAAAATTTTTGCGGCCTCTTGTTCCTATCTATATCTATCTATATCCATCTCACTCGCCAGCTCGGTAACTACGCCTCTATATACTGGCTTGCTTGCGCCTGTGTGCGCGCGAGCGCGAGCGCTTGGATTTTCGCTGTTGCCACGCGAGCGCAGAGCGAGCAGAGAGCGCGCGCGCGGCAGCGCCCGGCTGTCTCGCTCACTCGCGCCTTTCCACCTTGACAATAGAACGACGGGCTCGTCGTCTCGCTCGCCGTTGAGGAAAAAGAGCGAGCGAGCACGCAAACGAGCTGCAAAAGAAGCGCAAGCAAGAGAGATAGAGACTTATGAAGAGAGAGAGAGAGAGAGAGAGAAAGAGAGGTTTTTGACCTCTAGAGGTGCACTGGCTGATTTTTCGGCCAGCTACGGGTGATAAGGGAGGAAAGGGTCTATCGATCGCCGCCGGTGTGGGAGGTGTGATAATCGGGAAAATCGATAGTGAGCTTCGTGCTTGATTGTGTGTATGTGTGATGTGTACATATACATGGCGTCCGGAGGGTGTAGTACGCTTGTGAAGTTGTATATATATATATAATACCTATACGATGTAACGATGGTTAGAGAGAGAGATAGATGAGAAAAATTGACGGCTGAAATTTCGATGGTTAGCGATGTTAATCAATCAATTTTATCTATACTTTCCACTGTGCTGTGTTGTCGGTGATTATTTTCAATTCCGAGTTTCTGATTAAAGGAAATTTCGGGATAAAAAGTCAGAGAGTGGTAGTTATGAGGTACTTAGCAACGGTAATTGGATCGAGTGAAAAATTGTTCAGTTGCCGGGCGGTGAAGAATCGAATACCGCGTCGTGGATAGCAACAAAACGGTATAGAGAAATAATTCCCTATGATGAGATTCTAAAATTGATGATTATGCGAATTGATTTTAATTAATGCTCGTTCGCAGAAAGGTATAATTAAATCTTTAAACGTTTGCTTTTGAATTAAAAAAAGAACATATGACCTATATCCGAGTAGCCTGCCTAGTAACAAGAAAACGGTTCCCTCTTTTCATTCTAAAATTTTCTCTAACGATAAAAATCATTCAACTTTTTCATATATAAATATAACATTCAACTATATTGCATGAATCTCACGTACAATCAATACGAATAATAACAATTTGCCGGCAATAACGTCCAATTTTATACATACACATATACATACATATATACAAATACATTGTTACCACCCAACAAGCCAATGAAAATATACTTTGTGTCGCTGCTCGTTTTATCAACCACAAGTGCTATATACATTTACCCTTACACCGAACCTACACTTTTACCATGATTGCTACATATTATATATACCCTGAGATTCACTACATGTACAATAATTCGTCTCTTTTTTTTCCCAAAAGACACGAGGGCGACAAGCTCGCTTATATATAAAAAAAAACCGCGTATCGCGTGCAGCAACAGCAGCAGCACCCACTACTATACACTGTGGATGTGACGTCAAGATATCATCACTTTATTTTCTTTTTTTTTAAACACCCGCGTGCGCGCGTTACGCCGGTGCGCATAACTTCGTAGATAATTAAACAGATAGAAAATTTTATGCGGCCAATTATGGAACGGTAAATTTGATGCCGCCGCCTGATTCCTATGTCCGTGTGCGCGCGCGCGCGCGCGCTCACGACTTTTTATTACGGCTATGAAAGGAGAGAGACGCTATATGCTATAGGTACGCGAGTGCGGTTAACTTTGCAACAATGTATATATAAGTATATACGAATTTCTTTTTTCCTCCTCCTATATTTCCAAGTCCAGTCGGAATGGTAGGGTTTCGTTGTTAAAAATACATCCCACGTTTGTATAATTTCTTCGCGAATCTTTCTCGTATTATATGTTTATATGTGTATGGTATTACAATAAAGTGGAGCAAAAAATTACCGCACAAAACCTTGGAGTCGATTTAAACTGTGACACATACACACAGTTGCACGTGGCACGTGTAATATCGTTTTTTTTCTTTTTGCAGTAGTATTGTTCTACAAATATTTTCCACGAAATGATTACTCAACGTCCGCGCGCGATCGCTGCACTTCTTTTTTTTTTATCTTTTTCGACGGAAACAAAGTATACGATGATTATTTTCTTTATTGTTTTTAATATTTTTGTCGATGCTCTTATAAAGTACGTCGTTAGAAATAATTTTGCGAAAATTATTGATCGTTAGGTGAAACACGCTATAATACTTCGCCTGGAAGCGTTTCATTGCGCTCATTTATTATTGATGACGCGATCGTCGTGTTTGAAACTGTGTATAATATTTTTTTTAAATATCATGCATAATATAGGGATTATGTTGAAATGGTTATATAGTATTTTCAAAAATTTTTCGATTATTAAAATGTAACGTTAATTTCTATTGGACGGTTGCGAATTTTCTACTTTATGTACCCAATTAATCGACTACTGATTACACAAAAGTGTACTGAAGCTTGATTTATTTGGCTTTTTGCATTACACAACTTTCTGTATACTATATTACTAAATTACTCTGTTTTTTGTATTAATCACATGGCCACGTATAATTTATCTCATCACATGTTCAATTAGGAAAGAAATCGTATTAAAACGCAAAATAATATTTGATTTTACACACAAATATCACAAAAACCAACCAAGTGAAAAATAATAATTCCTACCTTTATACCACTAGATTCCACTTAAACGTTAAAAAAAAAACAACTTCAATCACTTCGTCGGATAATTCTATTATACTTCAAACCCCATTCTTATTGTTCTCACCGCCGTTTCCATTTCCTCTTCTTCTTCACACTTCCCCTTGTACTTTTCACCGCTAAAAAAAAGAGGCGAAATCGACGAAAGAGGGAGAGAGAGAGAGAGTCTCACTCGCGTCGGTATTCATTTTTTACGGCAAAATCCCACGGCTGGCCGAAGCGTGGACTTTATTACGAAATAACGACGCGCAGCCGAGCGCAACGACGAAGTACGGAACTTCTTCGTGAAGTCGCACGCCACGACGGTGAGGTTCTCAAAATTTCGTTTGCCTTGGTTTTCCGGTGAAGACACTCGGTATTTGCGCCGGAAAGAGGAGGAAGAAACGAGGGGAAAAGAGTTTTTATAAAAGATTACTGCGGATTCTTAGTGAAAGAATAAAGTAATGGTGGTATAAATGTTGGTGGGTTGTAATTCTTGGTAAAGATAGAGATTTTTCTGTTGGATTGTATGTATAGACTTTTACGAAAGATTGTGTGTGTGTGTATATATATATATATATATCTCTCTCTTGTCTGATTTCTCGACTATTTTCATTGCTTTAAACAGATTAGTAATAAATTACGTTTAAATAACATTTTTATCTGTTACCTAAAATTATCTTTATATGTTGTAGTGTACTTTAAAACATATTTTTAAAACGAGGATAAATGTCGTTAAATTTAATCTACTATAAAATTAAAATATTGTTTGCCAGTTTGTTCACATCATAAAACAACACTGAAAACATTTCAATTTAGAATTACGTTTTATTTAATTTGAAGCATATATACCATACAACACTTACAATAAATGCACGCTTTCCCTTATTGCTGTTCGTTTATTTAGAGCATATCATTGTTTACTTTTGTGCTTAACTTCGCTCGGCCTTTCACTTTATCTTTCGATTATCACGCCTGCGATGCAGCTGTATTTAATTAAATAATCTTATCACAATAACAAGCATAATGAGCGTAGTTGTAAAATCACGTACGCTATATATGTTATTTGTTTCATCCTTTTCACCATTGAATTATTTAAAAAAAAAAAAAAAAAAAATAACAACGCAGACAGTGCTTTTTACCTTTCTTCTGTTTTTCACTGCAGGCTTTTGATAGGCATATAATCGCACTGTTTTATATTTTCTCTTGTGCATTTATATCACGTCTCGTTTTATCAATGCTAATATTATTTTTATCGAGACTTAAATGAGCCTCATTCAATGTGAATTACGTTTCAGTAAAAACTCGTTGTTTGTTATTCAAGCAAGTGAATATTTTTCATTCGTATATATACTCGCGGTATAAAATAGTTTTGTAATCTTTATAAATTTTTCAAGTTCAAATGAGACATGCTAAAAAAACATTTTCATAAAGAAATGCGTTTTATTTAGAAATATACTCACGCAACATTTCTCTATATTCGTCTATAGTCGACGTAAGTAATATTTGTAATTATTTCTATATACTTAAGATGATTCACAGCCAATATATTTAGAAACTTGTGTATATACCTGCGCAATTGTTTATTTTCTCTCTAGTATGTTTATCCTCTATCTAAATATAGATTTTATAAAGCAAGTTTACTTTAAAAATGAAGATTCTTATAATAAACTATT
This sequence comes from Torymus texanus, assembly GCA_036873485.1. NCBI lineage: Eukaryota > Metazoa > Arthropoda > Insecta > Hymenoptera > Torymidae > Torymus > Torymus texanus. The sequence continues at coordinate 15,591,621 of JAYJLV010000056.1, forward strand.
ACACTTATTATCATATATCCAAAATACCAACGCTTTCTAAAAACTTTCTGTACCCCTTATACATCAATCTTCCTGCACAAAAAGCCATATAGTTTTCAGTGCGCATATATGAACGAAAACAGTATAAGATAATCCACGACCGTAACCCTCTTTCTCTCGCACGCACATATCTCCCTCTCTCCCCTCATTACACCTCAGCGAAAAAATTGATAATAACAGAGAGAAAGAGCGATAGGGAGAGAGAGAGATGTACGTACATATAGGTGTACCTCCGCATCATCGCACTCTCGCGCGAAATATCAGACCTTCGCTCGCTTGCGCGCGCGCACGCATTCTCGCACATCCATCCATTACGGCTTGCGCGCTCTCTGACCTCACCGCCACGTTCGCGAGCGTATAATCAACGCCCACGCGTTTCACATGGGTAATAGCCGCGCGAATTGCGAAAAAAGTCCTCTCTATATATCTCTCTCTCCCTCCCTTACTCTCCTGCACACGTATGGATGTCAAAGGCGAGTGTAACGTAGCTTTAGATTGGTTGAAGCATCGTGCGAACGCTAGATATCAGCCAATGGGCGTTGGCGTTACTCGTCCGGCCGGCGAGTACCGTCACGTGAGTTGGAGCCATATATATATGCGGTTGGAGCGCGGAGAGAGGAAGCAAAACAAACAGCAGCTGGTCGACCGATGCATGAGTTGGAATGGGAGGGAGAAGTGAGAGGAGTCGGTCAGGTGGATTCCCGTGGTTATCAGCTGTTTTTTAACGCAAGCGCGCGAATTCGAATTCGCGAGGGCGTGCGCGCATGCGGCGAGGTCATTGATTGGGTTGGTGTAACACAAGGCTCTTGTTTACGCCGAAACGCGTGAAATTTATCCCGCAGGGATTCAAGTGGGATTCTATTATGGAAAATAGATGATTCCAGTGTATGATTGAGCTAAACATTTGTTTATTTTTATTATTAAAAAGACATATTATTTAGTTAGATAAGATGATACATTTAAAAAATTTTTTTAACTACGATATTTATGTATGAAATTATTCTTTTTCGTTAATAAGATCAAGGTCCTATACCCTAATATTTTTTTAAATGGAAGCAAATTTATCTAGTCCTAAATTATACTTAACAGCAAAAATAAAAACATTTTCAATATTATTTCTAGGTTACTATGATATTACATTTAAGTACAGAATATTTAAATATGTAAATCGTATATTAAAAAGCTCTAAAATGGCAAGCAATAATTTATAATCTAAAATTGTACGACATAAATAATTAATTTTTCTTATACAGGGTGTTCAAAAAGTCCCGGTACAGCTGAATAATGAAGAATCAATCTGACCTTTAAATGATTTTGAAAATCATAATCAAGAGCACAGCCAAGATTACCACCGGATAGCCAGGGATATTTCCTACAACTTTTGTCATGGCCATTTTTCAGTGCGACGCTTACTCTACGATTATTCAACCGATCCGAGACTTTTTGAACACCCTGTAAATGTCATAAAAACGACACTAACATAAAATTGTTTACATATAAGTAATTTCATCGATTCCTAAAACTAATAAAGCATTCCGTAAAATAATGCGCAGAGCTTTCAGAATATATAGTCTTTCGACCGTTGCGTCATAGATATCCTTCTGTGTTTTATAATGTCCCGTCTGAAATATAATGTTTAAAATACAATATTGTATACTTATGTTCCTTAGAAAAAATGTGAGCTAACAAACTTACCAGTGTGACTGGATGACTCTGATAATACTTGGTAAAATCTTTACATAAATTGTAACAAAATCTCCATAGTATCGGAATGTTAACTATAAGTTTTGGATTAATATAAAGCGCGTTGGCTAAAACATCTGGAAACTCAAGTACGTAATCGAAAATCATTTTCCAAGTTGCCTGTAAGATTATTTTTGAATTATTTATTTGTTAATCTTCCAGGACAAACTCATATACTTACAATATCTCCAGCTCTTTCAAAATACGTCAGCTCACCAATTTCAGGGATCGGAGGATACTCATCTCTTATCACTAATTTAGTATATTTATGTAAAATCGACGTAATTCGAACATTTGTATACAAGACATATATAGCTTCTAAAAACCAATCAAATATAAAAATTTAAATTCTTAAAACTAACCATTTCTAAAGATATAAGAAAGCTTTGTTACCTCTTGTAGAGGAATCCATAATTGGACTTGATTCAAGCTGCACCGAATCAAAATAATCTATTGATAACAATTCGTTATTCATAGCAGCGCACGCATACTTTCCAACATCTCTTTCAAGATTGTGGGAGTCGACGTAGATCTCATGGCACCTTTGTATATAACACTCCCTGATTTTCTTGATCTTATGGTTCATGTATTCTTCCCGTGTCAGGGTAGATTCCATCTTACCCGTCGTGTTATTGTTAGTTAAAGCTTGACCACACCTCATTATCAAAATTTTAAAATCTGCATCTTTTTCTAACAGCGACTCGTTTGTACTTAGCACATAATGAGTACGACATTCTCTTTCACAGATTCTGTGGCCCTGGGACTTTAACATTTTTTCAATGGTGCGCTTTAATAGATTTAACCTTAGGGTTGATACCTCAGACAGAGGGTTATGATCTACCGTTATCTTGAATCTTTTACCACGAGCAGGTTTGTGACCATAGTAGATTCCCTCGGCCAAGACGGATTTTATCACGAAGTGAGACAAGCGCGTGGCGTGAAAGACGAGAGCGACCGTGTCGTTGGTCAATAAGGTGAACTCAAATAGCATCGGTAGTACCGAGGAATCTATGAGGAACAATTCTTTGCAATTTTTCACGAACTGAAACAACAATTACTATTATAGATAATCCAGTGAATATTTGCTCTTTACATTCATAGAATGTTTATACTTACCTCACGTTTGAAAGCGGTAAGAATACTATCTACGTCCCAGTGTTCGGAAGATGGGTTATCAAGTTTTGTGTTTTTGTAGTAGGTCAAAATATTGTCGGCCTCACCATGCTTTTCGGGGTTTTCTTCGATGCAGTTTATCCAGGGCTCAATTTTGTAAGGAAAAGACAAATCGCCGTTAGAACCATGTTTGTGTCTATTATGGATCTTAATAATTGGTGGCCGAGGTATACGAGTGCCAGTCACCATAAAATATATTAGCTCTCGAAATCTGTTCGGCGAAATCCACATTTTCTTTGATTACTTTTTTTTTCGGATTTTACTGTGATATTTGTGATAAGGAATTTGAACAGTACTTCATTAACTACTTTGAATTCAATAAGTTGAACTACGTAATAAACCGCGTAGATTAAGATTTGTAAACAAATCAGTATGACGATGGGATTATTATTGTATGTATATCAAGTTATATATAGCAATAGAATTGAATCTTGTACGTTTCAAATAATTGTCGAAGATAAATTGTACATTTATTGATATAAAATTAGGAGCCCTTAAGGTGTTATTATCTAACGTCTCCTTATAATTCAATATTAACAATTTTTATTGGATTTGTAAAACAAATATTTATTTAACAAATTTGTGAAAAAAAATAATTATAAAATGTATAAAATTTTAAATTTTATTAAATTTTTTAATGTCATGATTTTAATTTGTTATATCTGATTATTATTTGGATAAATATAGTTGAATAAAAGAGAACGATATCAGTAATATAAACGTATATATTTCTAGTATATAAAATGTCCCAATGATAAAATATGTAAATAAAATTTTTTTCTAAAAGTGGGTAAAATAAAGTATTTTGTCATTAACACAGATACATTACTTCTTGAATTTTCAACAGAAAGAATACTTTTTTTCAAAATAGTACGCAGTGCCATGAACATATCAAACTTTTCCATTGCCTCAAGAACACTAACTGATACTAAAAATATTCCAATGATAAAATAAAATATATAAATTACACTTTTTACAAAATGCTAAAAGTGGGTGAAATATAGAGAATGTCGTCAACACAGGTACAACACTTCTTGAAGTTCCAACAGGACGAAAGCTTTTTTCAAAACCATACGCAGTGCCGTAAAGATATACCATTTTTCCAGTGCTTCATCAATACCAACTGTCACTTGATTGTCAGGCTGAAACATTGATTAAGTGAATGATAAGAATTTTTCAATTATTTCTTCCCTCCCTGGCAAAAAACTTTTATTTTCAGTTTTTTCCGTTTTTTGTTATTTATTTTTTTTTTTTGTTTAGATATCTATACAAATGTCGAAAATTTGAAAAAATATACAACAAAAATACATAAATAAAAGCAAACCTAAATAGAAAAAGATAATTAAAAAATTATCAACTATGACTGATAGATTGATTAAAAAGAATAAAGCAATAAACAATTGTTATAATTCAAAAATATTTGTGATTAAATAATTTATGTTAGTTTTTCTTTTCTTCAGTTTTCATATTTTTCCGTTTTTTCTTTTTATTTTAGTTTATTTCTTTTTTTCTATTGATAGAAAATAAAAACAAAAAACAATAAAAGCAGTAAAACACATTAAATTATTCTTTGCCAGGTTTATAAATCATTGGAAATAATAAATCTTTACTGATAAGATCTTCTCTTGGACAAAATATTTATTGAAATCGCGACATAGATTAATTGTAAATGTCCACAACGATTGAATATTCACTTCGAGCTTTGTCTGGGCTGAAACAGCAAAGTCCATCATGTCTGGAAACCTTATGATGTAATTGTAAACCATATACCAGGTTGCCTGTAATAAAGAAAAATTGTACATATGTATAGCATTCAAAATTTTATACAATGTAAATATTAAAAAGTTATTTAATACTCACTGGATTATTAGCACAGTGAAATAGTGGGATGCCCGTAATTGGAATTAATTCTGGCAATATTGAACTGATAAACTTCCAGTATATGTCTATAGTCATGGCTATTTTAACATTAATGTATAAACAAAAACCTGCTTCTGCAAATCGTAAATATAGATAAATATATTTAAAAATATATAACGAATGATACGAAAATATCAAAAGTCAGGCTTAAATATTCAGTTCTAAAGTTCTGAAAATCAGATTTTTATAGACAACATCATTTCAAGTACCTTTAATATGATCCATTTCAGAATTAATCCTTATAGCAACGGGATTGTTGAATCTAATACTCAGCAGCTCGTAATAAATAGCTGCGAAGGCGGTCTTCACAAGGTCCGATTCTCTGTATATGATATTGATATACAAATTGGGATAATGTTGCTCCCACAAAATTCTGATTAGTTCCGTAACCATCATTACGTACTGGTCCTTGGTCATGAACGATTGTGTCGAGTTCATAAATTCACTTGCGGAACCGCAGACGATTAGCTTAGCGTTACCAGGAGCTAGAGTCGTCGCATTCGTAGTGAAAATGAAGGTGTTACTGCAGTACTCGTCATACGTTATGCTATAGCCCTCCTGCTGAAGCATATTCTCCGTCACTTTGCGGAGAAGATGAAGTCGTAGATTTGAGATTTCCGATTGCTGATCAAAATTAACAAGAAATCTAAATTGTTTGTTGTTGATAAGTTTCTGTCCATATGCGGGTCCGGCTTCCAAGACAGTTCTGACCGCGTAGTGCGTGATTATAGAGGGGTAGAATAAGACACGAACATAATTGCCGGAATACGAAAGGTCCAGGTTGATGTTGATCGTATCTATGTTACAATTGTGGATACGATTGTACTCACCAAGAGTCTAGAATGCTTTGTTCAGTTATTTATTGAATTATTATTTATTGTCCTATTGAAAAATCCTTTACATGTAGGTCCCATGTAAGATCCCGTGAGATTTATATGGGATCCATATCAGCAATTGAGACCCACGTGGTTACACATCCGTAGCAGAAATATTTTGGTAGATAACTGTAAATAATTGTAAAAAAACTGACGTATAACTGTTTAGTTTTTACAATTTCGCATGGCTCCTATGTGGATCCCACGTGGATCCCAAACAGACTTTCCAATAGAGTATTATATTTTCTTAAATATCTTAACAACACTTACACTTTGTTTCAAGACTATAAGAATCATCGTGTTATTCCATTCCTTCGATCTGGGGTGCATGAGCGCCCTGTACTTGTAATATTCCAGGATGTTATTTACACGGCTGTACCAGGATACGTTAGTGTCTATGTAATCTTCCCAGTCTTCGAGGTCGACGCAGAACGTTATGTCACCATGTTCGCGTGTATCGTTAATATTTATGATCTCAGGCTTGCGATACGGATAGCCCGTGATTGTTGTCATCAACGCCTCTGCAAAGCGCAGCGGAGTTATCAGATGCGATTCCATGTCGGTCTGCCACTTTTTTCCTCTATATAATTGAAGATGTTATTTTATGGTGAATTTTGAACGATATTTTGTTGCTTGTAAGAATAAAGTACGTTTGTATTTACATTAATTTGATAAAGAAGAAATACCGACCAGACGATTACCGATTCATTGACTGTTGCAAGCCGATTGTTGACAAAATGCAGTGCTACCACGTTGCAAAGAATTTATTTTTCAACTGCCCAATTGAAAACATAAGCTGTTTATATTTACGTTGATTGACGCGAACCAATGGTCAATGATTGTTACACAATCTACTTACCTCGGGAAAGTCACTGTTTATTTTGAACACTTCACGTTCGTTAAATTTTTATAGCGCCATCAATCTCAACAAATTTTTCCTGATGCTATTAACGTTTATATAATTTATTAAAACAGAATAAATTGATTTTTGAGCTGTTACAATTTTCGCTTTAGTGAAAATATAAGGCTCTGCCGAGAAGTGTTTTGAAGTTGATGCAGTGTTTAAATTTTTACCGTTTTGAATATTTACTTTGTTAACATTCGTTTGTTGTCATGAATGCCATCAAAGGAATTCAATTAATTTCTTCGTCATAATTAAATATTTCATGTCAATTTAACATATGAGATATAATCAGATTTGAAGTATTGTTTTAATTTTTATTTAGAAAAGTATCAAATATAATAATTTTCACAAAACGCGAGTTAGTTAAATGATATTTATTTGGTATTTTAACATTTCGTATATTTATATAAAAACAGAATTATAAAGATATTTAGTAGAAAATTACATATGTACAAATGCTATTTTCGTAAAATAATTTTATAAAATTAACTAAGTTCATGTATAATCTATACATATTTACAGCTTTTGCTATACTTGAATCAATCAAGCTTTGAATAAAAATAAATTTTTCTTTTTACAATAAATATGTAAAACAAGCTACATGTTTTCAACTTCTTCAAGCTCTAATAAGGAAAAGCAATTCTGTAAAATCACTCTTATAGCTCTTACTAAATATATTCGCTCTGTAAATAAATCCATTATTTGTTGGTTTTGATATTCCGTTTTCTGCAATAAAATAATAGTAGAATAATAACAATTTTCAAAAATTTAAATATGCTTATTATTTCGATTAATGTTTACCATTAAAATTCGATTTTTCCGGTAATATCTGCTAAAATCATGACATAAAGTAGATAAAAATGACCAAAGTATGTTGATATTTATATCAAACTTTGATTCATCTGTAACTATGGCATCTAAAACATCTGGATATTTTAGAACATAATTATATATAACTGTCCATGATTCCTAAAATATTAAAATTAATTTACTAACATATTTTAGATTTAGAATTTCATGCTCTGAGCGAAAAAATTTATTAAATCCTCTTGAATTCAAATTTGGTTTTTGTTAATAGGATAGGAGGTTCAATTGGAAACTTAATAGAGTCTTATTTTTAGAATACTTTAATTATAGAATATTAAAATGTATACCTCATCAATTTGATTAAATGATTTTATATCTGATATCGCTGGAACTTTGGGTAATTCATTTATAAGTGAACACTTATTATATTTTCGTAATATGGCAAGAATCCTTGCATTGTTGTATAAAACAAACAATATTTCTGTAAGAAATATTTAATTAAATATAGTGAGCTGTTAACTTTTAATGTTCATTATAAGTATCCTATTACCTTTCATGCTGTTTATTGATGCTTCTGCATTATTGTCTATAATTATTGGATTGTTTCGCTTACAAGATAAAAGTTCATAATTAATGGCAGCATTTCCAATGTTTAAAAAGTCCCTTTTGAAAGTATTTTGATTCATTTCTATATCATATATTCTTTCTGAGTTTAGGGATTTAAGTATACCAATTTTTTGTTCTAAATATTCATTTTGTGTCAAAAATATTTCTTTCTTTTTTTTAGCATTTAAAATTGCTCCACACAGTAATCTGTTATAGTCTTCTATATTGCCTTCCGATTTAATTGTATACAAATATCTATTTTTACATTTTTCATTATCCACAATATAACTTTGACTTTTTAAAAGGTTTTCAGAAACTTTTTTCAATAAAGTTAATCTCAAGTTTGTAATTTCTGATTCTTTGTCAAGGTGAACTTCCAAGTTAAGTTTTTTCTTACAAGTTGCTTTTTTTCCATAATTGGAATCATTATCACATGCAGCTTTAATAGTGATGTAAGAAACTATTGATCTTTCATACTTTACTTTAACAATATTTTGAGAAATTTCCATTTGAAATGGTAAATGTATGTGTGTGTTAAAAATTTGTTTTAACTCCTGTGTAACCTGCAACATTTTAATACTTTGTATTATTTATTTATACTCAATATATAAAACAATATCAATAATATGTAGTAAATTATCCCTATTAAAATAATAATTTATTTAAATTTTATATATTGATCCTTGAAATTTCTTATGTTTATCCAAAATTTTATTGATATTCCTTGTTAATCTTCCCAAATGTTTAAGTATGTATTAAAAAGGTCACTTACATGTCGTTCAAGTATTTTAAGGATCTCATTATCACTTAAATCAGACTTTTCGTCAACTAAATATTTGTTTTTAAAATATTGTAAAATGTTTTGTGACTGTTTAAATGCATCAGATGAAATATCAACATAACCTCTCCAGTGATTAAGTCCCATTTGAAACGACATATCGCCTTTCATTGATAAGCTTTTTGTATTGATGTTTATAATTTTTGGATTTCGTATTTTATTGCCCGTAATTGTTTTACCGATGACCTTGGCTAATTGGTTTGGAGTCACAAACATTTTGGAGTTTGGCACAGAACAGTTTGACAAAGCAGAAGCCATGGCGCAGGAATGCGGAATCTTGTAAACACACATATGTTTATCTTGTTCTTTTCAATTGCAGTATACCTATATATGTTACACAACATGTATATTTATAATTTGGAATAAAATTTTTTATTCTAGAATTCTTATTTTAAATTATTTTATTTTATCAGAATTAAATTTGCAATTTTCTTATTAAAAATTAAAAATTTATGAGGGATAATAAGGAAACCTTAAAATGATTAGAATTTTTAATATGTAATTTTTTGTCAATATTTATTATTAACAACTAAGTAGAGCAATTGTGCATGGAAATCGCTGTAAAATTTACAGATGATTTTTGTACGAAATTTCTATTGTCCTTTATATATACATATACATTCATTTTGTTAAAAAAAATGTCAATTTTTGATATTTTTGGTATTTATCTAAACTATGAACAAAAATCTTGCTATGCATGTAGTTCAAAATATATATGTTGCTATGTTTATCTTATTACAACTGTATATAATTTCAAATTTAAGTCTATAGTAAAATGCACATGTGTAGCGAAGGTTCATGCTATGTTCATTGTTTATGATGAGTTCTTCTATAAAATGTAAATTATTGTATATACAGCTAAATGTACATATATTGATCAGTTATTCATAACTGTTATGAGGAATGATGATATTTAACATATGCTATTGCTGCTAATTCTTTGCAAAATTCTTCTGTTATTATCACACTTTCAAGCAAAATATTTTCTTCCTTTGACCTACAAATAATTAAAAATGTATTTTAATTTTACCAATTCTATCAAGATAATTTAAGATGTCTCTTTTATGAAAAATATTGTACCTCGTACAAATTTCATCAACTGGCATTTCCTGAAGACAGCAATCATCAAACAATCGCAATCTACTATCTTTCAGAGCCTGCTTGTAGTTCAGTATCTTAGGAACTTCATTTACAAGTTGTTTAACAACTCGCTGTAGACAAATAAATAAGCTTTTTTTCCCCACTGTCAATGGTATCAAAGGATTTAATAAAAATTCATGAAGGTATGGATGAGGTAATAGTGCCAGTTTTGAAATTAAAATTGTCAACTGTAGATTGAGGTCGTATTTTTGTTTTGGAATGTTACTGACTTTGTCCAATAGCATTGACAAAAAAGGTCCTGGATAGAATCTATTTGAGCTATTATCAGCTTCTGGTCTTGAGTCATAACTAGCTGAATCGTCCAATGTTACTGCTTCTAAAGGCCAGGCAAGAAGAGCACAATTCTTCACAACCATTGAATACTGTTTTTCCCAATCTCCCATATATCTTCCATAATTGGTGTCAGATTCTGTTTGCAAATGACGAGGTACCAAAGACAAAAAACTAAAACGAAGAAAAAAGAAAATAATAATTTGCGATTCAAAAATGAGTAATCTTAAGTTGTCCTAATTTTGAACAATAATTCCTACCAATTCAATATCCGGTGAATATTACTTGGCGCCAAAGTTCGACTATGGCTTCCTTGTGAAATATCCATTGCACTCTTTTTTTCTCGTTCCCTCTCATCTTCTTCATCACTCCACGACGCTATTGCACTATCGGCTGCACTATTATCATAATAACCACGCGTATTTAAGTACGTTAAGACTAGACAATGCAGGATATGTTCATCCCTTTTTTCAATCATTTCTTCAAACAATTTTAAAGTTTCAATAGTCAGATCATCACTTTCTGTGCAAGAATTTTCAATAAGCCTGTGTACAACAGGTGAACACCAAACATCAGGAATATCTGGATCCCTTTGTTGTCCGACTAACCATCTTCCCACTTCTGAAATTTTTTTGTTTATTTATTAGTCTTTTATTTCCATTCAATCATATATAGTTTTATTTTTAGTTTACAATATATAAAAAAAAATTTCTGAAGCTCACCAGTACTTAATGGAGATGCTGGAATATCTTTTAGACATTTTGTAATTAATGCTGTAATTAAAACAGCATGATGTGCTGAAAGTGTGGGTGTTAATACTTTCTCAAAAAAAGATATCCTTATTGTTTGAGCTAAGACCTCTGCAACATCTGGATGGGCTTCCCTTGACAATTGAGCACAAAAATCTATCCACATGAAAAAAGCAGCTACTCTTCGGCATCCAGGGAATTGCTTGTCACCCATAAGTGGAGGGGAATCAAGACCCCATGTCACTTCAATATCATCAATTTCACTAGGCTCAACGTGGGCTGGAATCAAATTAAACAGAACTTCTAGACGTTTTGCTAGCACCATTGATAAATCACTTTTGGCAACAATTTCAGCGAAAAAGGGGTCATCTAACGAAGCTAGAACCATTATGCCTTCACAGGCTCGTATCCTAATTGTGTTATCCTAAAAATATATAATGTAACTGTCATATATAATATGAAAAGAAAAAATTTCATAAGTTGTACACTTACTGCACTGTTAACATAACTCTTTAATGAGTCCAAGAGCAGACATTTTGAATGTTCAGGACTACCTGAACCACTAAATGTGATATCATGTTTACTACTTCTTGATTTGATATCACCATTACTGGATGCACACTCCTCATCCAGCTTCAAGTCTTTTAAGTCACTAAGTGCAGCTATCACTGGGTCATATGCAGACTCATTTTGTTCAGGTACTTTATACAAATTTTCATTATCTTGCATGTCATCAGACACAGAATTTGGAATGTTTTCATTTGGCTTTTTTGAGAAAGGACTTGATGATTGTGAAACTACTTCCATGTCCCTCGACGATCCACTTGACTGAGTAGAAGAATTTGATCTAGTGGACGTATTACGCGTATGTTTGGACGGCTTGTTTTCTTGAAATTCCTCTGACTGAGCACTTGATTTGTCAGTAGAATCATTTTGCAATGAACGTCGTTTCCTATTAAAAAAAGAACATATATAAATAAAATAAAAAATTGATTTTCAAATTAATTGTTTACTAAACACAAAGTCTTACCCCGCCTTGAATAAATCAGGATTCACCAAAGTGATTGCTTGTGTATTCAAAGGTTTAAATAGAGAATTCGCATTGCTCATTCTTCTAGCAGGAATGTAAGTAACTTTCTCAATCTCTGACTTTTCAGGATCACTATGCAAAACTCCGCTTTCCTGTCTAACATTACTAGAGTCATTGACTATATTCGTTACATGTGGGTACTTGCATACCAAAAAACAAAGACACAATAGAAACTGAATCTCCTCATTTTCGATTGGGGAAGCAAGATTTCCATTGCACATTGCTATGAGCCTTTGAACAGGCCCATAAATGGCTGCATGATGCAGAAGGGGATGCTTCGATCTTGTTAACAGTCTCCTCAAGAATGATAAGCATACTAGTCTCATCCCAGGTGGTGTTTCAGCACTGGCCAATGTTGCCAATAAATCCAGCAGCCTGTGCTGTAATAAATATTCCAAACAAGGGCCAGGTTCATCTCCATTCTTCTCCTCTTCAAGCAAAAGCTCTAATAAACGGTCCAAATGTCTTGGTATGCCAGTGATTTCAACAGGTACTTTAGCGTCATTCAAATGATTGACATAAAAGTTCATTAGCTGTTTCCAATGATATGTGAAATCTTGTAATGGCGTCGCGGGAGGAGCTATCTGTAATGTGAATTGTAATAAACTATTATTTAATAGTTTGTTTTTTGTACTGTTTTTAATAAAACTTAAAGCATACAAAATTTAAATAAATAATATACTAACAATTGATCAATGCAACTTATTATACACTTTTGTAGCTAAAAAATATTGAACTTTTAGCAAAGAAAGTTTCGAGATTGTTATTTAAGTGCTCTGTTAATCTATGCCATATGTAGGTCAACAACAATAAACTGCAGCAAAGTACAAACATAAGCAACGCAAGTAGCGAAAGAGGAGTGAACAGGTAGCAGTTTGGATAAAAACGAAACCATAAACATCGCTGAAATATGTTCTGGGAAAACAAAATATAAAAAATTTATTAACCAACAAAAAACATAAACACAAATGTACACAATACAAAAGCTGGGAAACACTTATGACCATTGACAAAAAAAACACAATACAAAGAATAAGATAAAAAAAGAAAGAAAAAAATAACGTTAATCAAGGAACCACATCTTGGCGATTGTAATCATGAAAAACTGCGACGAAAACACGGAAAAACACTTGTGAGTATAAGAGCGCGCGCGATAGGTGGTCGTCTCGCGAACGCAGCGGTATAGAGCTCACCACGTCAATGGCATTTTTCAGGGCGATCTGCAGACCACTGATCATCGTCGTCGTTTCCACGGCGTTGCGATAATTATATCCAGGTTGTTGCTACTCCTCTATACCTATTTTACACCTCGCCATCAACGATTTCATCCGCATTTTTTCGGATCTTTTTTCCTACTCTCTGGCTCGACTTGACGCGAGAGAGAGACATGTACAAGCAGACAGCAAAAGCTATACTATATTGTTTTGACGCTCGCTCAGCGACGATGGCCAATCGCGTATACCTACTACTATACTTACATGCGCGCGCGTGATAAGGGCGGCAGCACCGTGCGGATGTTGCTTTGTTTTGCGTGGGTGGTGGTGGTAGACGTCGCGAACACGCAAAAGTCGTACGAGGGAGGAGAGGAAGGAGGGAACAAGAGGAAGCGATAGGAGAATTAATTTGGCTAGTCGCCGTTAATTGCATGCTTATAGTTCGAAGCTTTGGCTTTATCGGGCCTGTAATTAGGTTTGGCGAGTACGAGACGAGTCGCGTGGTTTTCGTGGGGTAATGGTTTGAATTATGGTTGTTAATAACATTTTTGGTCTTGATAATTGAAAAGTTATGGAATGACATTTGATATCAAATGCTGTAGTCTGTATAGTCAGTGATGTTTTTAAATATGTATTTGAAAATCGACAAGAACAAATATTTTGAATATTTGAATTTTATTCGATTCTCATAATTGTCCTTTATTTTGTTAAATGATAATATGTCAATTTTAATAATCGAGCAATTCGATAACGATTTATAATAAAAAAATTTTAAACTACGAAACAGAAATGTAAGAGTTTTAAAATAAAAATTTTACTGTATCCCTTAAAATAGTCTGCACAAGGTCTTTCATATACGCCTGTAGGTATATAAAGCTAGTGGACTTCCCACGGTGACCAAATATTCTATTTTTATAAAGGTTCAGTAAACATGATATTTTTATCGAAAGATATTCAAATTAAAATACAAACGATTATAAAATTTAAAATTAGAAAAAACATTTCTAACTTTTGTCAACATTTGTATAATCTTTTCTATTAAAACTTATATATAGAGTGTGTCAAAAGTCCCGGGACGGCACGATAACTCGGCGGGAATGCATTTTCTGAAAAAATGTTTCAGGTAAAAAGTTTTAGGATTTTTCCTGACAGTGACCTTAAATTTCAAACTTGACCATGATTGAAAAAAAAACCCGTCCCGGGACTTTTGACACACCCTGTGTATTATATCTAAATGCTTATATAAACAAAGATCGGAGGTATATTTGTAATAGAGGAATTCAATAAGTATATATGGGCAATAAAAAATCCACAGATACTTTCAGCAATTAAAATTAATTTGAATGTCCAAGATATGCGTTATTAAAAATCTGGGACAAAGTGGAAATGCTTGTAATTCTGAATGATTTAATTTTTTTGAACAATATAATTAAAAACTTATAAATTGAAACAACAAAAAATAACTGTATGTATTAGTAAAATTAAACATTTTTTAAACGCAAAAAAAACGTTTTTTTTTTTTTTTAATGAATGTTATGCAAATAAGAAATAGTTCTGAAGAACGCTCAATGCATATTTGTTTTAGTCTATTATCAGTATCAGTTGTGATCAGATTATACGGCTATATTTAGTGCTATAAAATGTGCTATTCTTACACAATGACATACAAGCCAAGTACAATACTTACTTCTTACTTGCAACGTTTCATAAATTGTCTCGTTCATTTATTATGCTATTAAAAATTTTAAAAATAAGTACTTCAAAATAAACTTGAAAAAAACATGAACAAAAATTTTCAACTACCATTGTATAAACCAAAAAACAGAAATCATTGTATATAGGATTCAATAATTTTTTATTTTGCAATTTCAACGTGTACATATTCAACAACATTTATCCTTGGATGTAAAAAAATTATGGTGGATCAATCGAAAAATGTCATACATGTATGTACTTTGTATATTTCTCATTGAATTATTAATCTTCCTCTTTAGATAATCTTGAAAATTAAGGATCCGGTCGTTTGGCCTCGTAAAGGCCCTCATTTTATTCATTATTTATTTACTTATTTACTTTTTCTTAATAACGCATTTTATTTTACTTTTTTTTAATCAACTTTTTTTTTTCGTCGCTTCCTCACGCGCTGTAGCACCTGCACACACTTGGTGTGTATTTCGACTCAGCCTGGCGTTTTATATTTTTTATTATATCATTATTTTTTTTTCTCTTCGGTAGTGACTTTTTTTTTCGCGCGCAATGCGTTTTCACATTCAAATGAGTATAATAAGTATAATATATATTATATATGCACGCGCGTTTTACAGCCTTTTATAAAAAGAATCGTATAATAAACCAATCAACAGCGATTTTTCCTCACCCCCTTTAATTATAATAATAATATTCGTCTAAAAAGATTCGAAAGCAACGCAGTGAGCTTTATTTTTTTCTTGTTCATTTTAACGCATTTTTATATATATATGTAATATATATCGTGCAGGTGACAACAAATCTCTCGTTCTATCGCTCGCGGTGTGGCAGTTTACAATGGGATTGATTTTTTTTTTCGTTTGTTTTCTTTTTCACTCCGGGCGGCTCGTGTTCGGGCGCCTGATGTCTCTCGTTTCGTCATCACCGTCGCTTTTGAATTCAATTGAAAACTATATAGGTATAAATCGATATATAGATTCGATCAAATGTGTTATTCTTTTCTTTGTAATACTCCGTGTGTATATACTATAGTCATAAGATTTGATTCACGTTTTGAATATTATTAATATATATACAACGGTTTAAGTTTATTTTCAACACTTTATTGTTTTAGATTAAAAAATATAATATCTTCCGTTTAAAATATCGTTATATATATTCACCCGGAGCAAAGTAGCAGCTACTCGCTCTCTCAAAGTTGTATAGTATTATAACGAGATATAGATATATTGCTGTGATAGAAAAGCGAGAAGAGTCAAAAAGAAAGCCATATAAGTATACCTACATCGCTTCGCGATGTTAAATTCATAATCATCCGAATATATATATATATATATATATATATAAACTGCAATTATTTCTCATACCTACGTCAATTGAATTCGCGAGCGTTTTGTATGCGTATACCGTATATATATGTATATATATATATACTCACCGATTTTAATCTGCGCAAGCGACGAAGAATCATTTCTCGCGCGTGTAAGTAACGAAAGTGACTACGTATGTAGGTGCGGTGATGCTCTCTTCGCACACTTTACAACGAACGAAGCAATTATTCTAACATACGTGCGGAGAGTCGAAAGCTACGGAGAAGAAAATAAAGACGACGTGTCTGTTCTCTCTCTCTCACTCTCTCCCTCTATCTCGTGTCTTATCGCCGCCCAAATCGTTTTAGATAACGATTTGCCGAGCCTTTTTATATTACAGTATGTATATATATATATCTAAGCGCCATATCGTCATACACATATACATATACGTGTGGAGAGAGATGTGTGTGTATGGTAATTCGAACTGAAAGATGAATCGCCAGGCTCCCCTTCGCATTTCTCTCTCTCTCTCTCTCTCTCTCTCTCTCTCTTTCTCTTATCTCTCACTCTATTAAATTTCTCGCTCTTATATACTTTATTATTACTTTTTTCGTACTTTTTTTGCCTTTTCTCGTATAATGGTACATATGTCTTCTTTACAAGTTCTCTCACATACAGCCACGCATACATATGTGCACGCACGTATAATACATAAGTTTCGTTTGTTCATCTTATTTACTTTCTTTCTCTCTTTTCGCGCGAGAATCCATAACCGACGCGACCTCGTTATCGTAGTTTCATTTTCTTTTTTTTCGTTGTACGTGGTATATGTGTGTATGTAACTCCCTTACGATGCTGGACATTATATAGTGTAAAAAGTATCTTTCCACTCTGTGCAAATCGCGTACCGAGATTCTCGCGCTGTTATCTGTCTCTCGTTTTTTTCAGCTTTCTTTTTTTTTTTTTTTTAATTCGAAGCAAGCGTGTCTCCTTTCTTAAAAGATCGACGGACACGTGCGCGCGCTCGAGGGCCGACGAGTTTCTCTCGAGACCAATCGGACGTGGAAATTGAAAATTGTGAATATATGGGAATCGAATTTGAAGGGTGAGGGTCGAGGTTTTGTAAATAAAGAAGGATTGAGATGATAAAAATAACAAGATGCTGTTTGTGTGTTTTACAAAAAATTTTTTTATATTAAAAAAACACTGTCTTCTACGCGAGGTATATTATTAATCTCTCGCTATTGGACTACGACGAGTCTTCGTATGTAATGCGACTTGGCCGCGATCGAAACTCGAGCGGCTCGATCGACTCTTTCGATTAATATAACATTGTGTGATCGTGTATATAAGTATATATAAGGCGTTGCTTCCTCATTGAACCTGCGCCTATAGAATCTAAAAATTATATACTTCGACTGCACTCTTTGTATTTTTATTCATTTTTGTGTCTAATATTTTTACTATTAGCGTACAACACGGCACGGCCGCACGAGCAGTTACTTCTTTTTTTGTTTATATATACGATATCATTTTTACTCCACACACAGTATACGCTTTTTTTCTTGCTTTCTCTCTCTCTCTCTCTCTCTCTCTCTCTCTCGCTCTCGCTCTCGTCGACGTCACTCTCGCTCTCTTTCGCTCTCACTTCTCGCGAAAAATCTACGAAGTGAGTTTTTTTTTTTTTTCAACATCACAAGCGTGTAATAATATCAGAATTATAATTACAATGAATTAAGTTTTCTTTTTTTTTACAGAGAGATAAACGAATTATTCGCAGCCGATTGTCGCATTTCTTTTCACTATAGCTGCCGACGCGATCGTGAACAAATTCCTAAAACGATTTCGTGATAACGACAATGAAAAACCGATAGGTGAGACAATAAAAAAAGGAAGTCGCGCTACATCGTTTTTTGTTTCTTATGTTTTTTTATGGTTTTTATACTTTTACATCGTTTGTTATACATTGTTTTCGTCGTTTGTTTCGCTTATTATATTAAAAAATACGACAGCGATGCGAGGCTCTCTTTCAGTATCAAAATACAAGTCGGAGCTCTTCGAGTTGTGTGTCTCTGTGTACCTTCGTTTTCTTCTTCTCATCTTCCATAATGTGTCACGTCGTCATCGTCGTCGTCTTCGTCGTAGCTATTTCCACGTCAAAATACGCTCAACTTCGCAACGTCCGATAATATATACTTTCGATTCATTCCGTTCTCATATATAGAAACCAATTTAAAAAAAAATATATATATATAAAAAAACTCAACGAGTAAATCAGTAAAACGATTAACCGAGAAACAATGATCCGGCATCAAGCTTTCCCGACGAGAAACAATTATTTTATTACAGTCGCACGCGCACACGTATTTCTCTCTGAAGATCAGGGTAACAATAAAATAACATAATATAGAGAAGTCCGCGCGTCGAACTCTCAAATAATAATAATAATAATAGTAATAATAATAATAATATTAATAATAATAATTATAATAGTAATATTCACTTTTCGTTATTTTTTTCTGCAGATTATTTATCTCTGGGTATTTATTTTGTTTTTTTTTTACTATTCGCTTAAAAATCGTCGGCGCATTCCATAATGTAAGCTCCGCGATGATCTCCGCGCCAAAAACGCATATCGACGCGCGCGCGCGAACTCGCTTCGCTTTCATTTTTTTTTTCATTATACCTTTACAATGGTGTATGGTGTGTGTATGGTGTGTATGCTCGTGTTTTATAAATTTTTTTCATCATTTCTTTCATTTTTTTGCTTTTGTATCAGTATTCAGCTAGACTACGCTCTTTTTGTGCTCTATGTACAGAAGTGTATTCAATCTGTCTCGGTACTTTTTTTAAATTTATTTATGTATAATATATATACTTTAGTCTAGAAGTTTTTTTTTTAAGTAAAGTTTTGTTTAAGCGGCCCTGCCGCTTATCTTCACCGCCTTTGCGACGCTACCGCGGCGACCAACGCCGCGCCGCGACCGCTGCCGTCCTCTGAGAGCATCAGGTCAAACTGAAATGCAAAATTATATTGTTAATCGACAATGCAAAAATCAATTTTACTAAGTATAGACTTAAAATTTCGTTATCATTCTGTTGTATCAATAGAAGTTTAAATTTTAAAATATATTTTTCGATATAGTATCCGTAAAGTTCAACTTTACGGACTGTTTTCGGTCCGTAAAATGCTGGTTTACGGACACTTTACGTAAAGTTAAAAAGAGACCGTAAAGTCGAACTTTACGGATACTATATCGAAAAATATTGTTCGCACCACATCCGTAAAACTTTACGGCTTAGGTACGAAAAGTACTATTACGCATGTTAGATAAACTGTTTTACCGACAATACCGACCTAAACCTTTATCAAAAGAAAAAGGGCTCACCTTGTACTGCTGCAACGTGCTGATCTTGTCGACCATAAGATCGTGGAAGTGCGGATGGAATCTGTAGACGGAACCGTCGACGCCAACCGTCACGTTGTTCTCACCCATCTTGACCAGGAGCGTCGATATACCGGCCGACGCCAGGTGGGCCGCCCGCCTCGATACTACGGAGCAGACGTATCGCACGTTCTCGCAGTCCTGATCCGTTGCGTTCCTGATGCCGAGCTCGGCCAGAATTTCCCGGCAGTTTCCGTATTTGCCCTTAGGGTCACTGTGAAAAACATTTATACCATGTTACTTTGGTTACATTCAATAAAGAATTCTATCTTTAACCTATAAACTTGTCTCTGTTTTACCGACTGTATTATTTATTTATTCTTTCTTCTAATTAAGAGCCAGTACATAGATTTTTTATATCATAGTAATACAATTAAAATTTACGAACTGCTTTTAAGCTGTGAAATTTGATTTTACGAACATAATGTTACAAAATAGTTTTCGTCACTATATAGGCCACACAATTTCATGTCTTTCTGATGAAAAATATTTGTAAGAGAAAAAGAAATGATACTTACGATTCAATTTCGGATACGTATTTCGTGAAGAACTTGCCGCGCTTTCTGAGATCGCACGAGCCCTTGCCGTTGAACAGAAGACCTGCGTTGGTGAGCTTCTCCAGTGCCAGCCTGGCGAGCTCGCCCATATACATTCCCGATATCATCTTCTCGAAGAGCTGCTTGCCCGGATTGATCGAATTAACGTCGATGTCGCGATCGAACTCGGTGATGACGAAGTCAAGGGTATCCCGTTCGCCGAACGCGCCCCATTCTGTGTTTATCAGCATATGTGGCTTGTTCGCTGCGTGTTGGCCTGGTATCGCGCACTTGACGTTTTCCGTCTTCTCCACGTAACAGGCGTTACTGCCAGTTCCTATAAATAGTGAAACATTGGGATTAGTACGAGTATTTTATCTGAATATCGTATGAAAGTGCGGTTTAACGGATATGCATGTCGGTAAAGTAATGCTTTGTTCTTACCGATACATTATGTAATTAACTATGTAGGATGGTAAATAATTAAAATAATCAGATTTATACGTTTTCGACTACAAGATACTAAATTGTATACGGTAAAAAATATTTACTTTTGGAGAAATGATACATCTTTAACCATTTCTTAATGTTTGTATTACTTTTGTAACTAAATAGACCAACGAATATATACATTATGAATAATTACTGTGACATAAAAATAGCAAACCAAAGTTTATCATTTGACTAATCGTCACGATATCCTCAACAAGTAATACTTAGCACGTTTTTTCCTCAACCGACAAATGCGATTTGATTTCTATCGCCTTGAGTCACACACATACACAGTGTATTTAATTCATCGTACGAGTGATAATGCTGAAAGCGGTGTATTACTAGAGCATGATCGCGGCGGTGGCGAGTGCGCGATATTGATTATGAACTTACCGACAATGAGGCCAATGCGACAGTTCGGGTTTTTCCAAGCGCAGGACATCAGTGTACCCGTGGTGTCGTTCAAGATCGCGCACACGTCGATTTTCACGTCCTGCAATGAAAATTAAAGGGTTAGAGGTTAAACTTGTAGATTGCTATAATAAGTATTTAAGTCATGGTTGCTAAAGGTTCTTTTTTGTAGTTAAGAAAGAACTTTTTAAATTTGTATACAAAAATTAATTTCTACATTTTAATATAAAATTTAATAGTTTTCATAATAATTTTAACTTGAAATAGCACGAAAATTTAGTAGATAGTAAAATTGAACTGCGTAACTAGAACCTATTTCAAACTTCCTATTGATACCACCTACGTAATAAATTACGATGAAACCCTGAACAATGTTACGTGATGACATAAACACTTTGATCAATAAAATTTTAACGTGAGATTCCAGTTTTAATACTATCTGTATATAAGTGTACTAGTCTATATTAACAGTCTCGAAGGCTAGACTAACGAGAGAATTCCAGGTCAAACTGTATTTATGGAAGAAAAATGTGGTCTCTAGAGTCACATGTATCTGTCAGTTTCTCTGTTTCATTTGTAATACATTTGCTCAGGTCTTTGACAATGTCATGATTTGATTAATAATCTAAAGTAAATTTTTAAATCATACGTTTGATTAATTTAATCTACTATGACCTAATAAAGAAGGTAAATGACAACCACAATGTTTCTAGCGTTTTTCATCTTCGATCTCGTATGAATCATCACGTGCAAAAGCCAGATGATAATTTGATGTTTTCATGAAATCATTTAATCCAGGTTTGAATCTGATTAATAACTTGTTTCTCGAATAAATTTACCATAATCACACGATTATTATCAGCTAGCCAAAGTTCTACTAAAACCAGACCTTGTAACAACTTTTCAAACCAATTAAAAAATAACTCATCTTTCACACTTACATTTCTCCTGGCAATCGCTTCCTCAAGCAACCCGACCACATCCTCGTTGACGACACCGCTGCAGTTGAAACCCTTGGTCCACCTGACGAGCAAACCCTTAGTCAGACCTTGCTGCGACAAAGGAAAGCTGAAGGTGAAACCTAGTGGCAGCACTTCGTTTTCAAGCTTGAGGTCCTTGACGAACAGGGCGAGACACTGGGCAATGTGGTCAAACAGCTGACGACCCGTGCCCAACATCAGACTTTGCGGTATCGCGTAGATCTTGGATTTCATGTCGAAGCTCTGCGGGCCGAGGGTGATGAGGAGCACGCGGAAGTTCGTGCCACCGAGGTCGAGAGCTAGGAAGTTGCCCTTCTCTGTAATGAAGAATCGACGAGGTTAGTTTTTAATTTGCTATATCGAAAAGTAGCTTTATGACGTTAACACTTTTTGCAAAATGACTTTGTTATGAGCTGTAATTAGGTCGCCTATCGTATTATGACGTTACGAAGACTAACGATGATAAAAAGCTTGCATTCCCATTAGCGCGAGAGCTACATCAGAATTTTTGCTCGTAACTTAATTATGCTAGTCGGAAGTCGAGTAATTAAATTTTTTCTCCATGAGAGGGGATATAATATTTCAATATTTACTTTCTTCAACTACGATTGCAATGATGAAAATTGCACTGATAAAAATGGAACTGGAGTAAAGAATTCAGTACTCTCTTTTGATGTCTAATAATAAATCTTACAGCAACCAACATTTTTTCCTTGAAATAATTAAAATTGGTTTTTATGTGATGCTCGTCACCTAATTAATTTCAGCTCTATTATTTTTAGTTCTTCGTGTTTTGAAAGCTAATAATACCTGCGTCCACTAATTACTGTTTTTTCTATAGCTATCTGGCATAATTACGCCAGGGCAGCGAGTTTTTTTTTGATAAAATGTAATTATACACATGTCGAAGTTGCACACTAACAGAGTTTATAAGTTGTTGTTATTTTAACACTATTAAAAATTGTTTATGTTTTCTTTTCCCATATGGAATGACGCAGTATATATTTCTATTATAAATTTTGAATAAATCAAAATTCAACAAACACATCAGTTCCATCGCACGCGATTAAATTGAATGACTTTAGTCGAACACTTCCACACCCAAACTACACCCTACTCCCATTTTAAAACCAGTTCACACCTGTTTCACGAATTCCAATCGTTCATACAATCCAATTCCTCCCCCTATTCACCCCATTCTACGCATATCTTACACGATTCACGAATGCCGTAGTATATACAACTATACTAACCAGTGCCGTTTGGCAGATCCTGAACGTAGGTGGTGTAGCACCTGACAATGGCTTCCTCGTGGGTCTCCTTGGCGAGGCCCTGGTCGATCTCATGCCTAAGCCTCTCCATGACGAGCCGCAGCTGATTGTCCGTGAGGATGAAGTCCTTGCAGGCATCGCGAATCTGTAAAATAAAAGCAATATGTGGATGAGTCTGATGCTTTATTTTTCGAATGTTTATGAAGAAAATTAAAAAAAAAGAGATGAAAGAAAAATAAGGAAATAGCGACGTAGAAAAAGGACGAACGTGTGAAGGTCAAAATATGGATTTCAGATTAGTTTAATAACCTTTCTTTCACTTCAATTTCAGCAAGAGGTACAGTCGGGTTCATTTACATTTCCCCTGCAACTAGTGCAATTATATCGATTTTCTTTTATAGCCACACATATACTGTACATTTCGCTTTATTCATATACCAAAATTAACTTTCTTCAACGACAGGATCAACATAACCAATCGCAATACACAAATCTCGTCTTATACGATTCACTCAATCTTTTACACGCAAGATAACAGAAGCCTTTGCTTACAAGACACACGCTTCTCTCTCTCTCTCTCTCTCTCTCTCTCTCACTCACTCTCAGCTTGTCAGCGTAATCGATTTAAGCCAATAAGCCGCAACAGCATAAATCGCCTGCTACGACATTATCTATAGTTGAGCAATTTCAAAATTTCCTTTTTTCTCTACGAAAAATTCTTATATATCGCTCTCTCCTTCCAAACCACTGTCAGACATAATCTCTCGGATGAAATTTACGAGCGAATCGTTAGAACCGTCGTAAAGATGCCGTCGCATACGTCTATACGACACAGCGACGGCGCAGCTGATAAAGCGCGCGCAGGGAAAAGTCGTGATCTCTGCGCGTCCTTGGCTGACCTTCGCGCTTTTCCTCTTCTGGCGCGTTGTCGATGCCAAAGACCTTATGAGTGAAAGGAGGTATGGTTAAACAGCTGATTGTTAAGATAAAACTAACGGTTCTTATAAGTTGGATTGTTGCAATTGTTCATCTCTTTGATGAGACGAATGATGAGGCATTAGATATCATGATTTTGAATTATTTATGTGAAGGTTATGAGTTATAAAGTTTGTTGTGTAGTAGTTTGTTATCTCTTAGAGAATAGTTAACGGTTGTGAATGTATGTTTCACTTTGAAATCCGGGTTAGTTAATGAAATATTGTCAATTAAACTGCAACGAACTCTTGCTCTTCTTTGGAGCATTGAAATTTATGAGCGTTGAAGATTTATTAACCATGTTAGCTTTCTACCAATTCCACGTTCGTTAAAAAATTTTCCAATCTTACGAGGTTGATATCAATCAGAAAAACACTATAAAATTTTTTTGATAAATGTCCCCTACTACATTAATCATAGCAAAAAATATTTGTATTTTTTCCCCTCGATTTCAAAGCTTCAAAATCTGCATAAAACCTCGATATAACGCAACCTTTAATAACTTCAGAATCCTAGCAAAAAAAAAAACGCACGTAGAAAGCTCTAATTACGCCGTGACACAGAAACCGGCAAAAAAAGTACATTTCTTGCGGTGTATATACAAGCGGCGGCGATGAATTTCCGTTCAAGGTAGTCCTCGCCATTCACGGAGTTTGACCGGTGCGCGACGTTTGTTTCCTGCAATTTGTTTACCGTTTCGTTGCGTTGAGAAAATTGCGATGACGATGAGCAAAATAAGCTAGAGATAGAGACAGAGAAAACGAGCAGTGTCAAACGTTTTGCGGCGCCTGTTTGTTCGCTCTTTCCAGGTGCTCATAAAAATGCGCGGGACAAGACGCAGCTGGAGGCTGTTTAGATAAATCCGCTGTTGCTTTCGAAATGACTTTCTCTTTTAAGGGTTTTTCTTCTTATAGTTCGTTTGAATAATGAGTATCAACAGTTTTTTTTTTTTATATTTCAGTGATTATTTAGAACCATTAGTAATTGCGATTTACTATGGTAATAATTGGCAATCATATTTGTTTAAATTTGTTTGTCTCGTGTTGATTTTCTAATTAGTAAATACTGTATCCAAAAAATAACAACAATTCCAATAAAAATGATATAATGATATATAAAATTTTAATTTATAACTCGACATTTCAATTTCGAAGAAATAATTCTTTCTAATAATCTCTCACCACCAAATTTCGTTGTTAATATTACAGATAAAAATAAAAATGATTAACTGCACATATAACCAATGATTATTAACGTTAAAAATCTCGTCCTATAACTCGATCTAAACAATCCAAAAGATGCTCAATCTTCACGAACCTCGCTTCAATAGTCAAGGCCGAGGCACATACCGATAATGCGCTTATCTCCGCTTAATTCAAGATAACTACGCGTGTGTTCGCGTAACAAAAAACGCACGATCGTGACAACTCGGCAGCGTCGCTATTTCTTGACAGTTCGTTGGCGTTTCGAGTGTGCACGCGTGTATTGAGCAGTATATGCAGATATGCGAGCTCGTGATTAATGATTATGAAATTCGATGATTTGCTGAATTCTTGTCGAGGTGTTGGAAAAAGCTGCGAAGATGTTTTCATCGATTGTTTATTTGAATAATGGGTAAATGTCGATTACGTAATGATGCAAAAATATTGTTTAGGTCAATGCAACAGGTCTGAGAGTTTGATTCTTTCAGTAAAAACAAAATTATCATGAGATAACAAAACGGAATAATAAAAGTATATTTAATATTCGAGTGATATGATAAATGACACTTCAAACGAACGATTTCAAAAGGATAATTTAATCAGCGTGAATAAAAACATTTGGTACAGGAATAACATATGCACGACATCAAAAAAATTTCATTAAAAAGTTTTTTTAATAATTAACGTTGGTTCAAACAAAGTTACTAAAGAATCAACAATTTCAAAAGCTTTATCAAGTAATATTTTATATACATTTCATTAACATCACTCAAGGTCCATCATTAAACCCTTAACTTCAGCACAAAGGTCAACTACAAAGCTTCTTCGAAGCTCCGATTCAAAAGAGAGTTATCGCTGTAGTAAGAGCTTAAGAATGTGTCGCAAAACGTCGGCTGCACACACACACTACGAGCTTTAATTACCAGCTCGCGCGTTCAAGGCCACGAGTAATTAACACGTCCGACGCACTTCCTCGACGACGACGGTGACGCTGACATTCGAGATCGTTACTTCGCGTTAATCCGAAGATCGTGCACCTTTCGTGCGTAAGAAGAAGATTGGTTTGTTGATGTTATTGGTTAGATATCTACGATGAAGTCGGAAAGGTTTTTTTTTTACGAAGCTCGTAAAAACGTAGTGTCGCGTGTGGGATGGTAGTAATAAAAGTATAGAGTGGAAGAGTTGCTGCTGGTAGTTAAAAGTTTCCGAACTGAATGAATGGGCTTAAAAGTATAGATGGGACATAAGAAATGACTACTTGGAAGCATAAATTATATTATTTAATATAGGGTATATTAAACTTAGCATTAAAAAATCTTATATCAATCGATTCATCAATGAATTGTCGACAATTTCATTTTTTTTCAATTATCCAACCGCCTACTTATTGCATCCACAAACAAAAACTACCTATAACCAGTATCCTCTAATTATTACTAGTTTCAATAATCGAACAATTAATGCACACAAAGCCAATGATCACAGCATACCAAACCGTTATGACGTCGCCACCGTAAAACGTCATCATGAACCAACCGCAGTGAATGATTTCAAGAACCACTCGATGACTCAATGGTCAATGTCATACAGCGATTTGTATACAAACATCTTCATCACAAGAATTTAGGGGACCCCATCAACTCAATTAAATCCTATCCAGTCCATCTCAAATCCTCTCCGCACGCGCATCAATCAATCTCGACTCTCTAATCTAATCGAACTTTCGTCGCGGTCAGTCCAGCTACCAATACCAACAACACATCGTACGATCGCGTGTTTTCTCTCTTTCTCTCTCTGTCTTTTTCTTGATAAAAAAATTTTTTTCTTCATCCAAACAGAGAGCCATGAGTGTGCGATAACAAACCTTCTGGCGCAGCATCCAGTGGCCACGTTGTAGACGCGTGACTAGTACAGCTCGTGTAAGGATTCGCGGAAAGTTCGATGAAGAAGCCAAGCTCAATTGCCTGGATCCATGTGTGCTATTCATAAATAAATATTGCGAGAGGGGCATGACTATGATGATGATTGTGTTAGGTCAAGCTGAGCCTTCTGGAAAGTCAAATTTCATTGGGTGAAAGAGGAGACGCCGTCGACAATGATGATTGAGATGTTACGTTGCTAAATCCACCGACTTATGTAAGTTGGTTAAGACGGTGTAGAAGGGAGGTTATTTTTTCTTGGTGGATTTTTTTTAGAGAGAGATACAGACAGACAGGCAGAGAGAGGAAGAGGAGCGATTGAGATTTTAAATTTCATATCGATTGATGATGGATTTTAGGTCTTATCGTTTGGAGCCATTCATACTGAGAAGTAATGAATGAATGGTATCGATTGATGGTTAGAAGACTTCCTATGTTAGAAAATTATTATGGCATCTATTATTAAGATACTTAAAAATTATCTACTATTCCATTTTTACACTGATAGAAAAATGTGTTCCATGTTTTCCAATAATTTGGCAATATCAACCAAAAATACAAATTTTTCCATTGAAACATAGTAAAAATTACTAGAAAATCAGTAAAAATCACTAGAAAAACAGTAAAAATTACTATCCTTTTATGGAAAAAATTTGTATTTTTGGTTGATATTGCCAAATTACTAGAAAACATGGGAATTTTTCCCCACATTTTTCTATCAGTGTACGTATAAAATAAATAAAATTTTTACAAAAGTGATACTCCCACGTACCATTGTCAATGTAAAAATGTCTTGATATATATCATAATGAAGAATAATGGAACTTTGCGTGAAAAGTGGCAAGAAGCATTTAGCAGTAACCCACTCTACTATTCCATTATGTCTTTCTCATATTACCCAGTCTAGGTTACGAAAGTTTTGCAATACCACCACGGTGCATGTATGCGAGTATGTGCTTATGCGCGCGCGATAGAAGGAAATAAGCTAGGTCAAGCAAATCCGAAATTACGTCAGGCCAAGTATGACCGTGCGACGACAATATTATGTAGCGACGAAGTTTGATGTAATAGAAAAAAAAACAGCTCTTCTCTGTGAACTCTTCGACGGTAGTGAATGATTGGTTTTGCTTTTGATGAAAAAGCCAATCATTGAATTGGATTGGGATTAAAAATGTAATAAGAATAACGTGACTGTGATAAGAATCTTGGTAATGAAGCTGTCAGGAGAAATAGAACTTTACGATCGAATCGTTAATATCTCAATAAGACTCAGGATTTTACTGCTCAAACATTTCTACTGATGACTGACGTTATTATCAGTTTGCAGGAATTTTTTCCCTTGAGATTCATAAGACAGTTCTGCGCGCAAATTAAGCATCAAGGAAACGTTAGAGCTATAAATCAATTTTACATTAGAAGAGTTTGATATTTGTTGTTTGAAATCTTCCCACTTGCGGAGCAAAGATCGTTCATAATATTTCCATGATTCAGCAAATGTAGAATTGTGTTGTAAAGTTTAACGCGAAACTTAATTTTTTTGAAGACTTGAATGAGATCATTTGTTTCTTTTGCTTGCAATTTCTGAACATAGGCAATATATTTTTTAAATATTTTTTAAAAAATACACGTGTCTAATAATTTTTACAAAATGAGCACTCAGACCAAAATACTTTTCTCTACCCTTCAACCCGATCACTCGCCTCACTTCAAATCCCAGCTAAACCTAAGGTCATTGCCAACTAGTCCCGCCCATTTCACCGATTAGAACGCGCCCGAACAATGCCTCATCATCTCTTCTATCTCTATCTCTAAAAGCGAAAGCACCGGCAAAGGCACCAAACAAAAAGGTAGACAAAAGCGCGCCTCGTGGATCCTGCAATTCGTCATTCAGCTCGTTCCGTCAATCAGCTCAGCTCGTGGTGCAACGACCCGTCGATTGCGGCCAATTGCCCCGACATCGTCGACTCATAAATCGTAGTCGCGATCGAGGAATTGAAATTTATAGATATACATAAGTATGTAGGAGATAAATTACATGAATCCGCGAGGTTAGTTTTTGGCACGCAGTGGTGATGTAGTTAAAAGAATCGGACAAGAGATCAATTTATCAATATTCCGGTGGAAATTTAAGGTATGATCAATGAAAAATTTTAAATTTCGTTTTTTTCTAGCAATGCTTAGCATTTTATCTTCTATTATCTACCACTAACGATATTTTGAAAATGACGACTTGAATCCTTGATGGATATTGTCGATCTTCGAAGGTTTGCATTGCGCAGAAAATCAATAACTAAGTAACTAGCTTCCTTCAATATTGATTCAACTAATATTGAAGCTCCCCAAATGTTATGTATAAATTAACTCGATTAGAAAACGTAAGAGACTATCGAAAAGTATAAAATTCATTCTTCTTTCTATAAATTTCAACATAGTTATAAACTCAAACATTCAAACTACAAGAACATAAAAATCACAGCGGCATCTCGTACGTCCTGAAAAGTGAGAGTTACTTGATGCACGGTTTGAATAAAGGTAATAATAACCAAGGGGAAACTTTTTACGACCGCAAAACTTTATAGACACGTGCAACGTTTAAAAATCCATTCAGTTAAATCCCGCTAATTTCAATACTATACCAACTTTCTCAACTTTCTCACATACAATGTACCCTATTTTCATTTTTCAAAATTCAAAAATCCCACATAATATACTCTAACCCACGCACTTACCAAAAATATCAGAGAATCCTCTTTTACCCATTAATTCCGAACCCAAACACTACACCGAAAATAAATCTCTCGTAAGCCGATACATCATCGTTTTTCCGGTACGTAGTGTGTATACAAGAAAAAAAACAACAGCGTCAACGCGCCGGCGGACGGACACGCGCTTTTGGCAATGTGGGTCACCAGCGGCGAAAGACACTCGCGCGGTCGATACTCATGATTGTCTCGCGGTCCCGCTCTGGCGACCTTGAATTTCGCGAGTGCTGAAATTTGCTCGTGTGCAGTGTGAATTCTGTTGGTTTAAAGTTTGGAAGAGATGAAGATGGAGAATATAAGATTTTGATAAATTCAAGAAACAGTATTAAGTTATAATTCAATATAAAAATTAAAGCGGTTGTAATTATTATTAAATGATTAAAATTATTATTCATGCTACTTATCATTTGAAAATAACTTTATTGTAAGATTCTTCCTCTAAAAGTTCTGAGAAAACATAAAATTTTAAGGACTATCTACTTTTACATTATACCTTTTTCTTATGAAACATCTATTTTTAATCCTTTATTAAAATTTGAAGTTGATATATGATTTTACACATAAAGAAGGCATTGTTAAGATAAGAAAGACTTTCTCGTAAAATAAAATTTTTCATCATAATTTCATTCAAGCTAAGTAACTGTATAATTAAGAGGAGTAACTAGTTACATAAAGTACGATAATATGGTTATCTTCGAAGAAAAATAGGTCAGTAGTAGCTACTGTTCACCATATTCCTTTTTCTGATCCTTCAGAAACATCATCTCTTTTCACCTCATTAAGAGTTCCAATAATCCTTTTTTTTTAATCTAGTTTGCTTTAACGAAGACCATGGATAGATTGGCATTTTATAACCCGTCTATTGAAATTTTCAATCGAAGGAATCAATGATTTTGGAATCTGCTTAAGGAATTCTCCTTTTCATGGTTACTGAACTAGAAATCCTACAACGCCTTCGATTGGATTTTCAAGAAAATAATTCAAGCATTCAAGAATATTTTTTAAAAACGTTGGTTTTAAAATTTTAACAACCGGTGGAACCTCAGCTATTATTATTATACCATCAGACGTTTAATCATCCTTTTGAGTACCCCATAAATATTTTATCTTACAGCCTACCCTTATATAACGCCACATCCCATTAAAATATTCAAACTCTATTTTCCCTATTTGACTTTAGAGCCTTCTCGAACATTAGGATGAAATCAATGAAGCAATAACTCATGGACTCCGACCAGTGCACGCGCGTCAAATATGTGAAAAAAAATCGAACAAGTGGCCAATATCGAAAGCATTTATCATGATAGATTGATTATTAATCAATTCGAGTGAACGATCGACTGCCGGATTTATTATACGCATACACACACACACACACATCTATATACACTGCGTTAATTTATACTTTCTTCGAAAGAGAAAGGGAGTCAAATAAGAACGAAAAAAGGATGAAGTTGGACTTTAAAGGCCAACCACATTTTTGCCGAGGTCGTTGAGTCGAAAATTTAGAG
The DNA here is from genome assembly GCA_036873485.1 of Torymus texanus. NCBI lineage: Eukaryota > Metazoa > Arthropoda > Insecta > Hymenoptera > Torymidae > Torymus > Torymus texanus. The sequence goes on from JAYJLV010000056.1 coordinate 15,623,535, forward strand.
TTCCTCGATTCCTGTTTCAACATTCCTGCTTCACACTACCCGCATACCTACGTTGTATAAATAAACGTATAACTTGGTTTATCGATAAAAATAAAACATTATTTTACAAACAATTTACGGACTTATTTTACACATCACACAAGTTTACATTTTGCTTTCTCAACATCAACGGAAGCCATGGCTTTATTCTACTATTTTTAAGGTTAATACTCCGAATCTCTACAAACAAGAATGCTTTTTGATCCTCGCAGGATCCTTATAGAATTTACTCTTTCCTCTTATGTCCCCTGATATTCAATATCATAAAACATCGTTGCGATTGGTCTTTCGCAGAACAGAAGGAAACTTTAGAAAGCAGGAAGCAAGGCCGCTCAGGAGGGACGACGACAACGACTACTACGACGACGAGTATTGTGAAATTCGCCAGGGAATAACTCGTGTACAATCAACGCCGAAATGATTAGTCATTATACGAGACTGGTGCTGCGAACCGCATCGACGACGCGACAGGCTTGAGCGGAATACAAATGCGTTTGGTTAGCTCTTGTCGAAAGTTTTTTACGTTTGCAATTGTTTGCAAAGTTTTATGCAATTGATATTGTATATAAGATAATTATAATATAATAAGAATAAGGATTGATTGAAACATTATATAATGGAGAAACAGTAGATGGATATAATCAAGACGGTAGCAGGTATTTTTTTTCTCTTAAACGGTCATGTGAATTCGAAAGTAATCCTTTTACGAGGAGGGTCAAAGTTCGCATTGTCTATGATAGGCTATGATTGATAAACTCTGACCTCATTTTTCACATGTTTCTTCACTCTCTCAGTCACGAAATTTGTTTACAAGAAATTTACCTCTACTTAACTCAATCAAAGACGGTAAAAAAAAATTATCAATTTTCCTTCACATTTATCGTGTCCCAAAAGATAACAAAAATCATTTACAAAAAAAATCCTTATCACTCGAACATACGATACTTCTTCTCCTCTTCCATCCACTAAACCATATTCGACCCTTACCCCAAAATTAAAAAGAAAAAGAAAAAAAAACTAACCCTCCAGGTCAACCCAGTTCCAAAACCAGCTGTATCCGGTGTCACCCGGTCACCGCTCAATACTCGTTCGAATCTTCCCGCCAACTTGCGACCCTGATTTCCGGTAAGGTAGAGAGAGGGAGAGATGAGTGCATAACACGTATACATACACACATATATATAGCGCAAGCGCATCGATTCGCCGTTAGTGACGTCACGCGGCGCAGCGACACACCCGCGAGCGGCTAGCCAATATGGAAAGAGAACCAGTAGTTGCTACTTTTGCACTCCGCACTGCGTGTAATAATGTATATACACGCATGAATGAGCCGCAGGTGTGTGCGTATAAGCCAAGGCTGCGCTGCGTGTACGAAGAGTGAAATTTTCAATTTAAAAGGCAAATTGTGATGATGTATTTTTAGGGAAATGGATGTTTGGATTTTTGAAGATGGTTGGGAGATTATTATGAAGCTGGTGCTTCTCAAGTGGAAAATTGAGTTTGAAGTGGGAAATTTTTGTTTTATAAAGAAAACAAAGTGAGAAGTATATAGTTTTGTTATTTATGAATTAGCTTGAATAGATAGGTATAAACGAATAATGTAACGGCTTTGCGGACAATTAGATAATACGGAATGTTTAACGCGGCAGTTACCTTGAGGTGATAGAATTCAGTGAACGTTATCGCAAAGGAATTTATATTAATTACTAGACTTTGAGTATAGGCACTCTATTAATTTAATTACTAATATAATACTAATGTTATGAGTGATCTACCTTGAACGTACGTTATCAGTACTTATATACGCGCCATTATATTGGTAAACCGGATTACGCGTAAATAGTGAAAAACTTATTCTTTGTGTATTTTTGGAAAATGTTCATATCTTCTTAACCACATTTTCCTAATGATTTTGTACATGTTTTTCCTAATATTACGTTACCTATATCTTACTTAACAAAATCTACAATTTAACCTTTACAGATATAAACCTCATAGATATCTTCGATTCCTCAAACTCCCCGTAACTACTTTACAAACAGTTAAAAATCCTATCCAACAAATTAAAGACCATCGAACTTACAATTCAAAACACTTTGCATATACATACATAGATCCAATCAACTGCGCCTATAAAAATTACAGCTATCGACGTATATATATACTATACACAATCCATATAACACCAATCGCAAATCGAATGATCGACCGTCACCGGTTCAACAAACGCGCGGGCAGCGGGAATCCCGTGCGCATGGCACACGCACGCGCGTGACTCAACCGAGGAATGCCGTCGTCGTTGTCGTCTCGCGACAATTGGAGCGAGTCTGTATGTATGCCGATAACGCGTTGCACGTGCGTCGAGGTTACCAAAGGATGTGGTGGAGGTTTTCTAAGTAAAAGCTGAAGTGATGTGTAGGTTAAGAGAAAGATAAATTATTTGTTGAAATTTTCCTTGATTCTTCGTTGGTTATACATTTTTTTTAGTTAATTTGTTCGATACGTTTTTGCTAAGAATAAATAACGAATTTGAGGAAAAAAATTGTATCTCGGTGGATCATTGGATATAATGATCCTAATTATTGTTTTATTCTGCAGGAAAATGTACTTTTTCTGCTTATTAACGACACTAATTAGGTTACATTGAGCTTATTATAACTGCATTCTTTGGTAAACACGATGATCAATCTACTTTTATTTCTAGCCTGCGCATATTTTGATCATATATTTACCTATACGACAAAACAACAGTATTGACTTTTCTACAATAAATTTACCCTGTCCTAACAAATTTTCACTAACGCACCCTTTTCTCATTCGACATATGCATTTCTTTTACCTTCTTTTTTTGACTTTCGCTTCGCCGCACCGTCCATTAACCGCTTCGTTTGGATCGCACTTTCCTCTCTACCGGCGGAGGAGAAGAAAGAGAAAGAACAGGTTCTTCAGAAACAATGATGGCGCGGTTTTTGTTTTTTTACAAAAATGTGCGCGCTTGCTACCTACCGACCGTGTAACTCACGCGAAGTACAAGAAGTCGTTGTGCGAAGGGCTATATATAGACTTCAAAAGGGGAAGTATTCGTTCGAAGGAATGTTTGGTATTTTCTCATTGAAAATTGGTTTGGAAGTAAATTATGTTCGCGAGTGTTTTAAAACTTTTGTTCAAAGTTGTTGAATACACATACAAGAACGTCATTTCGAATGAATCTTTAAATTATGTAATAATGGCGTAAAGAATTTTTCCTTTTAACTTCAGAATATATGACTAACTTCTTTGAGTACTGGAAACAAATATATATGACGATTCTTTTTAATGGCTTGAACACTTTAAACAGTATTGCTCGTAATTTAAAATAACTGCAAGAGTTATAAGAAAAAAGTAACGTGCTATGAAATTCTAAAATAAGTTTTTTTTTTTAAAGACGAGGAAACACAATGTCCATAATGCGCTGATTCATCTTAGTGAGCTACCGCATCTCCAGTTAAAAATAAATTTTACTGTTTAATTACCCACAGGTGAATAGAAATTCATGACCCGGCTCAAGGTAAGAATAAAACCGAGACACGTCACTTAACAACACACCCCATATATATATATAGAATATTTCCATGTTTTGGTTCTATCTATATTTAGATACTCATTCATTTTGTTCAAACACCGCTATCGTAAACACAACATCCATTACTCCCATTGTAATTATCGATTTTTCGATGTATGTAGCACGTTGATAACCTTTTTTAAAATTAACACAGTCCAGTTACCACACTTTACTACAAAAATAACCTCGTCTCCTTGGATTAATTACAAAAAAAAAAGAAAATATTATCTCTTCTCTGTCAACACTATATACATCGTCTCTGACTTTTCCGTAATTTGTCGGATAGTCTCGTGATTATCTCCCCCGCAAGTTGTTTATCAGTCTTCAAAATCGAGCGCGAGGTGCTAAAACGACCGATAAAGATCTTGCATTTTTCGCCGTACAAGTCGATAGCTGAAATTGACTCGGCAGAAGTAATAATCAAGGCGATGTGTTCGGACTGTTATTTAAGTAATGAGTTGGCGCAGTAGATAAATGGAAAAGGAAATACGTTGAATTATTGATTCGGGAATGATTATATTATTTGTAGCCAACTGTAAAAATATAAAGCTCTGGTAATTCTTACGTCTGTTTGAATATTTAAAATGAAAAATTTTGTTATTAGCAAACTAATCAATTTTTAATGATTTGTAACAGTAAAACGCTACAGTCAAAACCCAACCTCGGAAACATAAAAAAGTTATTTTTACTGTACGAATTCAAAATTCCCTCATTTTTCCAGAACAATGTAACCAATGCGATTGTATAAGATTGGCATTCATGGTGATATCAAAGAAACTCTTCTCGCACACGCGCGCATCGTTTAGTTTAAGAGTATCGCGTAGCACATCGGTCCTATTATCTCATCGCCTCGAATTCCGGTGCACGCGCGCGCGTTGCTTGCTAATATATAACGGAGGCGCAGCGCGAGTACACGAGTGGAAGAGTGGCCACAGTTTATCGCACAGTTGCGGTGATTGCGTTGCGTGTAATTGACTTTTAATTTTATTAAGTGATTGGTGGAATTGCAAATTTTTAGAATTCAATGCGCAACTTTGTTTCTACATTAACTTATATAACTGTTGCTATGCTAACGTTAAATTTTTGATACGTCATAAGTTATGCGGTACTTTATAGTGAATTACGTTGCGAATAATGTTAATTTTATCGGTAGAAAGCAATGACAATTCAGTCGTTTATTATTATCTTATTGTATTTAAATCAAATGGAAATAATACCATTAAAATAGTTCCTGATAAACGTTAAAAAATTTAACAAAACAGGTGTCACACTGATTTTTGTTGAATCAAATGAATATTTATCAGTTATCCAAGACAAAATACTATGATTACTAAAATTTATGATGTTTTTCTTGCAATCCATATTATACCCAAGTCTCCTCGTATATTCAGCCAAATATATATGAATCATTAAACGAAATTAAGATACTTCGTTCCACTCTATCACCTATACATCACACCTCGACCCCACAAATCCCAATCCAAGTCTCATACTCTTTCACGCCCAATTTTCTCTCTTGGCGAATTTTCGACTATATACCAGCAAACTCGAAGCGGCCGGCAGAGCAGAGTAGAGAGTCAGCCGTTATCGATCTTACGAGTCGGGGCATTGTGTAACGCCACTGCCCCTCTCTCGCCAATGTCAGAGGTTCTCTCCTACTCTCGTTCCTGCGCGTGAGCCATTGGCGAATATGTACTGGTCTTCCATGATTTTATTTTTTCTTGGTTTTGGAGGTTTTTGAATTGAGGTTTGGTGGTTTCGTTATCGATGAAGTGGTAAAGAGTTTGGATAAGGTTACGTAAGTGGAGAAGGGAAAGTGGTTAGGATAATGGTAATGAAGCGAAGTATTTAAGAGGAAGATTGGATTGAATTATAGGAATTTTTTCAATTTTCAGTAATAAGGTGTTTGGATATGTAGCGAGGTAACAAGTAACTTGGAGAATTTTACTCGGGATTTTATTTTTAATCGATAGCATGTGTTTATTTTTTGCCCATAATATATACACGCTGGTGGTGATAGCATGAAAAATGAGTTTGAAAATTATACGACTAACAAACAATAGCATTAAAAATGTATATTAAATAGTTATTACTGTGCAGTACGAAAATATAAGTGGATACTGATTTTATATTTGTTGGATTTGTATGAAATTTTCTGTGTACAAGCTACAATGCAATATTACTAGTGTTTTGTCGTTTCTTGACTCGCATATTACGTAAAAGGATTTACTGTTGTATATTCAGTATTGCAAATAAGGTATTGACTGTAATAAAACAGATTGCTTTCAGCACACACTATGTTGTTACTATGTTTACTCTAATTAGAGTGCAAATCTAATTTTGTTTCATTAAATAATCAATATACAAGTTTTTTTCTGACAATTGTTCAATGAAATTATAGAAATATATGTATTTTCATAGAGAAAGTATAGCTTTAAATTTTTAAAATAAATTCTCAATATTATTTTAAATTTTATTGTATTTTATGAGGAACTGAGTAAGTAAGACCTCGACTTGAAATTTTCATGGGTATGTTTGATTCAATAATCCGAAAAGCACTTTGTGCTATCTGAAAAGGAGCAAGAACAAATATATGATGAATACAATACATTGTGTACTAAAACGAAGTTAATACAACGAGAATTCCTAGATTGTAAAATTTCCAGGTTACTATAGAATTAACTCCAGCTATCAGCTGATGCACGTTTATGCATCATCCTCTGGTATTGTTTCAACGTGCAATAACCATTCAGTCGTAAAACCTGAATGAGAATTCATGAATCAGAAAATGTACAGACGATGTAGTCCGTAAAAACTCAATGCATGGTTGGTATATCAACAAATTACAACTTTCAGAGCTACCACCATTAAAAACAGCATCTATACTAAAATCATACAAATTTTGTTCACACCAACGTTTTATCAATGAACTTAGAACCGTCAACCAAACGACATACCAGATCGCCATTCCACACCAGAACCTTTCTAACAATGATAATTAACTGTCAACATCATTCAACTGCGTCGCACTCACTTCCTATTTACCAATGACGACCAGGCCACCGCTACGAGTTCGAGGTTAAGGCTAACACCACTATTACCACTCTCTCTTTCTCTCTTTCTCGTTATATACACACATTCACAGGTACACGCGAACATCGTAAGATCCTTCGTCTGACGTCTGTCTTTCTCTCTTCGACGTTCCGATCGATCAGTAAAGCTTTTGACGCAGCGACTCGTTCCATTTCCATACTCTCGCGCGTGCCGTTGGAAAGACAGAGCGCCAAGTGGGTGGAATTATGAATGGAGAGACGGATTAGGTTGGTATACTCGGGGACTCACTGAGATCCATGCGGTCACGGGGGAGCTATGCGGTGACCTTGACGGGATGAAGGTGGAGGTCGATGGGAGTGGTTCTGGAAGGGTAACAAACTTGGGTGTTGGATTGTAGGGATTTTCTGGTTATTGTGGGTAAGGAGAGAACGTGGGATTGGTAGGATTGGAAGAGTTTGGTTATAATTTATGTGGGGTATGTAGGAAGGATGGCAGTGTTTGACCTTGGGTACAACATGGACGTGCAGTACAGGTGGACTTTGTTCACACCTCGCAATAGTAAGAGAATGCTTACCTAGTACCGTAAAATTTGGAATATTTAATGTTATTTGGTGATAAACGCCTAACCATTTATATACACATATAATTATACGCGATATATGGAAACGAAAATCGACTTCTTAACACCTTTTGAGATCTACGAATTTTTTTACCAATTAGCATTCCCTACCACGTAATTTTAGTTTAATAAATTTTCTTTATTCTACATTACGCTTTAGGAAAATAAAATTGTTTCTTTTTAAATTCTCATTAGCAATAAACATTACCATGCTATCACATTTGCGCTGCAAAGTACCTGACTTCACAGAAAAGACCGGGACTTTTTTTTCTTCTATTTTTACATAATACTATACACGTGTATCTCGTGCACATAATGAAAAGCAAGCAACAATTATAAAAGTACGTTATACATCCACTATATACCAAAATTCCACTGTACATTTTTTTTTAACGAAATTGCTCCAAAATGTACACTGGAGCATCCGTCGCGTCAATATAACATTATTTCAACCTGTTCATGTTATACATACATGTATGTTTATACTTCCTGTGATGTTAATCATTTTTTCCAATCTACCAGACGCGGGCGTATATAATCTCTTGCCAACTCGCAACAATGCTAATCATTTTAATGATCCTTACGTGCTATAATTCAATTTGCCACCGATATCTATATGACACCGATGAGAGAGAGAGAGAGGTTATGTAAAACGCGACGCATGCGAATCTATATATATGTACAAGTCTATACGTATGTATATATATATATATCTGCGTCTCTGTATGCGCGCGGAACTCTTACAACGTGCACCGTTTCGCGCATCCATATTTACGAAAACTCCTCGTCTCCACTATTAAAAATTGACAAAATAGAACGAACTTTTACATTTTCAATAATTGTTTCAACTATAATTCCAAAGTTATCCGATACCTTTTTGTTTTTAAACCATCAGATTGTAATTTTAACTAAACTCCTCCTCATTATCACGACAATTACAACCATTTCTCATCCTTCTATCTTCTTTCATACACCACCTCTCTAATCTACCAACTGCGCAAAAAAAATATCTTTTCGCATAATAACAATTCCGCGAACTAAGATAGAAAAGACCTCGTGCTTCCTATCTCTCTCTCTCTCTCACACACTTTTTCCACACCATGATCATCATCGTGACTAGCCGACGACGTTTTTGTACTCGTTCCCGCGCACGCGTGTGTATATGTCTATACGTATTTTCGCGTATGTATTCTCGTCGATATCCACATACGTATACACACATGTGTGTATATATATATATATATATATATATATGTGTGTGAATTCTGCATCACTCTATCTCTCTTACGCTCCCGCTCACTCACTCATTCGCTCGCTCGGTCGCCGGGGAATAGAAAATCGATAGTCCTTGCCTTGAACGCGCGCGCGACCACCGCGAGAGTAAATCCCTGAATCATCCGTATTCTTCTCCCTCTATATACATTTATATATACGATCCTTTTCTCTATAACACTAACACTACTTCAATTCCTTACAACTACTACTTTTTTTTTTCTCTCTCCTACGTATACAAAACCACATTTACACATATATATATTGTACTCTTCGAGTTATATATTATAATACCACGATACCGCGATTTTCGAGTTTTCTCGACGCGTTTTTTCCTCGCGTGTATTGATTGACGCGAGGTAAACACACGCCGTCCGCACACACACACACACACACACACAACTTTGGAGTAGTGAGCAACCTGCCTTACCGACTGCGACCACGGATCGTATGATTTCCGCATGAATGTCTGAGTAGCCCACACATACACATACACATGTATAGATACATACGTACGTACGTATATCGTGTATATATACGCGCGCTCGAATGATGTAATTCACGAAATTCAGCAACAGTGGTAATCTCTCTTTTTATTCCATTACGTAAATCCTTTTAGTACCAATGTCCTACACACCGGCTCTCTCACTCACTCTCACTATAATGTACCACCCTATTGCTATCGATGATAATCACGGAATCACCCTTGCACTCATCCACTCACAGAGAGAGGCAAAACACTCACCTCCGGCTTGATAAGCTCACTCGTGCATAGACTCGGTGTCATCTTCATCCTCCTATCCTTCTTGCCTGTCGATCCACCCTCTCCCACCACACACTTCCTCGACTTCACTTCTTTCTCAATCTTTGCTCCTTTCCACCTCCCTTCTTCTCGTCTTTTCCTTCTTCTCGTTCTCTCTTTCTCTATTTCTCTCTTTTTATCTCACCTCCCGTGTTCTGGTTCCGGCTCGGTCGAACCGAAACACCCCTTATAACACGCCGCGTGTGCTTATAGGAACTTTCACCGGTGCTTACTGCCCCACTTGACCAAGTTCTTCTTCTTCTCTCTCTCTCTCTCTCTATCTATCTTCTTTTCTCTTTCTTTCTCTCTTCTTTACTATCTTGCGAGTCTCTCTGTTATATATATACGTGCGCGTGTACGACACAACTGTGCGCGCTCGCGTGCTCACCCGGCCAGTTTTATATCGCGACTGTGAGCGCGCGCGCACGCAGCCAGTACAGTGCGGCGACGGCGACGGCGCCTCCGCGTTATTCTCTGTCCTTGTCCCTCTCTCTCTCTCTCTCTCTCTCTTCGTCATGCCGTATAGTAGCAGCGCGGTCTTTAGTCGTGCGCGCGCGCCGGCTGGAGAGCTAACAGAAAGAGAGAGAGAGAGAGAGAGGGGTTCCAGGCGAACACGAGGTGGGGAGGAAGAGAATATAGGGGTGAAAGAGAGAGAGAGAGAGAACAGGGATGAAGATTTTACTTCTAGCTTTTATATGTTGGCGATAATGAAAAGTTGCGAGAGCGCGAATGAAAAAAGTTGATTCTCGTGTATACGCGCTGGGTATAATCTTGCGGGATTCGTTGCTTGAAAGTTTTTGCTTGATGTCTTTTGAAGAAAAGTTTGTGTGGTAGAAGAAGCTTCAAGAAATTATAGATATCGTTGGTTGTTGTAGATTAGATTTGAATTTAAAATCTTTGAGCTTTGATAGAAATAACTATATGCGTTGATTTCAAAGTGAATAGTCTTCAGAGAGGAATAAAATTGTTCTATTGTAGCGCATTATTTTGGCGAGATAATTATGGGAAAATCTTTTCGAAATCAACATGATTTATGATGGATTGTAAACAAATGTAATCATAAGGTGAACTGGTTTTGGAAGTGCTCCAAAATCCAAGTGTGGTGAATTTTTATATCAAGATTTTCTTCAAAACAAAACATCAAGTTTAAAATACTTTTTATTTATGAACCTAACTTGATTTATGATTAAATAAAAGCAAGACAATATTGTTTCAACAATCGATTACAACAACAATATTATTTAGCGTTTTTATGTATATTATCTTTAATACTTAATTATTTAAATGATCAAAAATTGATTGATTTAATTCAAGATATATTAAAAATAGGAAAAAATAATTCATCAAAAAGCTATTTACCATTAAATTTGGTAAGATTACTTTTTAATAATAACGATTTAAGGATCTGCGTAGTTTGAGGGATAACAAGGTTAAGGGGATTTTTTTTGTATCAAATAACTATAGCCTGAAGAAAGTGAGGCAATTTTCCACTACGTTGCGGTTTAATAGAAGAAGCCGTACGACTAAGAGAAGTCAAACGTTTCTTTAAAAGCCAAAGAGCGAGAAATTCTCAAAGATTTTCAAGTATTTGGGAAAAAAAGAAATTATTCTTTTTATGCAAGGAGAAAATGCAGATAAGGGGATTTATGACGTATAATTTGTAGACTTTAACTTAACAAAGTTCTACGTAAATGCCGGCTGATAGTTTACTTATCCGTTACAGAATTCCATAGGAATCGTTTATTTTTTAAATTCTATTTTTATTATTCATTCATTTTTTTTAGAAATAATCTTTTGCATACGTTTGCAATGAATACTTGCAAACCTTTGAGTATTTCTAATTAATCTAATCAAAAAATGTATTACGATTCAAAGAAAAACATCATCTATACATACATATATATACACCTATTAGCTCAGAAAGAGTTTTAGCAATAAGGCATCGCTAAGCATTACAGATTACCAACACGACAGCGACATATGTAAACAAATCGTGAACAAGACAACGAAGTACAACGAAGAAAAGACGCGAGAAAAGAAAGCAGCAGCGACAAAAAAACCGGAAAGACAACTATTCGCGCTTCACCACATACTATATACATATATATAGCAAAATAGCAAAAATTCGATAAGACCACTCCGTTGGTTCGCGTCAAACGACATATACGTGACGAAGGGAAGCCGAGAATCGCACAAAAGATAAAACGTATCGCATATATATACTTACAGTATATACGTACGCAGCAAGCAAGTCTATTCAGAAAAAAAGTACAGCTGGCGCGTCGCGGGATTTACAAAAGGTCCGCGGAGGAGAGCTGAATGAGTCGCGACGGGGAAAGAAAGAGAGAGGGAGGAAGAGAGGAAGTGTACGCAGACGCAAGAAATTTGAGTCAGACACACGTTGAGATAAACGAGCGGAGAGGAAGGAAAAGTGCGTAATATGTGTGTATACACACACACACACACACACACACACGTGGGGAGGGGAATTTCCAGTCTTCCCCCTCTCTCGGCGCGGATTTGAAGTTAAGAAAGTGGGAGAATATCTACGTGCGAGCCGGTATAGAGTGGAGCAAAAGTATTGAGACGTTACAACAGATGAGGATTTTTCGATTATATGTATCTGGAGGTATTTTGTCAAATTTTCATATATCTTTTAAGATTAAGTTTGTGTTTACATAGAAAGAACTTTATATTAACTGTAACGAATGGTTGCATAATACTCAAGCTATACTTAAGTAATGTAAACATTGTAAGTATCAGTCAGAGCTACGTTTAGAAATAAACGTAATAGATCATTTTTAGAAAAAAGAAGATGCGATAGGTCACGTAGGTTAATTGCACAACGGGTCGAGCTCAAGTGATAAGACGATAGCAGTCGTTGAAAAGTTCGATTCTTTTACGCGAAATATATAGCGGAGGAATATTTCGACTTGGTGTAAGTACGTCATACTTAATGATTTACAGCCGCAGTCTCTAGTTGATATAAATATTTAAACTTAATGTAATCGCCGTCAAGATTACAATCTTCTCTTTGATAGATTGCAGTTCTTAAATCCGATTATTTTGATTTCCAATGACAGAAGATATATGAAATTGCTTATTGTGGATGGGACTGTATTCGCAGTTTGCAACAGTGAAATGTCATTCTAGCCGTAGTTTTGTATACACAAACGTTCACTGTGTGGTCCGTGTATTCTAGAGAAGAAAAAAAATAGCAATCATTGTGTTCATTTATTGAGGCACAACAAAAACTATCGATTCCTCGGAATAGAAACATAATGCGATTATTCTCGGCAATGTTATCAGTGTCTGGTGCGTAGAAAAGATTGGCTGATTGCTCGTGAAACCTTTTAATTATCATTTAAGAATTATTTGATCAATGGTAAGTAGTTATAAATCGATATTTTGGAATTGTAATTTTTTAGCGTATAAGAACGTAAATAAAATTTAATTTACGATTTTTATTAAAAATGTGGAAGACAAGATGAGAGATTTTCAAGACTGAAAAATTGGAAGTAAGCCAACAATAATATAAAAGTCATAATTACCATGTGAATGGAGCAGTCTGAATACTTTGAATTAGAAGTAGAGAAAATTAAATATGCTTTGTACTTTGAATATGAAAGGAATTCTGCAGATATTAAATTACGTTAAGCCGTCAGTACAGTAGTATATTAAAAAATTAAAAAGCTTGAATAAATATAACTTACTCGTAAAACTGCATCATATTAAATTAAACTTTTTGCACATCATGTTACAGAAGAATACCATTTTGATAAATTTATCGTATTTAACGACTACTGTGGAAATAAAAATTAATATGACGTCAGCGAGAGTACAGCGTAATGCATGTTACTGCTGGAATGTTCGAACAAAAAAATTGCACTTTATTATAGTAATTCGCTATCTATTATATAAGGAATGTTTTGAAAACTTGGTTTCCTCTTTACTGTGACGCCGACGCATTATCTCAAGATGATCTTATCTGCAATGGTGTCGTGACAAAGTAACTTTACATTTCTAATGTCATGTTGTCACTTGGACTTGCTAATCTCGGGGAGTCTGCATCGTATTAAATTTGATTTTTGGAGAAAAAGTTAAGTTGACCATTCATGAAGCTAAATATGAAATGGAACAAATATTGTTTACGAAAAACAAACTCAAGTGAAGTTTTATTTGAATTTAACACTTTGAATAGTTGACTGTATACTTAAGCTTACACCTAATTTATGATCTTTCACGTTCTTACATTATTGTTAGGATTGAAGAATAAAAAGAATTCAAGTAGAAATAAGCAAAGATATAGAATATTACGAACAATTCTAATAATAACTGATAAGATTATTTTAATACAATACAAGTAATGAATGAAACCGAGTGTCAAGTTTTTACATTAGCGAGAAATTCATCAATGTAGGAATTCATCCTTTTAAAGGATTAAAGAAGACCAGAAGAGGGAGACAGAAATTTGCTAATTAAATATGCCAATCGGCGACTTTCCACTAGGAATCATAAGACCATCGCTAAGAATATTTGCAAACTTAGAACAGCTATATCTCATTCGATCAGAAACGAAAATTCAATCACCCTAATGCTTGAAACCAATTACATTCATTTCTGCTTTCAAACTAGACTGAACTATAGAAAATTTAATTTCTGTCACAACTCTTCTATATATCGTAATTCTGTCATACTTTCTCGTAATTTGCTATATTTTCACGATGACTCGTCAGAAACGTACAAACCTCTTTCTAAAAAAAAAATACCCCATCATTTTATCAACCACAACCCATTAAATATTAACCATGCAACATACACCTACAATTACCAAATACTCCCCAATGTTCGTTCTCGAACCTCCTCCGCCACTCGCGCACCTCGTTGCCCCCCTTATATATTCGCTCTGTGAAAACACGACGTACCGGACACACATACATACATATACTCACACTGTATATATATACCTATAATAACACCGGAGCAATGGAGGGGCACGACACCGCTAGCGGGGAAATCCCGCCACGCGCTTGCGTGGGCGGGGACGTGAGATCGCGCGGAGGCTCGGCTCCGCTCAAGGGTGAATAAAGGTCATGGAAGAGGAGCCCGCATGAGCCCCTATACTGGTAATATTGCACCAGCTCGATGACCTTCGACAAGGTCACGGAAATTCTTTTTCTTTGAGGATTGGAGTTTAGTGCTGGTACTGGTTTGGAGGTTTGATATGGGTTTGTACAAAGGATTTTTTGAGAGAGTAAGTTTGCATCATGTGTGACATTGAAGTAAGGATTAACGGGTCAGAAATGGAGCTGGGATTCGAGATGATGAAAATTTGGTATTAAAGTAGATAAATACATGTATGAAATACTTTTGAAATGTTTACATCTTCGTTGGTTGTAACTACTAACTGCTGTAAATCATGCATTTCAAAATATCATTGCACAATCACACATAATCACTTGATTTCAACTATTCAAAAGCTCTGTTCGATGTTTACTTTTACAGTACAAGATGTTAAAGTTCGCAGTATGTTCATTGTGGTGGGTCTGACTAGTCGGTACGTTACTACTGTGGCGACCACAGAGAGTGTATACATGTAGCGTTGTGGAATGTCGTCGTATCTTGGCATCTAACCGTATAGAAATGTGTTGCGTATACTTTCGCAAATGCAATCGGTTTAAAAGCATTCGCAAACCCATGCAATGCTTTTTAAATGTTGAATAAGGATACGAAACGAAAAATTGATTTTCTTGTCTCGATATAAAATATTTCCGATAATCGTTCCGGTTACACAGAAAGTAAACTTTTCAGGAAAAATATATTTTTTTTAAATTATTGGTACTATTGTAAGTAGATAAAGTACAGCTTTCAGTAGATAAAGGTCTATGACTCAATATATCCATGATGTTAATTTCTATTTAAATTTACTTTGCTTACATTTTTATACGTCATAAATCTAACTATGGAACAATAACTACCGTACGAAACGCTCACCATTTAATATATCATTCAATCCATAAATGTTTATAACCACCAAAATAACAAACATCGATTTTCCATTCGTTTCGTCAGAAATATTTTTACCCACGAGTAAAAATAATTCGCTGAATAATTGTAAGCGTATATACGGCATCCGACAGACGAGAAAATTCATTGCACGTGCACCAAGCGCCATTCCGTCATTTTACGTAGTAGTTGAATTCAATGCGCTAATGAATTCAAGTTCAGCTCATGCTCCATACGTTGGAGTGTTTTTCAGTCTTTTTACGTTCTTTTGAGATTAAGTTTTACAGTTAATTATAATGAATAAAAAGCTTACTGTCTACTGATGAATTAGACGTGAAATGCGCTTAGAAACTTACCTGAAACAGAAAGAAAAAATTACAATTAGAAGGATATTCTAAAAATAATAAGGGATTGAAAATTTATCGTTCACACAACATTTAACATACACACAGTAGTAAAAAGTTTCTAAACGAGCTCATATAGTGATGCAACAGTTCTACTGACAACGAGAAAACATCTCAAACAGCGCGCACTCATCATTGTTTTCGAGCTTCGCCATCGATCACCGCAGATATACTAAAAATATACATCGACGAGTCTGCATACCTACACCGATAAAAAAACGTGCACATCGACCGTTCAAAAGTTCGCCTTATCCCCGTATACGATCAGCCGATAAACAACGATGTACACACAAACAGAACGATAGAAAAGTCACTTAAACTTTTTCAATTTCAATCCCGATTGCTAACGTTTTAGCCTCCTTTTTTTGGAATTCAGACGTTTTCAGAACGCGCACGTGTCGCAATAAGGCGTGTTTTTTACGAGGAATAAGAAAATTGGTGATATACATACTTATTTAGTACGTGGTTTCTGCGGTGGTGTAAGGTTGGTAATATTATACTAGCTGGGAGACGTTACTTCGTCGTGTCCCATTTAGATAGGGTGACGGTAACGCGCGGGTGGATTGTGCAAGAAGGGTTGAGTGAATGTCCATTTGTAAAGGTTGCTTGAGTAAGGTTTTACGATAATGAAGTATAGTGTGTTGTAGTTTTACTTTTTTTACGTTTTTATACGTAAACTTTTGAAAATTGTTGCTAGGTATTTAATAGGTACATGTTTTTTAATTTCCTTAAACTATAAATAAATTTTTACTCAGCGTAAAATAACCAAAAATACACTAACAAACTAAAATCCTAAGTTTACACAGGAAATATAACGTACTGTACATAACACCTTACGTTTACATTATAAATGCATGCTAATTTGTTTGTAACATCATCCCGTCGCATTTATTACCCATCATCATCATAATTCCACGTTAATGAACTTCAATGAGAGCCACGTGTAACGGTATAAATATTCCGTAACGCGAAAATGGAGCCCACCTGCCCCGTGAGATTCTGTTGAGAGGAGAGAACAACATTGACCTCATAATTTACCAAACACTACCTGACAAGTAGGGTAAGATACGTAAATGTCCGTATATATAAACACACATACTCGTTTTAAGTTGGCGACATCGTTACTGTATTTTTCAAAGTTTTGAGAACTTGAGTCACACTATTTAATTCACGTTCCAAGTTTCGTAATTGAATAAACTCGGGGAGGAGGGTGAAAATAAGTTAGATATTTTTGAATTTAAAACGTCGAGATCTCACTTTACCTTGTTACACTTATTGTTACTACAAAAAGAATCGAAATTCAATTCACATTTACAACAAAGTAAATCTATTGCGTTATACACCACCCAAACCACCTAAATAAGTTCCATCAATACTACAACACAATAACATTGACAACAACAATCACCCTCCCATTCATTTTCTTCCATCGAAACTTCCACCCACACACGTATACAATTGCGTCACTTCCTTCCACACATTCACTCACTCACTCGTATATCGTCCTCGAAGTCTCTTTCATCGCGGGCTATCGGCCTCGGCTCTCGCTTACACGTGTGTATAATATAAGGGGGGCAAAGGCGCGAGGCTGACGCAACCGCTGCTGATGCTGCTGAGAGCAGTGGAAAAGGGAGGCGCACGGTTATTGGCTAGCTGCTGGGGGCTCGCTCGGTACGACGCGTGACGTCAGCCACACACGGAGCGCACTAATACTGGAAAACGAGCTTGTGGATGGTGTAGGTATGCCCTTGTTAGAGCGCAAAGTGAAGGAGAGGAGGCTCGATATTAGTGTGGATGGAATGAGAGTGGGTAAAAGGAGCACAGTGGGCTGTAATGCAGGAGGTGAAGAAGGTGAAGTGGTTGAGGATGGGTGTAAAAGGGTTGTTGATTGTGTGATCAAGGGTTCGGGTAAAAATTTGGGTGTATGATTTATGCAGAAGATTCAGATTGTAACAATGAAACGTTAGTGTAGTTTTAGCATGTGAAGAAAATTCTTTTACTTAAAAAGTATTTATATCATTTAAGTTCATTGAAAAGATAATTTTAATATCTCAATATTTTGTGAAAGATGTATAATGAAGAAACTGATAAAATTAAACTCAAAGTTCACTGTACGAATTTTTTAATAGGTACAATCATCGCTGAATATTGGGAAAAGATTGTTAGGACGAGCCAACTTTGATGATTGATCTTTATTTGAATGCGATTTGGCACCCTAAGTAAATCGGATTTCATCTGGAACTTGTGAAGATCAGACTCCCGAAGAAGATAAATTAGGATTGGCATGATGAAAACAATCTTCTATTTTTCTTGATGATATCACTGAACAATCAAGAAGTAACTTTATTAAGATTTTGTCTACAACAACTATACCGTCATTTGTAATTGATTAAATTACAATTTATACATTTATTACGAATTATAGTAAACATTAGCTCGCAAACCCCTAGTTAACCACATTTTTCAAACAGATAAATTACCATTCGATTTATAATAACGTAAAACGTAAAAACTTCTATTTGCTAAGCTGTTACCCTTGTCTTTTTATAGTGTAATCGCGTGATCTCCGACTAATTTTATTCAACCGATATCACTGCTCATTTCCATTCCTTCTTACGTTTCTCACGTGCAAGCTTCACTCGGCAGTTCTTTTTATAATCATGCTTTAACACTCGGAGTCGCTTTCATTCATCTTTTTTTTCTATACACTTCTCGTCTCTTTGTCCATTCAACTTTTCCACCACGCTCACACACGTGCCCAATCGCTTTTGTTTTATATATCCATTGATATTACATACTCGTTTCGTGTACGCTCAAATATTAAATAAGAAATATAGTAATGCTGTTCACGCGTCCGAAATAGCGTCAGCGGAAATTTTAATGCTTTCGGATCGCGATTTTATGTCAATGACGAATATTATATATGCAAACGTTATTGTGTTTGCATGTTGAATTGAAATTGTATCATACTGGTAACGGAATAAAAGCAATATGATTTTTATTCAGTTCTGTATATAGTTTAGGAAAAGAAAACATATTTTCTCTTTAAAAAATATTCACTTCTCGCTCGTCGGTATATTCTTTCCAGGGGCAGTATTTGCTTTGTACTCGACGAGGTTTTCGCGTTGACGGAGTTATTACACGCATTCTGTTTGCTTGAAAAGTCAAAGAAAACGTGAAAGTCTCTGAAGTAGCTCTATTCTTAAATTTACAGTCTATTAAATTATTTCAACAAAACTGTTGGGATTTAATTATATAAAAAGAAGATTTTTATATCTACAGACTTAAAAATAGAATATTAGAGATTTTAAAATTAAAATTTCAAATAACAAGAACTGAGTTTTACGTTATTTTTATTGTATTTTCTCGGTAGACTTTTAACATTCGTAACATGTTACTGTGAAAAATAATTGAATGTTTTCCTTGTATTCGTAGAACGGACTTATTCATAACCCGTATAATAAATACAGATGTACCCGCGATTAGCCGTTAAATTGCGCAATTACTTTACTAAGTGGAACCCACCTTAATTTACATTTATTAACATTACACTAGCATGGATAAAACTAACATAGAATCAATAAACGTGTTCAAACAACTATCAACTTTAATTCAATCGACCAAATCATTCGAGCGATCGATCATCAGCTGGATAACAACGTCAAAGACCCGAACAACCTGCTGCACATACGCATACACTCGACGTACCTATGCGATTCGTCAGAGGCTCGCGTGGACTTTGGATCCCACGTCGTCACGAGTTTTATTATCGTTCGAGAGACGTGCCCCCGCCGAAAAAACTGGCTATGCTTATGACTTATAACTCGCGGAAAGTTACGCGAACGAGGAGGAAAAGAAAGTGTGGGTGTGTCGAAAATTAATGTATAGATTTCGGATTGGTTATCACGGGTATAACACCGAAGTCCGGGAGGGGGGAGGGCGATTATCTGGGTGGGAAGTCTGAAGTGGTTGATTGCGACAATGTTGGTACATTGTTTTGCGGAAGAATTATGTACGAGGGAGGGTAATCTTGTGAGGAAGTCACGAAAGTTTAATTTTTAAAATGAACAACATTAATGGTAGTGCAGTGATTCACGATGATTTTATATGATGAGTTTTTTTAAATTAATGCAGGTTAAAACAAACTGTGACTCATGATATAAAACACTGACATCAAATGTATATATACGTAAATTCATTAAGTTTGTTTAAAAAAGTCAATCGATACTGTGGTTGATAAAATCTTTGTTAAACCTATTGGACTAATGATACATCACTTATTACCAACAAAAATATATTATTATTTATTCTACATTATTATTTTAATATTGACTAATTTCAGATTTATAAAACAAATGCATCTCAATTCGATAAACTCACAATGTGTATCATTATAACTCAAGTAAACCGATACATCCGAACACGGAAACCATCTCTATCAAACAAACCGCGCATCCGGTGCAACCGATACCAGGTGATGAAATCATCGTACCCAACTCTCTCCTCTCTCTCTCTCTTACTCTCTGCGGGACTGCAATCGATGCGAATTCATCAGTGCGAACGTGACTTTTGCGATTGCGCGAAGGACGCGTGAGTGACGCAACTGCGCAAAAATTGTGCTACATGTCGTGCCAGCGCAAAAAAAAGTAGTTTCTTATACGTGTATAAACGTTGTTGTACTAGCGATTTGAATTTTCGCTAGGGAAGGTCGATATTTGCTTGGGGGGTTGAGTTAGCTGAGCCAATCACTTTTTGCCCTTGGTATTTTATGCGAATGTGAAAATTGTTGGAACTGAGGTGTGTAAAACACTTAAGTGTTATTGTTCAGTCGAGCTCTTTTCGTTGCTCGTAAACTCTTTTTACGCGGTGTTGAGTTGTTGCTAGGTGCGCAAATGGTATATATATATCGCATTGTACTAAAATTAAATTCATTTTATACATGTGAACCAAATTTATATTATACGTTTGAGAGGAAATACGTTGTCAAACCTTTTTTCCTTGATCGATTGTGATTCCAGTAACATTTTAACCTTCCCATGTTAAAAATCTTATCGCAAACGCGCGATAATCCCGTGTTTTCAAAAATTCATATATACCACACACTTTGATTTTATATTGTTACTTTCTTCTTTTTTTTATTACCATGACTAATTTACAGATATCGTAACCATCAATCTTTCCATTTGCAACGATTCCTATCTTATCTTGCAGCAAAATGTCGCTTTAAATAAATTCGCCTTATTATGATGCAACTCCCACACCTCATCCTATATATACTATCCTTGTCCTTCAACTCTATCCTAGCAACCTTTGCATTTCCTCGAACTCGTAAACCCCCATCAGCTCCGCCTTCTACACTAAACGTAATGCACACGCTAATAACCCTTTTTACTACTGTCGGCAATGTCTGACACGCAGGTATATAATACAAAAAGCGATCGATGCAGCCGATTTGCTGCCTGAAAACGATCGATCGCGCGACGCAGAAAGCGAACCGGTTTGCCCCTCTGCTGCTGCTGCTTTGCAACGACACGCCCTTTTTTCTTAGCGTCAGTCTCTCTCTCTCTCTCTCTCTCTCTCTCTCTTGTTACAGTTTCGCGCGTGCATCATGACTGGAGGATCGTCCGACGACGGCTCGAGGTGGTATACAGTTATGGCATAATGTAGATGATGCTGAAAGCTGATGCGTACATACAGGCGACGTGATGACGACGATGGGTTGAGGATTTTTCGTTGTCTGATGTAATATTGCGATGCAAAGGTGCAATTGACGCAGTTGTTGGGTAGATTGAATTACATTTCGTCAGATTTAATTTATATATAGAGTCGAAGAAATGCGTGTGGCGTTAGTTTAAAAAATTTATTTATCAGGGAGTAATCAATGGATATCGTCGTATTTGTTGTAAAACAATCGAACTAAGCTATACACAAATTATTTACAAATAGGAAAATTTGTCATTTGATCAATCAAATATATAAGTATATCTTATGTATCAGTCTAGATTATTAATCTTATATCAACAATCATTTTTGTTTTATCGATCACTCAAAATCAAATTCGTCGCAGTCCCACACCGTTATCATCCATTTTTATCATTCCAATATTTTTCATCAATTCTTCAACAAGAAAATAGAAACAAATTAAAACCTCCAAAATAATAATAATAAACACAACTCTCTCTACTTAAAAACCATTCACCAATCCTCGTCATTGCCCATAAACAAAACTGCCAAGCATCACCTTCAAGAAATCAATCAATCTCCAAACTACGGACGTCTCGCAAATAATTCACGAAATAACTCAGCTCGTACAAAAGTGAAAGAGGGAGAGATGATACGCGCACGCGCACCAGTGGGCCGTGTGCGCGTCCGAAAAAGGATGGCGACGTGCCGGGGCTCACGCGCGCGCACGTGCGCCTCGGCAGACACGCACACCTTTATGTACATATATATATAAAACAATTCAAAGAAAGCCGACTTTGCCACCGCCACCGCCGTCGGCATCTTGGTCCAGCTTTTTGCGCCGACACGAAAGTTCTTGCGTAAGTCACCTTGAATGGATGTATATACCGTATCGATTGGTTATGACATGATAGATGTACACGTACGCATTTAGTTATTTTAGGAGGTCAGAAGTGTATTTTTGGATACAATTATATGCGCAGGTCTACGGTGTTTGTGCGGGAAATTAAGTCACTTTAATTAAATAAATGATTTGTTGCGTAGAGAATTGAATGTTATGCATAAATTTAGTGTAGAGCTGCAATTGATATGCGGCCGATCAAAAATTTTGTGTTTTTATGAACTATACTAAGCGGTTCAGATGAAATTTTTGTGGCTCGATAAATTAGGATGCATATTAAGTATCCGTCACCTGCATTTTATACTGAAAAATTTTTATTATCCTATAGAAGTTGGCAAATATACTGCAAGAACGATCGATTTAGCGCAGTGCCATAATTTCATCCAACTGCATCAACAATCGCTAATAATAGAGAGGCCGTATTAAGAAGAGGAAGATCACTTTTACTTGCCACCAGTATGAAAAGAACAAATATGTGCACATGGTGAGAAAAGTTTTATAGTCTAGACTTAAGAGGAAGCTGTTTATTTTCATCTATCTATTAGAAATTATATATTTTCGTTCTGATTCAGTTCAATGGAAAATTGGTACTTTTGCTAAAGTAGATATCAACGACTGTTTTTTTTTAACTATAACTAATAACGTTTTTATAAACCTGAAAAAAGTGCTAAATACGTAAATTCAAATCCTAAATCCATCAATTACCAATGCTTCGTTAATTCCTTAAGAGCGTGGCACTCGACTTTTTTTGCGAATTCCGTAGTGCAACCACGTGCGTTACGTTCGTCATTCATAAATGCACCGCTGAACGCAAAAGTCGACCTTTCTGCTCTTGACACCAATGAAATCTTAGGTTGTAACTAACAAACGTCATTTTAAATGTCTCTCAATACAAAATTTTTGTTTTGACGAATTATAATAATTTTGATTGATACATATACTAGTGACTAAATTTGAATAAAAGCCATTAGAGCAATTTCTGCATAAAGTAATTCAAAACAAACTGAACGTATTTTGGTTAATCAGTTGGATTTTCTCTGTCTCGCCAGTGCATTTGCATTGAGATTTCTATGATGCAATATTATAATGATAAGAAATGTGAATCCCGCTTATCTGTTTCACCATTGAATATTTGAGACTTCCGTGCATTAAAATATATTCTGTATTATATTTAATACCACATGCTAATTCCGTATGCCAAGTTTATCAGATTACATTGATCGCTTCTTCTTGATGGCATTTTATCAAGATATGTATAGATTGCAACGATTATTTTATGCATTTTAAAAACAGAAATAAATTTTTGAAATTATCTGCTTAAATGGAATAAGTAAATGGAAGAGCGGTTGAATTCAAGACAAAATTAAACCAATTAAGCGCAGGAATCAAGTACATGTTAAATACATCAGAAATGGAAATGAATACGTAGCCAAAAATCTGTCCCGACAAACGAATTAATAGTTACTGCAAATGAAGAGTGCATTTACTCAATTAATGAGTCATTAATCGAAATTGTATAATAAAGATGCAAATCCTCAAAGAATAAGAACAAATATACAAGTTTAAAATGTTGCTGAATCAAGAATGATAGTAACAGTCGTACAAAATCATAAATATGCAAAGAAGTTTAAGAAGAAGTTGGCAATGACAAGGATGAAGCTGAATGAGTAAACGCTTCCTTAGTTCCTCATTCAACATCGAGAATGGCAGGCTAATTATCGAAATTAACAATCGCTATTTAATTCACGAAAAACTCAGTATCGTACCAACGTCACTGTACGTCTTGATTCAGGAATTAGCAAATTAACGACACCAATTTTCTCCGGGTATTCGATAATATGCAATGCGCAAAATAGCTCGATGAACTTAAAACTCTCGCTTGTTGCATAACTATATGTATATACGAAACATCGCTAATTAATCATCTTTACGCGATCAATTTGTTGTGATGACTGGTTGGGAGTCGCTAGAATGTCTTTGGGGAGTCTTTCCTATAAGAGGATAACAGGAGAACGAAAAGAAATCCGTTATAACTGTTGGGATGTGCGATTGGGTTTTGTAGAATTAAGCAGTTCTGAAAAGTGAAAGTGGGGGAACGGTTATGCAGCGAATTATGTTTTCGCTGATTTTGAAATTTGCTGTATAGTTGTTACGTATTATTAGCTAATGCATATATTAAATTTTCGGATTTTTACTTGGACAAAAATTTTTCATAGTATACTTTTAATTTTATTTAATCTAAATGATGAAATAAATTCCAGATTTTCTAGATTTTAATGTTGATTCTTTCGTATTATACTTTTCGTATAATTAATTAATATACTAATACAATTTATCATACACGCATCATTATTCCAAATAAGTACAATAACACTTTGCAATGCACTCAAACAAGTATCCCTCCAACATAAACATCCATCCATACTATAAATATCACCTCACAACGCATCACCATACAAACACCCAAAAAAAGCTTTATATCTTCTTCCCAACATTAGCAAACCCCTCTAACGACGCTCTTTATATACACACTAGTCGCGCAATAGTTCAACGCATTTCCCTCCTCGCAAGCCTCAATGACGCGCGCGTCGAAGCATCTCGTGCTCCCGCGTATGTATGTATATATATACATATACATGCTACTATACACAAGAGATTTCCCTCCTATAGCTGCGTGCGCATGCTACAACACTGACGGGAAAACTAGCCGCTGCTGACGCAATTGACGCGCGTCGCTGCGTCACGTGCGCGGGCATGCGCTAGCTTTTATGCCTATTTCCTTTCGACTTTATATATCGATAGTGATAAAGATGGTGTTCTAGTTAGTATAGAAGAAATTAAAAAGATGTTTTTGGGATATGAAGAAAGCTGGTATTGTGTAACAGTGAAGTGATTTTGGTAGTAAATGTTATTATTATAAACTTCTAGGCGAATCAAATAAAAAAAAATTATACGAAAAACTGTGTACGACTAAACCGCAATATTATGTGTTATGTGAATGGGCCGAGGCTGTTTTTCATCAATATTATGTCACAAAGAAGTCGCGTTTTTTTATTCGTGAGTGGAGATAAAAAAAAACATCTAGATTTTTCATTCACACGTATAGACCACTATATATAACTACACTATTATATATATAAGTTCGTACACTCGCACGACGCGTAATACGATACCTCCCCGCGTTGAATTTCAAATTGTCAAAGCGCGTACTCGTGAACTCCCGCGTGGATTCTGCATAAACTATATACATTGCACGCGAATGCACTCGTATAATATACAATGAACATCAATGAAAAATTCTTCTCATAATTCTCCCTCTCTGATAAATTCACACTATATTCTCATACATCGTTTCGACTTTCTTCCTCCTCGTTCAACGAAAATTACAATGGTAAAATTCGCTCGTCCCCACCGTTTTATGAATATTCTTCCCGATATTTAAATATCCCTCGCGTTATGCGTTTACTACTACTTATCTATTCATCGTGTGTGCTATATATACACGCGCGCGTGCAGTGAGTTTCAGCGTGTATATATATACACAACCTGTTACACAATCGTCCGAATCTCGTTTTTACGCAGTCGATTATTGCGCAATCGTCGTCCACCTGTGCTTATTTCGATCTCTCTTATTTTTTCGCTATATACTCTTCCAATGGAACCACAACGATAGAATCATATATGTATGTGTACTTGTATTGATGATCGAGTAATTGCGCGTGCACAGGTACAATTGACGCTGGTATAGAGTAGAATGTTTACGTTCGCGCGTCATGTTTTGACGCGAGGCAAGCACAATTATCGAAGGTTTTATTGCCGCTGGTGTGTGCGTGTGTATATATAGGGACGAACTTTACGAGCGGTAAAGAAATCTATCGTCATCGATTACCGGAATCCCGAGGAGATTGTATATATGTGATATCGTGATGGATATTTCATTGCTGTGTATTATGTAGATATTTATAGAGATAAGTTCGATAAGTGCGTAAGAACCATTAATTCGATGTCTATTAGCGTAGCCTCCAGATGAATCATTCGTATCATCATTATGATTGACGCATCTAAATACATAAACATATTTTGTGACTTTTGCCATTTATCCGTATAGTAAAAAGATCATATTTAGTAGTTTTTATGGCTTTGATATAAAATTATCGATTGAGTTCTTTTTATGCGCGTAATAAATTCGTTTCATCAACGCAAGCTTTGAAAAGATTTCGTATGAATTGTAAATCAACGTTGATGTTCCACTTCTCGAAATTTGCGCTTTGATGCACACGTGTGAAATAAAAAAGAAGACAGCGCGAGCTTGTGAATAATATCCAGAGCTTTTGAAAACTTTTTTTTACAAAGTTCTTCAATTGAATTTTCAATTATTAACAACATGAAAGGCATGCATTTCGTAATTTTCTTTTCAATGCGTATATTTTTCAATAAATGTTTTTAAAAGTTTTAATTAAAAGTTTTAGATTAACAACCTGAATTTCGCTAACGAATGTATATTCATTGTAACCAATTCAAATTGTAACCTCTAATTTATTTACTCAGATATTCTATCCACGTGAACAATTATACATATATAGTCATTTCGATATCTCACACAAAAGCATTATGACACTCTAAAACTTCGATTTGTAATCATTGAAAAAAAAGGATTCCTTGAATCATGCCTAAATTATGCACAGTAACCATTTTGAAACAGTATAATTGCTCAGCATGCAAATTTCCAGCGGACGCGCGAAATAATTAATCAATGAAACGCTTTCCAGTGATACAACGCAGGATGGAAGAGACGCGCAGATAAAGCGCGGAAGTAAAACAACTGCGATTGCCGGTACTGAGGTAAGTATACGGAAAAACGTGATGCAAGTTGCAGACAAGTTTTATTTTAGCGCCTCTATCGCGTGATTCACCAAAATCATTATTATTTTGCTTTATTAAGTATTGGCACAATTATTGTTGGAATGTTAATATTGTACACCGCTTGTAATTCGTAAGTTGTTTGAAATTAGCGTATGTAATTGGTCTTGTAAACCGGGTAAAAAAAACAATGTTTACTACACGTGCGTGTTGTTTCTACACGTTATTCAAAATAACCTATACATGGTACTTATAAATGTATTAAGCACGATTAAGTTATTAACTTATGATTTCTGACGTTTTATGTTATCCGTGGAAGTTTTCTTCGCGTTCGTATAAACACTATTTTTTTTATTGCTGCGTTAAAAGAGTCAAAATATTTGCAGATCGTATCTCACAAAAATAATTTTTACATCGTTTAGCAGGTTAAATGCAAGAGTTGCCATAAATCTTCTCTACTTTAATGTATACATGGTTACGGAAAATTAAAATAATAATTTTACGACTACAATTGTGATTGTTTGCTCCTTTTTATGATTCCTATATACATAAACATTGGGATTTCAAGTATTTCACACGTTCATGTAAATTTTAAACTACCTTTAAATCTCATACTACAGCAAGGTGGAATTTACAAAAAATGAAAAAAATAAATTTCACATCGACGTCTCATTACGACTTCCTTATATATTGTACATGCTAATAAATTAATGCTTTCTTATTTCAATTTTTAAAGTATTTTGTAACTTAAAAGATTGTAAGCGCAGCCTTTAAAAACTTTACTGTGTATCCGTAAAGTTTAAAATTCAAGGTGAAAATATAATGACCATTATGTATATACCTCTTACATTATATATTAACATAAATATATTAAGTCATTCGGTGTAAAACTGTATATATATATATACGTTCACATTTATGTAAACGTCATTTTCGCAATCTAATCCTAACCCACATAGCATGAAATATTTCAAATAAACCTTTCATGAAATATTTCACAGAAAGCTTTCTGAAATATTGCTAAAA
>JAYJLV010000056.1:15651900-15669566 GCA_036873485.1 Torymus texanus
AAAGTTTAATTGTTCACGTTAGCTGGAGTGGCTTATTGAAGAAGCCCTGTGTCCCATCCTTACCTCCATATTTAACAGGCCTGCTTATCTTTCTCCATCATTTCTTTTTTTTTTCTCCGAGTTCTATCGGCGCGCAAGTCTATCATACATGACCACAAACTACCGCCGTTCTGCGGCAACGGCGTGTGTATCGCCCTCGCCGCAGTGTGCAAGTTTCGCGAACGATCATATTGTCTGTCCTCGTTTTTGCGAAAAATCGACAGCTTCGTACATCAGGGGAAGTGTTGCGCGCTGTGTGTGTGTGCATGTATATAGGGAGAGAAAAAGCGGTTGATCTGTCATCATGGCCGACGACCTGCTGGTGACCATCTCCGGGCCCGCGTTGTCCCTTTTGTTTTATGAAAACGTCAGGAGTCATGATCAGGTAAGGATTGTGGCGAAAGTTTGCCAGGAAAGTGAATAATCGGAGTGAGAGAGGTAGATAAAACCGTTTTGAGGTTAAGGTTAACCTCACTTTTGAAATAGTGTTTTGATGATGTTTTAGTGTTTATTTAGTGGAATTATGGTGATTTTCGTTCATTTTTAAGAGCTTTTGACTGAATTTTCTATTGTTTGTTTAATTTTTGTTGTAAAAAATTTAGTCGTAACTATTTTATGGTTGCTAAGTCACGTTCATTTGGTTATCATTTTGATTCTATTTGAGTACTATGAATTGTTTCTTTTTTATAAATACGTAAATTACACTATTACTTTTCAGCTATTATACATTTTTTTTATTATAATTTCAAAAACAGTTAAATTTGCAACCATAATATTTGTACTTGAACAGCATTTTTAGCAAAACCTAATAACCTAATAACCATTTGGAAATAAAACAAAGATCTATTTTTTTCCTGTATTCCTATACATAAACATACTTTTTATAATTTCAGATTGGATTTTTACTAGGACAAATTTTGGTTTATATTACAAAAAAGGTTACAGACTCTGATAGAGATATTGAACATGTTAAAAAACACATCAGTAAGTTTCTAATATTTCTACAATTTTAATTAATTTCTATAGAAATTTCATTTTTCTCAATAATTTTAGATATAAAAACTGTGGTTGCATATCCTTTTGGAGAACCTTTTTTCAATACAACAGGAGAAATTGATCAAGAGAAATTAAAAAATTTTCTCAAATACAATAATAAAAATGTGGTAGGATGGTACCATTATAAACAACAATATCCCTTTGGTCTAAAAGCCTCGCTGAGAGATCGCATTATGCATGCTGATTTATCAGATTATTTCTCAAATATAAATGTGTTATTACCCAAAGATATATTTATATTTTGTAGTTTGACATCTCAAATATCAGATATTGGTGGTACACACAAGTTTAAGCATATTCTGTATCGTCAAGAAGGGTATATAATTAATTCATAATTTATTTGATTAGACTAATTATTAAAATTATCTTATATACGAATAAAATTTAATTTTTTTTCCTTATAGTAATGGTTTTATACCAGTGCCAATGAAGATTAATAATTTAGGAGCTGATATAACAAAGCCGGATGGTACAGATTATATGCCTATACCCAAATTTACTTCATCTCACCACGATGCTTTTGATAAAGTGTATGAAAATATAAAGTAAGTAACTTAAACTAAAATATTTTTCTTCATTATTATATTGAAAAAAAAAATAATAACAATTTTACATCATAGAAATAAATTAGAAAAAACATCTGGTGTTGCTGCTGTGTCATTGATACAAAAGGCTGCTGAAAATTTTTTGGATAAACTAATTCCAGATGTTACAAAGTCTGATCAAAGAGTTTCAGAGCTTGAAAAGCAATTAAAAGAACTGAGGAATCAGAAATTTGGTAGAAAGATTGAACGAACTCTTTTAGAATTTCAAATGCAACAAATGGAGGTAGATGATTGTAAGTCTGATGTTACCACAGAACCAATATCACCATCATCTGATATACTTGATTCACCAAAGGTAGTGCATAGTTCTCATATAACTAATATTCAAACATAATTCAGAAATTTACGAATTGAAATAAAAAAGAAAACGGAAAAATTTTGCTTAATCCTCTTGTTTACTTTAATATTGATTTTTCTCAAAAAATTGATATTTATTATATTATAACTAATAGCGTTAGTGTTTTTTCAAAGCATTGTTGGAAAAAATGCATGGCAAACGTACTCTACGACAAATTCCTGATAAAATAAAAAAATTTTTCAGGCCCAAGGCACGAGTAGTGGCACTCCATCGAAGCTGGTCAAGCAACATTCGCGACAAGAGAGCAGCGGTGATCGTAAGCGAGACAGCACCTCGAGCGAAGGGGAACTGAAGTTAATAGGTGTCAACTCGCCAAAAAGTTTGTACAGTGAGGTTTCTCGTTCCTCGCCCAAAGGCATCGGTATGGGCAGTAGTAGCAGCACCACTTTTGACAGGAGCAAGACGAGTGGTCGTACAAGCACTGGTGCCACCAGTGGTAAATCGACGCCTGGTACTGCAAACCGAATATATACGTCGAAGCTCCAAAAATCGCCTGATCATGACAACAGCAACTCCTAATAATATACTCCATTGTGTTTTGTGTGCTGTACAAGAAGAAAAGAGAATGAGGGAAAGGAAATGATTTGTTTTCCTGTTCTACGATTTATATTCCTGCTGTGAATACGAAACTTTATTGCGGAATGCATCGTGTGTCTGTGTATGGACATAAAATTCAGTTCCTGGGAACGTCGAGATTGCCTTCCCGTTGCACGTCGCGCGGTAGACATACCAAGAGAGGCGCCGCCCTTTGCACCGCAGAGGACGATGATCGTACATGATGTATATGGAAAATGTATAGATATTTTTAAAGCAGATCGGCTGGGTTGTTGGGCAGTCCGGTGACCTCCCAGATCGTAGCCGCAAGTCGCCTCGAGTGCTCGAGCACGCAGGAAGAGGTAGCCAGGCCCAGGTGCACGCAGTACAACTCGTAGATGCGAATCTTGCTGGACGACACTTTTGGAAAGTAAGCCTCTGCCAGTTTCCTGCGGGATAAAAGTGTGCATATGTTACAAACTGCCCGCGAGGTTGTGGCCCAGCGTTGTTGAAATTGCGAAAGATTAAAATTTTGATTAAGAGAATGTTGTTTTTCGTTCTTTTGTTATACTTATGAATATGTTGTCAAGTTTGCCTGATTGTGAATAAATATTTGCTGTTGAAAATTTGAATCGTACGGATTGTTAGGAAAAGTTTTTTCTATACTTAGAGTAATTTTGCTTAAATTTGTAGCTGATCTTTGGAAGTTTACACGACTTTAATGAATAATTTTAATATTAATGATAATATAAATAGCACTGAAATGATAATAATAAAAGATTTAAATATATAGCATTTTTAAAGATAATTCTAACGAATATTCAACGATTCTGTAACGTTTTTATCACATATATATTTTTGAAAATAAGAAAAAGTAAATAGAAACTAATATTTTTGTAAATTATTATAGATAGAAAAATATTAACGAATTTTATTCACAAGAAACTTACGATAATGTATAGCATTTATGTCAATCTCATAAAATTAAATTCATTCATGAAAATAAATTTATAAGATTTAGGAATTTTAGTGAAAAATTTGTACAATAAATTTTTTCCACGGCAAAATATTTACAACCAAAAAGAGATAATTGAATTTATCAAGTTGATAAAAATGAAAATAACTTAACTCAAGTTGTACAAAATTTTAATTTTTTATTCAATTTCAACGTATGTATTAAGGAAAAATATTCATTAAACAAAGTTTTAGTTTAGTTTTATTTGTGATATATACAAATGATACAGTTAACGGAGTAACTGAAAAAAATAGTAATTTATTTTAAAAATTTATAAAGAAAGGGTTAATGAATGCTTTTCCTTAAGATATTAAACTTATGATTAAGATACAAACTTGTAATAGTCGCCGCAAAGAGTTCCAGGGACCGGGAAGTTCTTTAGCATAGGATTGAAATACGTTTTGCACTTCAGCGGTGAACCCTGCAAGACGTTTCATTGTTAAGAAAGTATTGTTACGAGAGCGATGTACCAATTGTATTAAAATTATTAATATAGTTCTACGTACCGAGCTGTCTTCAAACCACAAAAAGTAAGCATAGTTGAAGGTTGTGTCTTTCCACATTACGGACATGTGGCCCTCCTGCAGATGAACTCTGCTCTGGTCGACCATCGCCCATATCTGTGGATATTATATAATTTTTCTATATCGATTATTTAACGACACTTTTCTTACGGTTATATGTAACGAAGCATCAAGTGATAAAATACTTTTTCAGCAACGAAGTTATCTTCGAGTATTTTATACATTGATTTGTGATTAAAAACTTTGAGAATGTTACGAACGTATGAAACTACTTAAGATGCCCGTACTTTATTAACATTTCCATTTATTTTTGTGCTTTGATAACTTATAAATAAATTATAAACGTTCATTAATTTCTTTAACTTTATCTCTAAAATTAATAAAATTGTTATTAATAAAAGGAAATATAAAGTTACCTTCTTTGTTGTTAATGCTAGCGTTTCCGAATTCGTAAAGTCTATCGTCGGAGCGGTTAATCTGTGGGTCGATCTGTCGATGTATATAAAATGAACCAGCCCCGGAAATTCCTCAAGATATTTGTTGATGGTTAGGGAAGTTCTCGTAGAGACACAAGATCAAGCATTAAGGACAGATACTCAAAAGCATTTGACATGGTACACAATTTCGCACATAAACAAAATGAATTTTTCTAAAAGAACTGCGATTTTGTTTCTTTACGTTGAAGAAACGAACCGATTTTTCTTATAGAAAAGTATTATAACAAATAATAAAATAATGAATATTTATAAGTTAGAAACAATGGCACATAAAAGAACTCATTGACAAAAAATTTGAATAGTTTTGTTTACACCAGAGTTCTTTTAAAAAATACAAAAAGGATATGATCCAATAGTGAAGTTCTTGATAGCTTTGACTTTCAGGAAATCGCTGAAATCATTTAATTTCTGGCTAACTAATCTACTAACTGTTACTATCATATCTGTTCCCTGTTTGAGGAAGTGTTTATCAAGACAAGTCAGTCGGAATAGCTCTTTTAAGGCGTCAACAAAGCCAGTTGTGTTGGACTCTATTTGCAGAATGGCTTCTGAATCTCTGGATTTTATAAGTTCTGTATATTTTTTCCTGACAAATTCCCATTTAAGCTGTAATCTCCTTTGGCACATATCAACATCATTGCTCACGTGTGCTCGGTTTTTCTTTATACCATCTAAGGTTTTTTTTATAGCTCCTTCCAAGTTATCAAATACTGGCCTCACTTCTTCTGTGTCTCTCTGTAATTGAAGACCATTTATTACATTAAGGTGATAAAAACTATCATACAGTCCCGAGGAAATGGCCAAATTCGTCATTTCGACTATTATCACTAAATTTATTCCTTCTGATAATTCAGATATGTGAATAGCATTCGCTGTGTAGCCGGACTCGTCTGAACCAAGTAACATGACTTCACTGAACAGACCGTCAATAGTATATGAGCATAAACCTTCACTTACAGACGAATCCCTAGAACCTTCTAAAAATGTCAATGATTTTTATTATTACACGATTACATGAAATTTTGTGAAAATAAAGTTAATTTTTTTTATAAAAATGATACATACCAAATAATTTATTTATATCCTCAGTTGTGGGAATTGATAATTTAACCAAATCCCCATGAGATTTAGTTTCCTCTTCTTTGCTTACTGGACTATCTCGAGACAAAAGAATATCACCTTCTTTGACTTGATTATCAGAAATATTGCACTCCCCATTCTTATTCTTATTAGCTACATGGCACAAGAGAATCATCAGCAAAATATCCGACGCCAATAAATCCTGTGCATTTTTACTCGAAAATAAAGATAAAAACTTATGTTCAACTAATACTAAAACATGGACATTGGAAAATTCTGATTGGGCTTTTAATTTGTCAGCTGCATCACTTAATACTTTTAATGTAGCTGATGCCAGATCTATATTCACCGATAGTTGCTCCACTGCTTCTGTTAAAATGTTTTGCTCAGTTGCTCTCAGATCACTCCATGCGTCCAAAAGCAACGAAACCATTTGAACTTTGTGTTTGCTTGTTTTTAATCTGCATATAAAAAAATATTTCATTTCTTACACATACTTTTAAGATATTTATTTAATATTATATCAACTCACATAGATGCATCTGGACCACAGACATGTCTTACAAGTGTGACGCATACACCCAATGTTCTCCTCATTAGTTCCACCTCCTCGTTGGAGACATATATAAACGTGTATCCCATATATTCATCAAACACCATATTAGTGCCATCATGACACCTCATTGATGTATAAGTATTGCCAAATTGTGATGCCATAACATGTTGTGACGTGACAATTGGCGAAAATAATTGCATAATAATATTTGGACTAGGTTTGAAGTTTGTTTGGTCATTTTCCTCCTATAAAAAACAAAACATTTAAACAGTTAACATAAAGGTGAAAAGATAAAAGTTCCCTTGATTTTTCTAGAACTATGACTCCATGGCTATTATTTATGGACTCTAGAAGTCCTTGTGTATTATGTAAACAAATGCAGAAAATGAGTATTGAGGCTAAGATGAAATCATACACTTACACACTGTTCATACTCTACTACATTTTTTATGCTATTAAATCTAATATAACTTAAACAATTCTCATATCAACCCAACTTAAGTAATACATTCAAATACAATAAATTAACTCAATAAAAAATTCAGTTACACATTTCCAAAATTTCCCCCCCAAAAAAAAAAAAAAAAAAACAATTAAACCCTCCACTATTTTCGTTATCACCAGCACCATGCACTATATATTTTTATCTCAAATCAATTTAAATCTCTCCCACCCACCCGCTCATCAGACCCGCCCGCGGCGCGCGGCTTTATTTACAAACAAACCATACAGCCATCATCATCATTATCGTCGTCTTATAACATCTCACACACACCTTATTCTCAGCTACGAGTCCTTGGTTTTTAGCAAGTTTCTGTATATGATCAGCAAACTTTCTGCTACACTTAGTGAACAACACATCGTTGAGGTGATCAAATATCAGTATACCCTTCATCTTGCAGCAATAATTTATATACTACTAATCACACCTGTGTCCACTGCACGCCCGCGTGCGACAACTTCTCTCTTTCTCTCTCTCTCTTTCAGCGCATTCTATATAGATTATTACGTAAATCCCCTCCCTCGCACGGTTCACTATAAACTACCTGCTGCTTCTTATATAGCGTATAATAAGTTAGTAATAGGCGACGATACAAAACAGGTTTCACACGCGTGTGTATAGTACTTTTTCTTATATATATATCTATACATATATATATGTATTTTTATATCGCGGCTACCAAGAGTCTCGCGTCCGCGTCTATGTACTTGCGTGCGTGCAAGGGAAAAACGTTCTGCTTGCTGCTGCTGTGTGTATTATAACACGCGCCGCCGTCGTATACAGCCGCTGCCGCGCCGATATTGTTGTGGAGTAAGTAGGTGTCGCTAGTGCGCGTCCATTGATTTTTCGTTATCAGGTGCTGCTGTGCTGCGCTGCAGGGCAGCAAAGCGCATTGGTGATATGTATATTATATATATGTGTGTGTGTAGAGGATGAACCCAGTTTTACATGTATCACGCGCGAAATCGTTGGCGGGCTTCCTGAACGATTATTTAGGCTAATTGATTTACGAGGGTAAATGTGATCGAAAATGTGAAAGAGAGGAGAAAGAAGAATGTTTAGATGTGATACTATTTCTGAATGAACAGCGCATGTGGGAGGGATGGATGAGTTTGTTTTTGGTAGTAGATGGATCGTTTTATTAGTTTGAATTTATATCGTATTTAAAAACAGCGAATTATGTAGTAGTATTGCTTGAGAAATTGTAGTTGTATATTTGATGAATTTAGTATAGATACTAATAACGCAAAATTTTATGAGGATCTTTTCAGAGTGTCGAGAGATATTCATAATATTTGCGATAACTTCGCTATTCGTATACTTCGTTTTGTGCATGTTATCGTAGTAGTATATATACAAGGTAATTTAGTTTACTTAGCAGCGACGAGTAAAGATAAGAGAACATTAAAAAAGATAAATTCATTTGCCAATAACACATCGGGACATGAAAAGTAAAGGTTTTTAGTTTTATATAGTTAAATATTCAATTTTCAAATGTTATACGAAAATATTTTTTTATTCTTATTTCTTAGCTAAGAAATTTTTTAACTTCTTTTTCTCACAGTAATTTTTAAAAAAATTACAAGTAAATAGATTAAGAATATTTATAGAGAAAAACTATGAATTTTTAAAAAAGTAAATAACGGTTCCGACCAATAATACAAATTAGTAATTCACTCGCGTCGATCAATCTAAATCAATAATGCTGTCAATTTAAAACGATTGTTTCGATAGCACTACTTTGTTGTACCATAATAGAGATAAGTCCGCGTATTATCGCTACCGGACTTTCTCTCAGATTCGAGCTATATTAATAATACAATTAATTGTTTGCAGAACGTTTATCTCGTGCGTCAGTGGATGACTAATAATTATTGTAAGTGGCTGAAATTCTTTAACAAGCCTTTTCATATCTTGAAGAGTTTCTTTATTCAAATAAACAATAATGTCTGGATTAATTTTTGAGTGAATGCATTTACTTACTTTATTGAACCTCGTGTCCTCTTGTAGTTATTAAAATATAAAAGAAAACAGAAAGTATATTTATTTTTACGTTATAAGGAGAACAAAAAATATTATTTTGAAAAATCTATTATTGGAATTTACAATTCAATATAAGAGACTCAAAAGGAAACTAAATGAATGAGGAAAAGGTATATAAATAATAATTCTCGACACGTTTTTTATATATATTTACAGTAACACAAATATATTTATAATTTCTCGAATAAAAATTAACTTTTACAAGGCTAACAAATACGCTACATTCAAATCTCCGTTGAACGTAAAACGTATAGATCACGTCGAGTTTACAAAATGCTTCATTTTCATTTCTTCTTTTTTCTTTTCCTTACTTCGATACCACGAGTACTTATACATCTTCATGAAAAAATGGCGAAATGCATGGTATAGTATAGGTGTATTACACAGGTGCACAAAACCTTTGGCCAAGCCCTTCAACGTCAGGTGCACGGTTAATAACCGAATACCGAATATCGAGTGTTCGTACAGTTTTGCGATATACTTTAGGTTTATTATACTGTACGTTCGATAAATTCCTTTTTAATGAACTCGATGATGATGATGAGACGTCTCGTGACTATATGTATATGCAAATGTGTATGTGTGTGTTTTTTAGAGCACCCTGTTGAACATTTACTTATTAATTCACTTTGTAACTTAAACTATATGTTTTTTTTTTTCATTTTAAATATTATTCTACGTTTGAGATATAATCTGCACTCGCATTACAGTTTTGTGCATCCTTTTTTTTTTTAATAATGGGCCGATTTCAAGTCATATAGGCCTTACGGTCATAGTACTTTTTTCGTATCTAAGAGGATATATCCAGTAGATTAATCGGGATTTTACATACTCGCTGATAAGCTAATTTTTACAAGAATGCTTTACGTTATATATCGTCAAATCTAGGCACTAATAATTAGCACAATTCAATTTATAACTTCGTAGGCTAAACATTTTTTGTCGTCGATTCATTACAGTAACTTTCGTTTCGTTTTCTTATTACATTTTCATCTAACATATTTGGCCTACACAAGAGGAATGCGCTTAAACTATAGTTAAAAAGCTATGTGAATTGTTCCAATAGTGTAATGTATATTAAAATTTACTTAAATATTTATTTCAGAAACAATAGGTACATATATCAATTTTTTAATATTAATATTCAAATTAGATAGGAATTCGCTTTTACGATGTATTTCCAATTATCTAGATAACTTTTTTTAATGCAAATATTTTTTTAACAACCGCTCTAATAAAGCAATAATTTTTATATAATCCAAAATCTTTTAGGTATATATGTATAATTTTTATTCTTAAAATACTTCTTCCAATAAAGTAACAAATTACTCATTTTTCATGCACAATCATTACAATAAGTTCTGGCAATAAACTTTTCAAAAATAGCCTGGATGTACCCCCTTATCATAAACATGTTTTTGCATAGGATTACAATTACAATTTTATAGGAGATTAGTTTTGTGCCTTGTTTCAAAGTTTCTTTTTTTCTTAATATAGCATTGCCTTTATTTTTTCACTGAAAAATTCAATCTTAATAAGCTAATCAAAGCTTACGGGGACACTATATAGTGATTTCAATAAATAATATATATATATATATATGCAACTTTCAAAAATTAAATTAAATGAAATTGGATTTTTAACCTTTTGGTGATGAATATAGTATTTATACCTTACACGTTTTAAGTTATTTCCTATTTCGTTCGATAAATTTCCATAAATCATTCATTTCACAGTAATTTTTTTTTTACCTTACCTTTTAAATAATCAAAAATATATCATCATAGTCTCCCCTTAAGTCATTTCGGAAAAATATATTTCGCGCCGTTTTCCTTAAAAATAAATTTATCTTAAATAATGGGAAAAATCTTTTTTGGTTTACGCTTCGTTCGATTAATTTATTTCTTACAATAAAACTCGCAGCAACGTTCGTTTATCATATAAATGTAATTGTAGCTTGATGACTAGATCGCAAAACATTTCACTTCTTGTTCCTTTTCATCTCCTTGCATCGCGCAACTTTCGTAGGTTTTATTTAAGTCGATTA
Source organism: Torymus texanus (assembly GCA_036873485.1). Taxonomy (NCBI): domain Eukaryota; kingdom Metazoa; phylum Arthropoda; class Insecta; order Hymenoptera; family Torymidae; genus Torymus; species Torymus texanus. Next base: position 15,662,757 of record JAYJLV010000056.1, read on the forward strand.
CTATATATAGAAAAGATTTATCTCACATAATTTTCCTCACTATCTTCGGTGTATATAATATATGTATATATTTACATACAGAATTCAATTTTCATATATCTATAACTATTTATTTATACGTTTTATATATATATCTCATTTCTTCAAATTTATATAGACACAATTCAATCTCAATTCTCAATATCCGTATTAATCGCGATTCTGATTTCATAATAATTCGACAATAGCCATTATATTTGTGGCATTTTTTTTCTTATCTGTTTCGAATCATATTTTTTCCTAATACTTTAAAAATTGTTAAAAGTTAATCTAAAAATTCAAATGTTCTAAGTATCATTGCTTATCATCATTAAATTCATAAATATTTTAAAACAGAGTTATGCACGAATCCTTTTCGTTTTCTCTTGTTATTGATTATTGATTATAAACGTATTGCAAATCATAAGAGAAGTTGAACATTTAAATTTTCAGAATAACTTTTCTAAGTTTAGCATTTTTCACAGACCCTGCTTAATATGTAATCTCAATTGTTGTGTAATATTTTTTCACAATTCATTTTATGTTTACGTTGATTAGTAATTTTATAACACTTCAATTCAGATCGTATCCTTTTGTAAACTGATCTTTCAACAAATAATTAATAAGTGTGCAAAGAGACCGAGATAGCGTTGTATTGAATCTCTCGAAATATAAGTATATAGCTGATAAATTTGAAGAAGATGAAAATCGAACGCGTTATCATTGAGTGGAAAGGGTTAAGTTCTCATTGAAAATTGTTCTTCACTCGCTTCCTTTTCGAACAAGAAAGAACGATTTTCCTTTACGAACATGTGTCTTTGTCAACTTGAAAGGACTGTTTTGTAAGAACTGGCAAAGATCGTTGCTGAAGTCGATAGTCGTTATCATTTTTAGTTTTATTTTTTTTTTGTCCATTGCTTTTCCCGTCCTAGAAAAATAGCTTGCGTGACAAGTGAAACTTGCGATCGAGCGAACTTTGCAGAAATATCACTGGAAAAGTGGCGAACAACTCAAGGGATCGGTATAACAATCTGACGGAGAAGATCGAGGTAGCCGTAAATTATCTTATAGACGCTGCTTTTATTATTTTCATTCTGCTGGTTAAAATTGCTTTTGTTTCGGTGGCTAGGATATATATATACGTAAGTTCCTTCTGTAATTAACTGCAACGCAAGTAGTTATTCGCGTACATATTAATTACCTACAGTTATACCGTTACTCTATTGTTACAATTTAATGGCAATGCTGTTCACTCTGACTGTTTTGAAACCAAGACAGTTTTTAAAAAATAACCCTCTATACACGAGTCTACGAAACTCATTCTTTTAATTTCATTGTAACCATAAACAATAAAAATTCCAAACTCATACTCCCAACAACTACTTAGATTAAAATCACACTCGAAATATATTGCACTCAAACTGGAATGTTTCGAAGCTTTCAAGCGAAGTAAGTAACCATTTCCATATTATATATAGTTTTCTCGTCATTCTTTCATCTCGCAACGACTCACTGGACGTCGTATATAATTCAAGCGCGCGGTTCGCTAAAAATCCCCTATATAAATATTAATCAATACCACATAACCCAATACCAAATACTCGCGCGTATTACATAATAGGCCCGGTTAAAACAATTAGCGCGTGTGTAACTCATCGTCTCGACTCTGCATGTACGTGTGTATATTAATTTATATGTTATAGGTGTGTATTTTTCATATATAACGTATACACACACAACTCATCCGCAGCTAAAGGCAACTCTTCTACTTAGTTTTGTGTTCGTCCGATTAATGCGGCGACGCGCGCGATTTTTATCCATATATATTTCGTCAAAGTACGACGACACTATACGCGATGTCTTCTTATCTCTTACGCATGCACACGTATTATACGCATCACGCACGCGCGATAAAATGCGCTAACCGCATGTCAAAACAATATTAGAATATATATATGCGCATGTAGATGCGAAGGAAGGTATTATACGGCGCGTCTCTCGCATTATAAACAGTTTATGATTCTTTGCTTGGGATTTGTTAGTCGCTTGATACATAACGAAAGTTTGTTTATATAGCGTCCAGATTTCGCGCGCGGTTTTGAAATGCGGTAAAGTAAACGTACGTGGAGTGAGTGGTTGCGTAAATCATTCGTTATATGATATCGACGGAAAGCGAATAAAACGCGGTAGTCATTGTTTGCGTATGTATATGTATATTATTGCAAAGTAGAATGCGATGCATTTGACGGATTGGCAAAAATTCATGAAAGACTGGTGCACATTGTTTGCGTAACTTAGAAGTATAAATATACATACGTTAATAAAAAAAAAAAAAAAAAAAAAAACAACGTATAACAGTATATAACAAAAAATACTGGTAATTGTAAGTAACAATAATAATAATAATAGTAATCAACAATGCTTGAAGTACAATTAATAAACTTTTTTTTAAATATATTTACATATACTTGTATCATGACCTAAAGCATTAATTAGAATTAACATTTTTAAAATAATGTTTCGTGTCGAAGCGAGAGACAAGTGTTTTCTTTTCAATATCCTTTAGAATCATGATCAGATAATTATACTTTTCCAAGTAGCAAACAATCCCTTATGGAATATTATGCACAAAACACACGCTTTTTTTTTCTTCATCGAAGACGCAAAAACAACGCAATAATCAACGAAATCGATAGCGAAATTTCGACCTCGCATATACAATCGACAAAATTTGATCACAATTTCTTCTCCTCCGTTACGGCAATAATAAGTATTACATCCGTACGTCGCCGCGCTCAGCGCAAGCTTCGAGTTTTAGTATTATTTTTTTTTTTTTTTTTGGTATCATAGGTAACAAGCTTTAGAAAAAATCTTCGCATCACCGACATTTTTTTTTCATCTTTCAGCTTCCTTCGGGTCTCTTCTTCTCCCAACAAACAAACATTCTGTCACCGTAACCAGTAACAAAAATCCGCTCGTTCTTTCCCTACCACGCTTCATCCCCAGGAACAGAGCACCACTGCATCTCTTTCTCCTCCTGTCGATCACGTCGAAACGACGTTACAGGAGTGCAAAAGTCACTTTTATATCGTGTAGCAGCATCACACATATACATATATATAGGACGTGTGCGATGGTTCTCTTCACTCGGACGACATGAGCTGGACGCTGTCCTCAGCGGAACGGTGCAGCCGGCGCACCTCCGATAGCGAGCGGATCGGCGTTGGGTTCAGCAGCGAGAATGTGTGCGAGTGACGATCTGTGAAACGAAAGGCATAGTGAGTGATTTATAGTATGGTTTTTTAATTAAAAGGTAGTGGGGACTGAGAGGGAGTGATTGGATGGTAGAGGGGTTGGGGGAAGGTATTTTATTTAGTTGAAGTTTGAATGAGAAGAGAAATTGTCTAGTTTTTGTAATATGAATATCCTAATTTACGTTATACGGAAGATTCATTATGTATACCAGTAATAAAGTAAGTAAAATTATTATGATATAGATTGAAGTATTCAGTTCTGATATATACAAAATGACTTTGCATTTTAATTCAGTATAAAATATGAACCGCTATTAAAGAACAAAGCATTCAATATTTCCTTTAACCTTTCATTCATCAATGAACCATATACGAATGTAACTTTATAGATCACATACATAAATTTTCAAGGATTTAAAAATACAAATATATATATACGTACACTCCTTATCGTCAAAATGAATATACATGTAAAAATAGCTCGAGTATGTATGTATGTACGAATGAAAAGTTTCAGTGTTGAGATAGAAGCTGCAATAATTCACAGTCGTCGCTATCAGCGTCGCTGAATAATGGCGAAATACATTGTAAGCGGTTGTGTATGTATGTGTGTGTATATATAAGAGCAGCAACGGCAGCAGTAGAAGCATATATTTCACTTAAGTTCTATAGTATTAACTCGGCGACGAGCGTGAATTGGAAATTAAATGTCATACAACTGGGGAAAGGCCGCGAGCGCAACTGTTTAACTATATTATAAATACGTGATAATCGGGACAATAGGTTTTACATTGGAATATACATATACTCTCGTGGAACTTTGACCCATTATTCGAATAGGAACCTTGAAAAATTCTCTTTTGTTGTCACCGAAATGACAATAAGAATCATCATATAGCGTGTATCTTTTTAACAATTGTTGAAAAATTATATACAGTAAATCATGTGATTGACGATATATAAAATATCATTTTAGTGCTTCTAGCAATAGTTTTTTTTATAATTTTTAAAGTCAGAACTGTTTTTATGTCAAATATGGCAAAAAAGGTACATAAATAAAAACTGTCAACCCTACCCAAAAATGAAAAAAGAAATACGCGCACACTTATTACACCAAAATCTATTGAAAAATGCTTCTCCCAATACCTTTTCCCGCTCTTCGTCTATACACCAATCTCTCTTGTCCAAGTTCAATTAAAACTCTCATTTCCTCCGTCTCTCACCCTTGCCTCCCTCCCTCGTCGTCGGGCAAGACCGAGCAAACATCGGAAAGCCGTAAAGGCGCGCGAAAAACAAATTTGCCCGCGCGCGTAGTTCGTCAATGCTGGATAGCCGTGTGCACGTTTACTACCGATCGATCGATCGGTCGGTAGGAGGAGAGACGGCAAAACAAATATCCGCAGTCCGTACAAGTACGATAAACCTTGGAGTCTGAATCAATTTCAGCAGCCGCAGCGTGAACGAGAGAGAAAGAGATGACATGAGGGAACGAGTTTAACGATTACGTGTATATATATGTATATACAGGTATTGTCCGAGACTTTTGGGGATTTGTTTCTAAGGGAGTTTCTGTATATATATACGGTGTATTATATAGTATGGAACGTTCGTGCTTTGAATTTTGTAAGAAGAGGAAGGCTTGACTGGACGATTAGAATTCAGCTAATTGCGTAAACTTCCGGTTATACTTAATACACGTCAGAATCGAAATTTATGGTAAGTGAGTGGGGAAAACTTTCCGCGTGGAATTGTAATTTCCTCGAGACAATAAACTTCGCCGAATTATAAATCAAAGCTGGGGAGAATTTCGTTGTGCTCTTAAAATAGTTGCGCTAGCTGCCATATAAATTTCCATCGTATACCATATATAATGGATTTTAATGGTAATACTTGCTTTTATGCTTGATACTATTGTCAATCCATAGTCTCAGATTTTATATTATACGTATATATATATGTAAGCTTTTGTGATTATTCATACTTGTTTCTGTTTGATCTGTTATTAAAACTCGAAACTTCTGTTCTAACAATTCTCAGTCAGAAAATAACTTTTATAAAGCATATAAATTTTAAACGCAAACAGCACCATCAAAAAGTTCTTCTATACAAAATTAATTTTCTCAAACCAACATATAAATCTTCAATCCTAAATCTACAACACTTTCCCATCTTCTTCCTTCCCTCTAAAAAAAAAAGAGAAAAAAATCAATCACCGCAGTAAAAACCTACAAACAGCACTGCGCGTATTTGTCAACCCATAAAGGCCCGTCAACATTCGATCGCGTGCACGCGCGTCAAAGTCCGAATACACATACATACACACACACATAATTGTTTACACAAGCGTGTGCAAAAGTCAACATACACACATAGCGATGGTTGCATGAGAAACCGAGTGCACGCGTACTTTTCCAAAGCGAACTTTCGCGTGACATCGAACAATGGGTTGTACTTTCTCGCCGAACTCGAAGTTCAAAGGTGAAAGAGACAGAATGTGGATTTTCAAAGTCAACTTTTACCGCGTTGCAGTATATGTTCGCTTGCGCAATCTAATACTTCAAAAAAAAGTCTTATACATATAATAAAATAAAATCTTATATAAGAAGCTTATAAAGTATATATAGACGTTGCTGTCGCGTTGCATTACCTTTTCCTAACTATCCGAGACATCACGTGTATATATAACATACGCATTAACGCGATGAAATCTTTCGAGCAGTACCTATAATAGTACTATTACGTGGGCGTATTCTCACGTACACATTTCGATCTATCATCGAGAAAAGTCCAGTCTCCCACGCGGTATTACAACTCACGTGAAATATCGAAGTATATATACATTATTTGTGAGAAATTGTGATTTAAGACGTTCTGTTCGCGTGAGTATCCATCATAATTAATTTCGAGAGGATCACGAAAACCTTTTGCTCCGTTGGCGTACGCTGACTTTTGTTAATGAAAGAAGAGATATATTTCTTCGCGTTAAAGAAATATATATATATATATATATATATAAAACACGTCGGGGGAGTATTATCGTTCGAGATATTTTTATTTTGTAGAAATGTAATTTCAAGGGACTAGAATATTGCGCTGTCATTATATGAAAGCTTCGAAGTAATCACTTCCGATGATATTTATTTCTCGGAATTTTGAAAATTAATCCAACAACTTTGAAAGTATTTACGTAGGTTTCTGATCATCTCTTTCTTATATATTATTAAATTTCTTCATAATTCGTTAAAAAAAAAGCAACCAACCGCAACGTAAGAACCGTGAAAGCTTGTATCGAAACCAATAACACGCGCGGACATCAAACTCTCATCTTTCTCTCTACTCACATCAATTTTTCCCACATACTATTCTCAACCTTTCTTGCACCCACATCACACACGTGTCTCCACTCTCACACACACACACACACGTTTTTCTTCTTCTTCAGAGATTGATGCATTCGCGTGCGCGCGAAAATATATACGAAGCCGCGTCGACGGGGGGGGGGGGGCGCTTGGTCAATCGATAAATTGCCCCGGCCTGT
>JAYJLV010000056.1:15669666-15725108 GCA_036873485.1 Torymus texanus
GATGCAAGAATCTTAAGCTTTCCGCATCGATTTCGATGCGGGAAACACGTACTTTCGACCAACGTATAAAGAAAAATTATTTCTAGAACAATTAGTGTATAGATTAATTGCAGGAACGTATATATATCTGATTTATATTTTTGCTTTCTGGAGTATACTATATTTAAGCTAAATTTATGCAAACTCGACTATAAACGTATAATTAATGCTGTAAAGGTAGTGTACTAAATGCTATAATAATAACTGACTTGTGGAAGCATTTATATCTACGCATCAATCAATGAAGTTAATTTTATTCATTTTTTAGATAAAAATTTATTGCAGATTAATCTCGGACTGAAAACATCTTTGCAATTTTTATTTGCGTTCTGATTTGTCAAATATTTTCAATGAATTTTACATTCTTTTGTTTCATGTCGATTTTACAAAGTTTTAAATAGTTTATTGGCACTTATCTTCTCGAAACTTAATGTTTTGCTTATTAATATGTTACGATTGAGTAATCCATTAATTTGAGGGTTATTTTGTTTTGTGTGTTGAAATGTCAGTTAAAACAAAAAATGACAAGTGTACAGAATTCGGTGATGATTTAAAAACCATATGAAGTTAAAATATATGTTGTTCAATATATTTCATTATAAATTAACAGTACTATATCTTAAAAGTGTTGTACCACGATATTATAGATTCAATAAATATTAGTGTTGGATTTGTCGTATACTTTCGAACACGTCAAAGAAATTAGTTTTCTAATGAGGATGTTATCACAAGGCGCTATAGTAAATGGTACTGCTGACAAATTACAAATTCAAAATCAATTTTCGTTTATTGACTCTTAACCCAAAGCAAAGAAAATAAAATTTACTTTGCTGTTAATCATTCAAATGATCATCGTTCGATTTTTAACTAAAGACAGGCAAATTTTATAAGAGCTATATAAAAGTTTAACGAATATCTGAAAAACTCTTGAACCCATCGATTAAGCTATCCCCAACCACCTTCTTACTATACACTTCCCAACAATTTCGCTATACCCCACCGTCAACTTTTTTCATAAAACGCCACGAATCTATCGTATAACCCCCGATATATATCCAGCATACCGCCGCCGTATGCGAATTTCGCTCTCTCGCGTACGTACACACACGTATACACGTACGGGCGAACTTTGCCCGCTGCACATATGCGTAATCCACCTCATGCCTGCTTCTCTCTCTCTCTCTCTCTCTCTCTCTCTCTCTCTCTCTCTCTCTCTCTCTGTCTTTATCCACAGGGATGTGCAGTAGTAGCAACAGCATACGTCATATATGCGCACGCGTCGTCGTGTCTCTCGAGCGAAATTTCCTCTGCTGTCTTTCCTCCCTATTGTGCAATTTCAACCGATGTATCTTCGATATGTGCACATCATACTATAGGTGTATACACGTCTTTTCTATACATATACTGCGCTTTCGGTCTTTACCCTCTTTCGCTGCGATGCTTGATTTCGAGGCCCGCCGGGAAATCGCACGAAAATTGAGCGCTGCTTTGAATATTTTAATACGGGGTGAGGGACCGGGAGAGATAGGGAAATTTTTTTTATTACTTCTATGTGGTAGGGTTGCCAAGTGGGAGAGGGTGAAATTAAACGCGAGTAGGGTTTTAACTTTTTGTGTAATTGCAGGTGTTTTTTTGCGTAGTCGAGTGAGTGTAGCTTATATACTATTACGTGGAAAGGTATGTATGTATATATGATTATACAAATTTTGTAGAAGAAGGAAAAAAAGTAGCTTAACGAAGATATTTAGGAAAATAACGGGGGATACAAAGTGATAAGGTGAACGAGTATTTTGCGTGCAATTGCCAAGCCTTGTTTCACTATATGGCGTTAATGTATATACGTGAGTCGAAAATTAGAAATGTTTCCTCAATCACCTCTGTAAATACACTTTTGACACGATTTCGAAGTTTTGAAAGATGGCTATTTTTAAGCATTGTCTATAGCCGCCTGTGGACACGGTAATTTTAGCCAGGCATCATCAGTGAAATCCTGTTGAAAAAGACTCATTTGTAAAGAAAATAAATTATTAACAGTAAATTATACGTTAAACGTTTTTTCCTTCCTAAATCCATTAATAATATCAAAAACAATTCTTTTATCTCAGCTCACGATAGTTTTGAAAATTTTCCATTAAAATACCATCGCCCGCACGATATATATACAGAATATACTCATCGCTATCAAAGCAAAAGTGCTCTAATCGACTTTTTCCACATCTCTTCACCCACGGCGCCTCTTTCCGCCATTCTCTATCTCCTTTCATCCAACAATTCTCGTCCACTTTCTCACTTTCGCGACTGTATATAGCTATATATAATACACGTCGTGTTCCCTCGCTCTCTCTCTATATATATTGTAACGTTGGACTTCTCATCGTCCCACACCGCGCACCTCGTTGCTATCAGCCGCCATCTGCAATGTAATTTCTGTATTATTACACTCAGACTATTATTACGCTTTTATCTTTTTTATTCAGGCGAACGCGCACACACATACACACACACACATAGGCTTTCTTATATGCACGAAGCGCCAACTCTCGCTGCACCTTTTTTTTGACGAGTTCTATATACGCGAGTGTGGAAGTTCTTTGCAAACTTCTTTTGTGAGCAACCAAGTTTTAAAAAGTTTCCCCTTTGGGAAGCCGAGGGTGAAAGAGAAAGAGAGAGAGAGAGAGGGAGAGCATATAGTTTTTGTTCAGCCCTCCCGAGTGGGATAATTTCGGCCTCTTCGCGCAGTTATTGAAATAGTATTTCCATAACAATATGAGTATATGAGTAGTTCGCGTGATGAAAGGTGTTTTCGTGTATATATATATGCGCTTGCGTTTCTCGTCACTTCACTTCGCAGCGTATTCAATTTTTAGTTCTCTGAGTTTTGAAGAACGGTCGAAACTTTAAATTAACTTCACTTCTCTCTACCTTCAAACTTGCTATATAATCATAAGATTCTTCTTCCATTGTATATTTATACTTAAATGTTATTAATTGTTTCATTCGAATTCCGTAAAAATGTTCTCACGCGTCAGGAATGCCTTAATGTTTTAATTATAACACTAATTAACGTGATTATTTCAATTAACTCTAATGCTCTAAGTTCAATGTAATACGTGGTATAGAAGTTTTTGTGCATGCTAAACTCTATTATTACGCGCATGTTGTGGTGCCTACCGACAGGCGCCGTAATTGGAATGCATCACGTCCTGTTATGTAGCTATTTAACTTGGTTAATAAAATACCGTTCATCTTTTTAAGCATTTTACACGTGAGAAGTAATACTATAATTAATATAATTCAAAATAATGTATTACTTTCATTATACGGTATGTTGACATAGTAAATTTATTTTCATATGTTTTTATTAAAGTAGCTTATTCTCTGACAAGTTTTGTTATCAGGATTTTATTTGAAAGTACCGTCTGTACATACATGATGAAAAAGATTGCTAATTATTCATTATAATATTTTAAAATAATACTCGTATACGCTTTCGTTTAAAATAAAAACCCTTTTACTAAAATCTTTTTGTTAATAAATAATCGTTTTATATTTGAGTATTTTCTGAAGCTTCAATTAATTTATAATTATGCTGATCACTGTCAATATTTAATTGATACAGTGTGCTATAATTTAAATTTTCATTATAAAATATTTCAATAAAATTGATCTCTCTTTTAAATCATCTGATAAAATTCTTTTACTGCAGATAATTTAAATTCCGCTATCGTAGAGTGAAGATTGTTGATAAAGAACACATTTACATTCCATTTCAAGCTGTTATTTTAATTTTTCCAGTGTAGAACCATCATCTACTTAAACTATAAATTTTCTAAAAAAACATATATATTTTATTTAAAATACCAGCTAATCTTTACAATTCGATATGTAAATCGAGCTTCATTCTATCCCCGTGCGACAGGGTATCAGTCACAGAGCAACGGGCGCGTAAGTGAGGGCGATGCAAAGGGTCGATAAACGGCTATATATACGCGTATATATATATAACATTTTCCGAGTTCGAGGTCCTCCCGATAAAAGCGAAATTCGCAGTTCTGCGTTTGACGGCTCCTCTGAGGGTCGTACTTTCGCGCGGTATATAGCTGTGCAAAGGGAACCAAGTTGCCGGCGTGTAACGTGATAGGTTTCAATATTTGTTGAATATCATTGTTGACAGCTAAATTGGCTTGGTTAATGCCTTTTGGAATAACTTAATGTTTCGTTTTGTTTTTTTTTTCTATTTATTTGAAAAACTTAAAGTGTGGTTTTTATAATGAATGCTAAAATGGAAAATATTATAGTTAATAATGATATTTACGCAGTTAAAAATGAAACCCAGTTTTTACACAAGTTTTTTAAAGACGCAAGAAATAAAGATTTCTGTTGAAAATTTCGAATTTCACCATTCGATTACACCTACCAAACTCTTTAACACTTAAGAGAGTTGTCAGGAAATTTTCCATTTTAATATGTATTTTTTGTATTGAAAAGTTGTGATTCGTGAGCAGAAATCGTGCTCACGCAGCACGTAGTGTACGGCCTTCAACGCTATTTATTGTAACGTTCACGAAAATTTTTACTACCTTTAAGCAACAGCAACAATAACAACTTCAAAATATTAAAATATTCTTAAACATTACTGTACGCTATATAAAGAGATCATTGTTACATTGACGTGTGTGATGCATATGCACAATAAGCGCTGCTAACGTGATAAATAGTAGTTCAATAACAATCTTTATTAATCAGCTTAGACTTGACATTCTGTCAAGTTGAACCGAAAATTATATTTTGCTTCCTCAAAGAGGAAGTTTTGTAACGGTGAAATAAATTTTTGAGACAAAAAAGTCTTAAAATGATTTTTTAAGATGAAATGTGTTGAAAATTTTCAATTTTCGGGAATCAAACCATCGATCTTCGCCATTTAAAGCTTATTTTGTTCATCTCGCGAAAACAACTCGGCAGCCTGACGTACTTAATATTCTATCAATTTTCTTTTTTTTATAATCAAAAAACGATTTTTTATTTTTCGTTTTTTTGATTTTTACGTATGTATTTTTATTCGAAAAAAGGCAAATTTTTAGAATTGTTTTTAAAACTACTATAAAGACCAATTTAATTTAATTTCAGAAAAATACACGTTTAAGTTTTTTACATATCTGTACTTTAAAAAAATAAGATTACACAAAATTCAAATTCTAGTTGTTGGACAATATAAATAACTTCTCTGATAAAATCATCTTTATACCCTCTTTTCAATTTTTGGCCCTCATTTGTTTGTTAATTTAAAATTGAAAAAATTTGTAATATTTGTAATAAAAAATACACATACTCTGATTCTGAAAACACTCTGTTTTAATTGTTCTGCTATAGCTACTGCTATTATGCCACTGGAATTTTTTCTTTATATATCCTGTTACTTGACTTTTGGTAAGATATAAAAATATATTAAATATACATCAAATTGACGCTTTAGTTTTTATTCATTTATCAGTAACTTCAAACTACCATACCTTTGAAAGGAATTGATATTTTTGTAATTCTGTAAAGGCAACGGAAAGCGTGCAATCTATAGTTTTATTTTCGTTTTTTTATAAGTTTTATATTACGCTTTTTTGGACTGAATAATGAACACAAAAAATAGAATATTACCGATTTCATAGCTGTGCGCATAGTTTATACTATCAATGTAATTTAATATGATATCATAACATACATTTCGATTCTAACGGACTTGAACATTGCAGAAACGTATGTAATTAACACTGCGATTATAGATGAATTATAAGTGTGCGAGTTTGAACTTGCACCCGCAACGCAACTAATACAGTAAGAGCCTCTCTCTCTATCCAGTCGAAAGTAACCAATAAAATCCAATAAAATTTTCAACTTCATGCACTAATTTTTATTAGTTTTATTGTAATCTACCAATAAACATATTTTGTACTTGTTCGTATTATATTTTACTAATAAATTTTAAATCTCATATAACTATGAAAATTTTTATTGGTTCACGTATGAAAATTACTTGTGGTAATTATATACGTTTTTATAAGATTTTATTTTTCATTGTAGTTTAATCTTATTTAAATAAATTTCAGTACTTTAATCTCATAAGTAAAAATAGTAATATTACAAATTACGGATAAAATAAGAAATTATTGTTTTTTTTTTCTAGTTTATTAATTATCATAATATCCTAGAAAATTCATATCATAGTATTTTAGTTGGTTTCTCAAGAATACTTATTATTGTATTGTATAAGTAAAATTTCTTTTAGAAATCAACATTTTTCTAGATAATAGTAAAAAGCTTTTGCTATTTATATTGTGATATGTGCTCTGAGACTCTGGCACAACATCTAACGTTGTTTTTCTATTTAAAATTCTTATACGACAGAAAATTAATGTCGAGAGAGAGAGAGAGAGAGAGAGGGGGAGAACGCGTAGCACCTAGTTGTCTATAGGCGCAGGAGTGGGGGCACTGAATTTTTGGTCTGATTTTTTTGCCAGTCCCTATATAAGGACAGTAGGCGAAGTAGCGACGTTCTCGTCAATTCATCCTCCCATAAGAAGTTATCACTTCAAAATTTATAACAGTACACTTTATGAATACAATTGGTATTAATTATCATAAAACATTAACTTCGTGCACAAGACTATTTAAATCTAAATTTACGACAGTCATTCTATATTATAAAGTTTGTTGAGAATTCATGTTAGTTTTGAAAATGGTTAATATCACTGTACCTCTATTTCTCCTGCTTTCAACATTAACATTTCTCTCTGTTATTGACGGACAAACTGTAAGTAGGAATAATTCATTATTTAGTTATTTTTAAAATTCATTTACATAAAAAATTTATTTTTATTTTTTAGATTGTGGGTCATGTGGTGAGTAATGAGAAGTTTTGTGTGCTATTATATTATACTAATTCATTTTTTTTTTATTTATTATTCATTAAGAATAATAATCTGAGGAAAATTTAACACCACAAGTATTTATTACAGTTTCCTGAACATAATATGTTTACTTTAGTTTTTAAATACACATGGTTAGTCTAATTTTTTATCTGCTGATGTACATTTATTAATAAAAAATTTATACCTGCTTTAGGATGTTGGTGAGGAAATTTTAAAAGAAGAATTGAATAAACGTCCACTTCAAGTAATTTACATTTTTCTTGATATAATTTATAATTAAAAAATATATATTATTTTATATTATTATATTATCCATAGGGCCCTGCTACCTGTGCAAATTATAAGGAACATTGCAAGGGATTTTTGGAGCACTACTGTGAGGTAAATAAACTATTCATTTTTATTAATAAGTAAATGTAATAATATATTGCAGTACATACGGATGGAAAATATTTTAATGGGCATTATACTTTTACAGACACTTCGAACAATATTAAAGTGTGATAAGTAAAACCAACTTGAAGACGTTAGAAAAATCATGTGAGCTGCAAAAAAAGGAATCCTAACTATATTGAACAGTGGGTTCAACAGAAATAAATGATTTTATATGTGTGCATAATAAGTAAAGATATAGATGATGTATAATAAAAAGCATATGTAGCAATTATTTCACTAATTATTGCAATTCAATGATACATAACCTCAATCCGTTAAAAAAACTCGCTACAATATCTTTTGTTATTCAAAAAACCGAAGAATTAATATAAAATAAAATTAATCTTCAATTCATACAATATAGTTTTTGACCCCATATTACAAGAAGAAAATAATAAAAATGGATTTAAAACATATTCACAATAATTAAAATTCTTGTATCGCTTAAATGCAATGTTATTATAGAAAATACCTATATTAAATATCTTATTTTAAATATTTTGAACATTATCGTCAAATTTTAAGGAAAATTTTACACGGTATTATCTGTGCAATATACTAAAACCTCTAAAAATTTAATGTCAATACATAAAATCATTTACGAAAAAAATCTCGCACCATCATAAAATTCATTATTCAATTAGGTAACTTTATAAGTAGAAAATGATATAAACATAGAAGTACAGTTAGATAATACAAATTAACTTATTAATTACTGTAAGTTGAATTGAAGATACACCATTAACGTCTAAGGAACTTTTCTAGAAAATTTTAGGCTTTTATGTATTGTTGTTAAAAAGGTGTAGTGTTTTTGAAAGTATCGAAGTCGTGTCCGTGCGCAGCACGTGTAAAAAGAGCGGCGCGCGGCCTTCAATACTATTTATTGTAATGCTTACGAAAATTTCTACAATCCTTTAACAACGATACATTACTAGAAAACTGAAAATTTCTAAACAATATTTTAGTTTTAATCAAATCGCCAAATTTTAAATTTCCTAACACAATTTTGTCCATTTGAAAATGTAGGTTTCAACAAAAACAATTTTTTTGAATTCGCTATTAGGTTCCATAAAAACCTTTATTATTCTGCTAAGACTTGTAAAATAATATCTCAAAGTTTATAGTGTAAAAATTTTTAATTTAATTGTTAATTTTTGGTAATTTTGATATGTTACATGTAGTATTAATTGGGTAAATTTTTTAACTGTAACTTTGATAAACCCTTAAAATTTTTCCATCTATCAAACAACTTCTCATTCATGAAAGTATGTATATCGATTATTTTGAGAAATAAACTTCTTGAGTACATCATGGAAGGTACAAAGTAATATATATGATTATTACAATTAATGGTTTCAATTTAAATAAAGAAAAGATATTTAAGAGACTTCAATTGACCATCGGAAAATTGTAAATCTTTAAATAATAATTTTAATGACACATACAACGCTGCAATTTACGAACAGAATTGAGTAACATAAAATTTTATGAGAAAACATAATCATGTTTACAAGACTATTTAACTCAACATTTGCGGCTGCCATTCTATATTACAATATTTGTTGAGAATTTATATTAGTTTTAAAAATGGTTAATATCACTATATTTTTTCTTTTACTTTCAATACTAGCAATTCTATCATTTATTGTCGGACAAACTGTGAGTAGGAATAATTCGTTATTTTATTTATTTTTGGTATTTTCATTCACATAAATAAATATATTTTTCTTTTTTAGACTGAGCGCCACATGGTACGTATTAAAAAGCTTTAAGTGTTACCCAACGTTGCGTTATTATAATTCATTTACTATATAAGTGACGACAATTTACTAGCTCGCATTTTAATATTTCATAAACATAATATTATCTTATATTTACCCTAGTTTTTCAATATATGTATTTAATCTTATTTTTTGTTTATATGAAATATTTATAATAATTGAAACGCGTGAAGGCACTTACAGGTGATGTACATTTATTAATAAAAAATTTATATGTGCTTCAGGATGTTAATGAGGCAATTCTAAAACAAAAGTTGTGGAATAGTCCTATTCACGTAATTTATATTTTTGTTTAACTTAAATTAAAAAAAATATATATTATGTTATAATATTATATTAATCATAGGAACTTCTTAACTGTGAAAATTACAAAGAAAAGGGTTGCAATATCCCTCTAGAGCAAAACTGTGAGGTAAATTATTGATTATTCATATTCATTAAGAAGTAAATGTACTAATTGTAATGCGCATAGAAAATATTTTGATGAGCATAATATTTTACAGAAGCTCCGAATTGTATTAAAATGCGATAATTAAAACTGAAGTTTTAAATATATTAGAAAAATTGTAAGTAAGGTAGTAAAAAGCAATCCTAAACATATTGAGTTGTAGGATCAACACAAATAAATTATCTAACATAAATTAGATTAAATTATTTCACGAATTATTAAAAATTAATGTAATATAACCTTATTAAACGAAGACCAAGTGTGATAATTTGTACGGAAACATGGAGGATTCAGCATGCGGGAATTTTTAATCTACCTGGATACAATTTGCGGCACAACGAAAGTAGTATGAATAAAGCGGATGGTGCAGTTATTGTCCCTATAATATAAAAAAGTCATGACCGGATGTTGTGAAGTCAAGATAAACGTTATGTGATTGGCTCATGTATTTCGTATACGTCTAAGTCAGGAAGTTGAAACGCCGTTCAAACCTCTAGTATACATTAAAAGTGATATCGTAGAATATACTGAAACTGTGGTAATAGATAGGTTAAGTATTATACGTACGGATATTCTTATAAATAATAATGAAAATATAAGAATCTCCGCAACCTATAGATCACACTCCATAAAAAACCGGAGTATATTTACTCACTTAAAAAATACATTAATAGAAATATACATATTTAGAACCATATAGTTAATGGTGATTTTAATATAGATATTATGGACTGTGATAACATTAGTCATGATTTTCTAAAATATTTCTATGAAAAGGAATATATACCATGTTTTCTAGGAGTAACCAGACCTGCTACTGACAAAACTCAACCCAATATTATGTAATACTCAATGAGATTAAACTTTCATGATAAATAAAAAACTGTAGTTATATTTAAAAACTATTATTTGCGTTTTTTAATTTTTCAGTATAGGACCATAAAACTTGTGATAAGTAGACGCGTATGTGCCCCAAAGTTAGAGATGATAGGTCAGAATTTTGTAGAGATAATCGGGTTACACACATAAGTACATCCGTATACATACATTTCGGGGAACCCTTAAGGGAGTATGGAATACCGACCTCTTTTACGCGACCTACCATACCGACCGGATAATAGTAATTTGATATAATTCAATTATTACTACAATGGGTAACTTATTTGAATTTGCTTGCCCTTCATAATGTTTAATTATCAATCATTCTTAAAAGTTTTGAATCGAAACACGGAACGAAAATTCGTTCATTTTTCTATTTCTATTTTTTACTTATTTCAAAAGATACGTTGACATTTAATTTTTGCACGTTCTAGAGCTTTTTTAATAATAAATTATCCTTAATTTTTTTTAATTTACTAATATTTTAATTTCCGATCGGTTGTCAACATAAATAAAACCGTATATATCATCACA
Source organism: Torymus texanus (assembly GCA_036873485.1). Lineage (NCBI taxonomy): Eukaryota > Metazoa > Arthropoda > Insecta > Hymenoptera > Torymidae > Torymus > Torymus texanus. Next base: position 15,680,703 of record JAYJLV010000056.1, read on the forward strand.
CGAAATAATGTCTTCTTCAACTGGACTCCCAAATACCACCGTCTTTATTTGGATCCAAAGTGGCGAACAGTTACGATATTTATTATATAATAAAAAAATCAATTTATCGAACAAAAAAATATAGTTTATTTTTCCCTCTAATATACATCCTCTCGACTCAAAAAAAAATTAATTTTCATCTCGCTCATCCCCCAACTCCACCAGCACACCTCCTTGGACTATTCCACCCTCTCAAGGTCTCGATCCTAATATTCACGCCCTATATATCTACATTTTTTCCCCAAAACCTCACTCGATACTCGAAACCGCACCTCCCCTCTATATCTCATTCCTTCAGTATACTATACATATCACAGTCCCCTGGTAACCCTCAACAATCCAAGCATACATACATACCTATCTACCCGCACGCTTTTGCCTCCAGCCTCTCATACTGCGCAGGCGCCTGCCACTCTCTCTCTCTCTCTCTCACATAGGCACAGTAGTGTCGGCCGCGTGAAAACGTGCGCGATCACGTGAGACAAGACGTAAAGGCCGCGAGTGAGAGAGAGAGAGAGAGAAAGAGAGATACTCTTCTATATACATATACGATCTGAACAGCAGCAGTAGTGGAGGAGCAAAAAAAGAAAGACGCGCTTCGTTCGTCGTGCCTCCTCCCTATGCATGTATATACGTGTATATATATATGTAATATATACACATAGAAAGAGAACGAGCAAGCGATTATCATATGGAATCCGAGTGGCGGCAGCGCTATAGCGGCTAGCCGACGACGCGCGTACCACACACAACCGCGATGACGGCCGCGGCGAGTTGCTGCTGCTGCTACTACTACTGTGCGTTGTAGGCTCGTATTGAGGGGTTTGGTGTACTCTTGGTGGGAACGAGAACTACACGACGACGGTGGATCAACAAAGAATCTCGTAAGGAAAGGTAAGTTATAATCGTAGTCTATATTGGTTTTCATACGGTCGATATAATCAACTTTTTTGACGTGTCCACATGCCTATGTGTGCTTGTATATGTATGTACGCTTGTGTATATATGTGTGTAGTCGTTGGCCGGACGCTCTGGTTTCACGTGAATGCAGCGAGACAGACAGAGAGAAAGAGAGAGTTGGTGGTAGACAAGAAGAAAAAAAAATTTTTCGAGATAAAAATAGGCTTTCGAGGAAACGAAATCATTCTACACCTGTCCTGAATTACATCGTGGGTTATTATTACTATATTACCAAATCTCGCTGTCAGTCTTCGCTGTCGGTACGTGTGATAAGATATGTATAAGTACGGTGCAACGGAGCACATCGATTTTCCCACGAAAGCAAAGAAAAAACGTCGCCTGTGAACTCGACTGCTTGAAAAATCAATAATTTTTTTTTTCTTTTTGCAGCACAGTAGTAGTAAAGGTCTACGCGAAGTACTGCAGATCGCAAAGCCATTCGTTTTAGAATGGCAATGGATAGAGTGGACTTGGACAAACCGCTCTGGGACCAGAGTACGTTCCTGGGCAGGTGGAAACATTTCGCTTGGGTTACGGATTTCCGTACCTGCATTGTTAAAGAGGAAGAGCTCATACGTGCCAAAGAGCTATGCGAAAAATACAGGTAGGTTGTATATGTATAGTATGTGTGTATGTAAGTGTGTTGGTATGTAGAAAGGAAGGATGGTCGGTTGCTATGGGGAGATATAATTGCCGGCAATGGAGTAGAACATCGTATTCGTTGATTATAAGCTTACGATTTGAAGTTTGTCTGTTGTTGGAGGTGTTGTTGGATCGAATAATTGGTTGGTTTACGTGAATTGTTGGATTTTTAATTGATGAAACTTAAAAACTATGGAGAATAGAGAGTTTTAATTGACGAGTATAAACACGCGCTGAAGTATTCAATGAAAACACATAGTGTTACGTAATTAAGCGAAGTCAAAACAAAATTATTATCAACTTTTCAATTAACATGAGTGATTAATTCAGGAAGATTTAAATACTTTGTCGATGATAATTTATTTCTTAAAAAATAGTGTTATCTGAAGGCTATATCAGATTTGTAAACACCAACTTAAACGTGTGTTAGTCACAATGTATATACATATATACCGTATGTACGCAGACCAAAGTTCATTATTGATCAATCAAATCTTCTTACGATCCTCCTACACACGTGGTAATTCTTGTTTCCATTGACGTATATCTTGTTATCGGGAATTCTAATAATTGTATAGTAGTAAACTTTTCATTGATACAGTGGAAAAATTTGTCTTTACAATTGCTCTAACTCATCGTTTAATATAAAAACTCTTCATCGACAAGTTTTAAAGACCAGTTGCTATTTAGTTGTATATAAATAAATAAAGGACAATATATAACCATAACTTTCATTAATGTAAATTATTCGATTACCAACGCTTACCGTTGCATTGAACCGTCGTCCATGAATGAAAAGCTATTGAATGTATTATTAAATCGTTGACCCGAACATTTCCTCATGGAACCCCGTGTAAATTAAGAGTATTTAAAATACAATACTATACTATATCATCCGATCATACATCATATATAACTATACTTCTTATTCAACAAAATTCACCTACCAACCATAATCCAATTCCCAACCTACCAAACCACAATCTCATCTCCAGTTCTCCTCCATGTGCAACCTCGCACCATTATCACCTCATGCATAATCGAATTACACTCGCAAATCCCAACGCGTCTTTACGTAACCATCAACGTATAGCTCAGTGGTGGTCTATACGGACTCCTCGCAAAAATAACTTATATTTATGCAAGGGCTATCATGTGAATGTATGTGTGTATGTGTGTAAGAGGAAAATATCTTATATATTTTCACTAACGAGATGTGTTTTCGTTTGGTGCAGACTTGGCAAGGAGCCAGCGGGCACGACCCGCGAGCAGATCGTCTATGCGAAGAAACTCTACGAGTCCTCGTTCCACCCGGATACTGGTGAGCTGCAGAATGTCTTTGGTAGGATGTCGTTCCAGGTGCCTGGTGGTATGGCTATCACTGGTGTTATGCTGCAGTTCTATAGGTATATAACCAAGGATTATGGTTAATTGAGAATGAAGGAAAGATAAAGCGAAGATGTTGTATCTTTGATGTTTTGTTGGGTAACGAAAGAATTGTGAAAAACTCGTAAGAGATGTACGGAGAATTTATATACGAGATTGGTTAAATTGGTTAACAGCAGTAGCAAAAACGTTTGTAACTTTGATGTTGTAAAGATTCCGTTTTGCAATTGCGCACTTTGCTAGTTTAAGCTCGTTTAACACTTGTCAACGATTTCAAAGGATTTATCAATCAACGAATTTTCATCTGTTAATAATGTAGATAATCTGAAAACAGTTTTTTTTTTTTTTTTTTTTTTTTTTTTTTTTAAATGAAATAAGAAATAGTAGGTTATCTTATAGCATTGTAGTTGAAATTGGCATTTTTCAACGTCGGGTAATCTAAATTACATAGAGAATTCAGTTATGTAGAGCATCCCCGTGTGTGTGACTCACTTTCTGACATCAATTGAAATTGTGCTGCACTATGATAAATGAAAACACACTCAGAGTTTAACATAATTAAAGCGGAAATTAAATTATGCTCGGGCTGCTCTAAACTGACGCGACGATATCGAATGCTTACGCCGCTTCTTCTCATTCGCAAGTGCTCGTGCGCAATTGAAATTCAGAATAACGCGAAAATACAGATAAAATATATTATCTACTTAAATATATGTACTACAATTTATACATTGTCATACTTTTGTACATTATTTTTTTTTTCTTTCGTTTTACAGAACGACGACAGCAGTGGTATTTTGGCAATGGGTGAACCAATCGTTCAACGCTTTGGTAAACTACACGAACCGTAATGCCAACAGCCCGGTATCGACGAAGCAACTTGCCACCGCTTACGGGAGTGCGACTACAGCCGCTATGATCACTGCCATAGGATGTAAGACTTTCTGGCAAAAGAGGGCAAATCCCCTCATGGCTGTGAGTTTAATGTTTTCAAGAATTGCAGAAATTTTATAACACACATCATTCGTATTGCGAATATATTGTAGGAACATTTTTCGTGTTGATAGATATAATGCTGGATTATGGATGAAGGTATAGAGAAGCAGTTATTACGGGATTTGGAATGATAAAGAGTGGCGCTGTTTTGAAAAACAAATGGTGGGAATAAGCACGATTGTATACGGAATATATATAGATGCGATTTGCGTGAGGTTTAATGGACGTCATTGTTCGGTTTATGCTGATTGTTATGATTCTTAATGTTTTTAATTGCAGTGTTTGTAATTAGTATCTAACGATATTAGACAATGTATCGGTATAGACATGAATTTTCAAGTAGTATAAATTATTTTGTATATCAGGAAGTAACTTGACAGTCTGTTTACTCGTAAATAACAAATAACATTGTACTCGTATTATCCGTGACAAAAAAATTCAAATCATTCCGGTGCTTTAAGAACAAGTAAAACAACAAATCGCCCTCTGCTTTCTTCGAACACGATCAGAAAAAAAACGACATCACCCTCTCAATATTATTTTAACACACGCGTGGTACACTTTTTATTCCCCCCATATCTTCCTCACGATTTTCTAATGACTCTTTTATTTTTTTTGCTTCCAGAGGTATGTGCCCTTCGCTGCTGTGGGAGCTGCAAATTGCGTCAACATTCCGCTGATGAGGCAGAACGAGATACTCAACGGCATTGAGCTTACCGACGAAGACGGAAAAAAGCTCGCCAAGTCAAAGGTGATATTATTTCACTATCATGGTCTTTTGTTTTTTTTTAAGGTGTATTATAAGTCGATTGTTGAGAGTTAAGCTTTAAAATGGGTGTTTGATTATAAAGAAGAATGATACAAAAATTGAATTTAGAAAGCTTTATGAGAAATTGAGAAAAGAAAATTTAGAATCTTAACGTTCTCTTAAAAATTATTATTTTTTTTATCGTTAAAAATAATCAATAGAGAATCGAGAAAATTTATAATATATTGTATAACAGCAATTGTATTAATAGCAATGTGGAATATTGTTTAATTCGAAATATTATTTTTCAGGTAGCGGCTGTGAAAGGTATTAGTCAAGTTGTGATATCGAGGATCATTATGTGCGCGCCTGGAATGGGTGAGTATTCAAAGTGCAATTTAAAAGAATTTGAAATGGTAATTAGAAATATGGTTGAGTAAACAACGATTTTTCTTATTCAGTACTGCTACCTCCGTTGATGGAAAGATTGGAGAAAAAATCCTGGATGCAGAGAATAAAATTCCTCCATGCGCCGTTCCAAGTACTTATGTGTGGTATTTCGTAAGTACAATTATGTTTATTTCAATTTTTGCGCTACTAAAGAGATAAACGGCTCATTTTTGCGACCTTTTGAAAACAATTTTTTAAACTAGTTTTTGAAGTTAATAAAAATTTTATTTTTAAGTTGAGGAGTATGTGTAAGAACTGTGCAAGAATAATAAAAAATTTTATTCTTCTATTAGTTCTTACTGACTGCACTAGTCATAGAACTTTTTAAAAAGGGGAATAATTAAATATAATAGTCTGTTATCATTGCGTTAATACGTTTACAGAAAGGTTTCTTTCCATTTTTGTTCAAATTTTGCGTCATAATAGTAGTTTATAAAAGGAAGGGAAACAAAAAATTATAAAGTTTAGGCAATGCAAAGTTCAAGTGTTTCAGTTAGTAATTGAAACTGCAGATTTCATTCTTATTACTATCACCACTTGAAAAATATATTTACAAATTTTAGATTGACGATAATGGTACCAACCGCATGTGCGCTATTTCCTCAAAGATGGTAAATATCACGAAAACTTCAATTGAAGTGATAGATAATTACGGTTGATTATTTACTAAATGTCTAAATATATACTTTCAGTTCGATTTCATCGAAAACCCTGCAAAAATATGAGCCAGAGAACTATGAGTTGTTGCAGGCTAACTGCAAGGGAAGAGATATACCAGAGTATCTTTATTTCAATAAGGGATTGTAATAAGTGAGAGACATTAATAGTTTTTGGAAAAAATGAGCAATGGATAATAAAAACAACTCTAATCATATCTAGAAAAAGTTCAAAAGAGATGAAAGGCAAAAGTCTATTTTTGTGACATGTTGATCTCTGATAAGGAAGTGAATACAATAAAAAAAATTAGTAATAATAATGATTTTAAGTAAAACAAGACAAAGCTTGCGAATTTGTGAAATAGACGTTTTCAAATAATTGAAATGTAGTCACTAAAAATTGTTTTATCCTCTTGTCTTCCATTTTTGTGGTAATATGTCACTTAACTCAAGCAGCTATTGCTTTATAATAAAAGAAAGAAAAGCAAATTACGAAAGGACAATAGACGATGCTAATGCATTTAATAATTGACTATTGTGTTATTTACTTTTAAGGCTAAGGCGTTGTTTCATTGCCTGATTTTAAAATGCTGCCATGTATAACTTAAGTATTTCATTAATAAAAGAGAGATGACAGTTAATAGAAAACAATATTTATTTAAATAAATTATAAATTACTTATTTATACATATCTTACAACTTACAATGTTTAACTTAATTCTTGAAGTATTTCAAGGAACATTGATGAAAACAATTTTACAATGGGATGTTTGGCTGAGATGCCAGCGGTGTTTGTGGCACATAGCCAATTCTTTCTTGGATTTCGCTCTGCGATGGTTTTGCTCCCCATGCTGGAGGGCTGAATATACCCCCTTTGCCATCTGCTTCCTTTTTGGCATCTCGTTCCTTCTTCAACGCTTCGTATTCTGCTAAGTCATCGAGTCTTAAATCAATCCTTGATGGACTGCGTCGAATCATTTTTCTACAATTAATAAACAGAAAATTTAATATCATTCATTTAAATTAATATAAAAAGTTTTCTTTTTTTTTCTTTTTTGATTAAATTAATATATTTAGTCGTTTACTGAAGTAACCTATTAAATTTAATTTTAAACTTAAATTATAGAATATATAAATAGTTATTGAATAAAAATATAAAATAATGAATGGCTTTAAGTAAAGAAATTAGATACATTATCATAAAGATCAGTGTTATTTAAATATATTTTTATGATTTACATTTAACAAATTTCGAGTGTAAACAAAATGCACTTTCATGTAACAGAAATATAAAAATTCTGGTGAAATTTTACAGCTTTATTTTCCTAATTATAAATTTACGAACCCCGACTATCTACTAAATCATTACAACTCTCGTCCTAAGCGCCATCCTAATCACTTTATGACCTTAACGTCATAAAATCTTACATTAAATACCTTTTACCCAAAATTGACCACTTCGCAAATTTCCGCTAAGTATACCAATGTTTCACTAACAGTCGAAAATTTAGGTAAAAATCGGCTGATTCATTGACGACGACGAACGGTTGTAAATAAGCGTCCCCGGGAACTATTTGAGGTTATGTGACCACCTGGGGTCCTGGAGGGACGCGCGCGCGAAGCGCGTATATATACAGGAATAAGCACAGCACACGCCAACTGTACACAGGCAGTCGTGCGGGAGCTTTTGAACGGCGAAGACGGGCTCTCGTCGATTGTTATTTGTGTGAAAAAGCTTGGCCGTAGCCGAGTAACACTAAGTTAAAATGCTGTACCTCGAAGATTACGTTGAGAGTAAGTGGAAATACGGGGTGTCCGAGAGGCTAGCTGTACTAACATTTCCAAATGAAAACACCACTCGAGGGTCACGTTGTGTTTAATAAAAAGTTTTGTTTTGCAAGTGGAGTATGAGTTTAAAGAGAAGCTTCCGTGTTAACAAATTTTTATTCGAGTCCAAAAATTTATCATTTGGTCTAGAAATAGGTTTGTTTTGACGTTTTGTTTTTGTAAATTTCGAGGTTAGCATTATGTTTTCTACATGGCTAGTACAGGTGACAGTATTATAAATTTTTGCAAAATTGTCTATTTTTTATATTGATTGAGGTAAAAAGAACATTGTTGTTAAATTCTATGATCTATGGTTGAGTATGACTTCTATTTTATGGTGGTTTTTTAAATATGTTAATACATTATTTTGGGTTATGTCTTACACTGCGCTGCATTTGTTTTTAGTGATTGAACATCTCCCACAAGAACTGCGGGACAGATTCACAGAGATGAGAGAAATGGACTTAGGTGTTCAAAGTAAGCATAAAATATTTTTTACAAATTTTTTCTTAAATATTTTTATAATGTTTGGTAGAAATATTTATAATGTTAAAATATTTCTAAATACTACTTCAGGAATCCTTTTTGTGGAGATGTTACTTAAGTAAAATAGTTTTTAAACATTTTTAATATAGTATAAAATTATTTTTAGTAATTAATTTTTAAAAGTAAGCTCTTGCCATTTGTATGTCAGATATAAAGTACATTGATTCAAATATAAGTTTCAAAATAGTTCACTTAACGATAATATTTGTTTTGATTTGATATCTTATTGAAGAAATGATATCTTGTTTATATTTTTATATTTTGTATACATAAATCTTGTGTACAAGTAGCAGAGGCATACAAATAATTAAAAAATGTATCAATATTTATAATTTATGTATTTATTTATTTTTTTATTTATTTATTTATTTATTTTTAAATAAATAATAAAATAGAAAATTTTTTACAAAGTATAATTTATAATGAATGAATTTTTACAGATGCAATGGACAGTATAGAAAAAAAAGTAAAAGTATTCTTTACAAATGCCAAGAAGATGAAACCTGGTGAGAAAGATACTGAGTACGAAGCAATACGAAAAGAGTATTATAAAGCTTTAGAGGATGCAGACGAAAAAGTGCATCTAGCAAATCAAATGTATGATTTGGTTGATAGATATCTAAGGCGACTTGACCAAGAGCTTTATAAGTTCAAAATGGAGTTAGAAGCTGATAATAAGGGTATTACAGAAGTTCTAGAAAAACGATCTTTAGAATTAGATCAGCCATCGACAAATAGCAGTCAAAAGGAAAATCGTTATAATTTTACCTCGAGTAGGTCTCGAGATAATCACAGTCACAGTTGTGAGTATAACTAATTTATTTTCAGTGATCTAATAATTACATAATTTTGTTATGCAACAAAAAATTTTCATCAATTTTACAGTATCCACGAAAATGAATATTTTATTCAAATTTTTGTTTTGAAATGAGATATTCATAGTTTATATAAGTTTTGTACACTGATAATAAATATTATTATTCAGGTATAAGCTAATTACAATAATTGAATTGGATGAAAGTAAAGATTAAAAAATAAATTTTGTTCAATATAAACTTTTTACTAATAAGAGAAACAAATGTTTTTAATAGTAGACAACGCATCCTAAACTATTCCGTCAATTCCAGCGCGAGGGGAAAAGAGAAGAGACTCGAATGCCTCGTCGACATCGAATGAAAAGCGCGTCGCCGTCGAGAAGATTCCTACGCCGAGTAGCAGTCTTCCGGAGCCGCGTCCGGCCTCAGCGAATTCTGGCCCGCTGATACCTCAGCCGTCATCGATACCAGCGGCATCGACAACACCCACCGCATCGGGTATCGCCAACTCCGTCGGTCCTGTTAGTTACAACCTGGGTCACATCGGAGCCGGTGGCAACGCTATCGCTGCTGCCGCTTCACAGGCTATTGCCGCCACCCAGCACATGCAACAGGGCAGGAGAACGGCTAGCCTAAAAGCAAGTTATGAGGCTATCAATACTGGTGGTGTGCACGCGGCAGAGTTTAGTAGAGAATTGGCCGGAGCGGCGCAGACAGCTATCGCGGCTATTCAGGAGTCGTCCAAGAAAAATAAAAAGTTAGTAGTTATTTATGCTTGTTGAGAGATGAGTGAAAAATATTCTATTGTGTCTTTAAGACAGATCATAGAAGATTATAACAAAATTCTAACAGATTCCAGTTTGTAGATACAGGAGGAGTTGTACCGGTGGTTAATTGACACTATGTTGTATGACTCTTCGACACATCTAAAAGTTCAATTGAAGATCTATTCAGAATAAGGGCATATCTCGTATGGATTTTCCATAAGAGATATGCTCTTATTCCGAATAGCTCTTCAATTATTATAGTTTTAAAGTTTTGGGGAATTTAAGGATTTATTTAATATTCTTCCAAAGTAATCTTTATATAAGAAATACATTGAATATTTACTTAAATTTCCAAAAAAAACTTTTTCAATAAAACCAAGAGCATCAAAAACATTTTTTTTTCTTTTTTTTCTTTTTGTTTTTAAGGAACCAAGGACTTAACTACACATCTTCTTCTTTCTCGCTTTTACATCATCGACTTATGAAACAAAAAAAAAACCTCATTCTTCAACTCAGCCCATCTCCCGGAGCCACACAACATTGTTTTTTCCTCTCTCTCTGTCCCCAGAAAAGTGAGTTCTGCGAGCGTACCTGCAACTTCGGTGATGCCCCCATCTGTCCAGCAACAGGCGCATCAACAGCAAAATGCTCATCATCAACAACAACAGCAGGCGGCGCATCAGCAACAACAACAGCAGCAGCAGCAGGCGGCTCATCAACACGCGCAGCATCAGCAACAACAACAACAAGCAGCTGCAACGGCGGCCGCTGTGGCAGCGGCTGCAGCTGCTGCTGCCGCGACGACTGCTGGTCAAGCAGGTGGTACGACGACGACGTCTACGGGGTCAACAGCTACTGCGGGAACAGCGGGTCAGACAACTCAGGTCGCCGATTCGGAGAACTCCGAGTGGACGTTCGACCCGAACGAGCCCCGATACTGTATCTGCAATCAGGTGTCCTATGGGGATATGGTCGCCTGCGACAATTCAGACGTAAGTATCTTAGTTGAATGGTTAAAAAATAAGGCAAATTTAAATGAATACTTATTCTATGTAAGAAATTACTTAGTACTTGAAATATTTTAAGAATTGTTCTTTGAAACATTGAATTTTTGTCATGGTCCTTTATTTCTTGAAAAAGAATTTTTGAAACAGTAATGTTTACATTACTTAGACTTATTTTTTATTCAATAAGCTAAATATTTTTTTTTATTATTTGCAGTGTCCCTTCGAATGGTTCCATTACCCTTGCGTGAACATAACGGCACCGCCAAAGGGCAAATGGTACTGTCCGCAGTGCACCTCGTCGATGAAACGTCGCGGCGGCCGTAAGAACTGAGGCGTTCTTTGTAACCGTCGGCTTGCTCCTCCGAGCCGTCCACTACCTCTCACGAGGCGGCTGCTTTCCTTGCTCACGTCTGTTGTATAACCGCCCCTTTGGGAAAGCCAAGCCTCGGCCACTATAGCAGTAGTCGAATAATATCCCCCTTGCGACCGGGACGCGCTTTTTTTTTTCTATGAAAATACAAAACAAAAAAGAAGGACAATGCAACATGTACACACAAAAAATAACACATTTATAACGATTGCGCCGTATAATGATAATAACGTTGTAGTTAGAAATCGTTTGCTCTGTCGAACTCTAGTTAGCGATCTTTTTCAAATTCGAAGGAAGGACGAATGTTGGCATATGTCTTCGGTGGCAATTTTCACAGCGTTCATCTTTCCTTCCCCCCCCCCTAGTTTTTAAGTTAAACTGCGCGCGTTAAGAAAGTGCAGGGTGTATTTAGGTAACCCTCGAGCTATAAAATTGTCTTTTGCAAATCTAACAGATTCAATTTTTGGGCTTCATTGTGATATTGAGTGATATATAATACGACGCTTTCGATTTTTATTATTGTTTGATTTTTTTTCTTTTTTTTTTATTTAATATGATAAAAATTAAATTTATGTAGTTCCGAATTGTCAAAGTTACTTTTTCTTTTTACTGTACTGCTGGTAATGATTAAAAGGTTACGTTAATCCTTTTTTTTTAAGTACTTAGACTTTTTTAATTACAATTGTTTTTGTTAGATTTGTAAGCGATTTTACAATTCATTGACATATGCGAGCTCAAATGCGAGGAAAAAGAATTATTCTCTTTTTTAAGACGCTATTTCTGTAATATATATAGTTATAATCAACGAAAGGACCTATTCCAAAATGAAATTTTTACTTATACTGCATACTAATACTAGAAGTATTCAAATTATTCAATAATATACAAATAATACATTGATATATTTCGAAGCTTAAAAATAAAGTGAAACGTTTACATGTTACTATCATACGAATTGGCGTAAAAAAATGTAAAACTTCATTCATATGTGATACCACGTGCGCAAACAAGTGTATATTAACTGCTTCATAAACTCACTACGAGTTATAGATAGTAGTAAACTTTCATTTTTCATGGGTTCTTTCCTTGAACGATAGTGGCGAAGGCAGATGCTTCTGCTGTTGTAAAAAAAAAATCGATGAATAAGAAAAGAACGTAACAAACTTCCAATGTAGATCTTCTAAAGTGTGTCTGTGACGTCGCGTATGTGTGTATGTGTTTGTGAGTCACATTCGTAAAATTGACACTCGTCGACTGAACAATAAACGAAACTAAATAAAAAAAAAAAAAAAATACTGATGTTAAAATACGCTTTTGCGAGTTGAGACGAAAGGCAAGTTATAAGTAACATTGTAGAGACTTTAGACGGCCGAAAAAAGAATAAACGAATAAAATGAAAGCAGCACAGAGACGATGAAAACCGCCTACATATATATAATAAACATAGACTTTCGTTTGTCTTGTTTCGATTTTCACGATGACTAGTCAACCTACGCGATTTTTTTTTTCATTTTTGTCCGTTTCAATACTCAAGTTTGCCGAATATAATGCGCGGAAAAATTGAATCGACCAAGACGAACGACGGTTACAGAACCTCGTATCAACGCGCACATTACTACGTATATGCTCGCGAATGTAGTTGTCCGATCGTGGACTCACCGGATAGATCGAAAATCCGACCAGACTTGTACATCTACGATCCGATAATTAATGAGAAATCGTCGATTTATAGAAAAAGCTACATTGAAAAGAACTCGAACTGCGCGAATATTGAGTCTTACGGAAAACTCGATTTGTCTTCGAAATATACTTTGAAGAATCTTTACGATGAATATTATTGTAAACCGCCTAAAACGTTGTCGTACGATAAAACCATTTCAGGTTCTCAATCAATTTTTTCTGAATGGTTTAACTTTCTAATAGTTATCACAGATGCGCATGAACATAATTTCACGTTGTTCATACGTACGATAATGTTTAAACAATATTTCATTTGCATCAAATACTTTTGTTTACATCTGTCAGAGACTATTAGAAGGTTAACAAAAATTGTATATTTTATTCGAATTCTGTTCTGTTAAAAAATGTAATTCTTAAATTTAGGTTCGCATTACAGTGATCCGACGGAAACCACCGAGACGCAGATGCTGCGAAATTTTTGTACTAAAAGCTCAACGATCGAAATAAACCGCTCTTTCAACGGACATCAATCTTGTTCTGATTACCTCAATCCCTACGAAAGTATGTCCCATTACTTCCATCGTGATTTTTGCGAGGACCGAAAACACGGCATCGCCAGAGATGATACAATCACTTATTATAATAAAAGAGGAAGAGATGGAATTTTACCACCCAAAAAAGTCTACGAAGTGAAACCGAAGTTTTTCTTTAAAGTGCCATTTGCTGGTGATACTAGTACTTATGGTGAAGATTTTAAAGATCCTGAGAAAAAATTGGCTTCTTTGGCGGACGTGTGCTTGTTTCCGGACTATTTCGAAACGCTGAAAAGTAAGATTTCTTAATATACCTGAAACAAATAACACATAGGAAAGGCAAATTGTTAATTAAATTGAAATTGTAACGTCTCTGAGAACTATTGCAAGAAAAAAATTACAACTTATCGGTATAACTTCAATAAATAACTCAAAAAATACTTGGTTCTTCTTTTTATTTCATTTTATTTAGTTAAACAAGATTTATACAATAATTATTGCTATATGAAACATTGAGTGGCATTAATATATTACATTCATTATTTTAGTATCGTATTGACAACGCTCTTAAACACCTTGAAAACGATTCGATCCTTGGGTTAGGTTTAAAATAATTCTTGCACTTGTACATTTAAAACGTGTTTTTTTTTTATATTTTCTTCAGCAACTTCAATAACTATATTAAAATTTGAAATGCAGATCTAAGTAAATCATTGAAATTATCTAAATATTACTGTAGTAAATAAGATGCTACTTTAGTACAGTTAGGACGAAGCAAGTATTTGAATACGATGAAAATACTTCATTAAAAAGTAATGTATTTTTAGTATTTTATTGTAAAAGACAAAAATATTACTTTCTAAAACCATTAGGACGTTTAAGTGGATGCCATAGCATCTCCTTAACTATACTACATCCATCCCTGACGTTCATAACGTTTGAACCTAAATACTTTTCTTATACGTTGAAAAGCAAATATATTACATATCTTCTCTAATTCAATGTTATTCCTTAACCAAAGTATCGTTAGTTCTCCCACCAAAACCAGAATCGAGATAATATAACCAACGATCGCAATGGGCAATAACTGCATCATAACATTGGCTTGCTTATGTTCCTTATCCCTTTCAAGTTTATTCAAGGTAATCATTTCGGTTCGCGTATAAAGTACCTCTGTTTTGAGCCACTTTTCTATCAACCCAGCTTCGGTCAAGTATTGCATTACCTGTTCAAACCTCGCAGCGTATTTTGTTTCATGAGTCAATGCTATTGCCAACCACAATTCAAAAGCAGATTCCTTCAGAGTAATTATGTTCTCTTCTCCAGTTGCCAATTTAGCCAGTTGAATATGTCTCTCAGCTCCGACTGAGTTCATTACGCAAGAAACATTTTTATAAGATTTAACGACTATATTATTCACGCAAGTTTTCTCAATATGTTCCGTACTTGTGATGTTGGAAGTGCTATTGTACGTCGAATTTGCCCAACTAACATATTGTAGAATCATTTTTTTCGGTAATATGCCTTTTTTAGCGAGGCTTTGAAGCAAAGGATTGTCTGTGTCCATGAGAATCTGATGTTCGTAATAGTCTAGCATCAAAGTAAGTTTCGCTTTTATCAGTTCCTTCCAAGTGCTTAATCTAATTTCGCTGAAAAGATCCATTTGAATATCCAGTAACTGATCCATAACACTCATCGAGTAAGCGATGGATATGATCAGAATACTGGTCAAAACGAGTCTTTCAGCTGTAGATTTAGTGTGACCGGATACACCTATACCAAATATAATGTACCAAATATTCTCAACAGTCCAGAACCTAGGATCAAATTTCATCAGACGAACGATAATCTTCAATACTAAACCTATCACCACAGTGGCAAGAAACAAAGCAACGAAATTCTTCGAAAGCTTGATATCTTCTATATGTAAAATTGGTACAAGAGCAACAATGGGTTCCTGACGACGCATATAAGCGAAATGAATTACTTTGGTATAATGTTCAAAATCAGTATCTATAATAGACCAATTGCGTATATAAGGTAGCTTCTGAAAATTTGCTGACACATCGATTACACCCACTGCGAGTTCTGCAAAAGCCATGGTCACAAGGCAGCTTTTATTATATGTGGGTTTTAGCATTCCCTCGTAATTATGATAGATGTCCCATGTGAAATTACTGGACTCGGCGATGGTATTCAGAATAAGACCGTGTGGACCAGTCATAGAGTTCGATGCGATACAACCTTTTTGATCAATTGTGGCATTTAGAACAGGAACAAAGGGTTGAAGTGATAGTTTTATCTTGCGACGATTTAGATTTTTAATCATCTTTGGAAAGATTTCAGTTACTTCCGGAATGTATTTTATAGAGTTTTTTGGTCCATCATAAGTGTGTAATCGAGCGATACCTATACTTTTCAACGGTCGTATTGAAGATTTGTTATTCTTGCTAATTACAGTGATTTCTAGCATTTTTAATTGTTTAAGAACTCGATTACCCTTCGATCTATGTACAGTCTTAAAAGCTTCCGTTATAACTTGTAAAGCTTCCAATCGCATTCGAAATATAAGCAAAATGAAATTCGGCGCGTCCCGGTAAAGATTAAATGCTGAGTAAAATTCGTGTATATCAGATGATAAATGATTTACTTTTGTTTTCCTTGTAACGACTTTTGGATAAATAATTAAAGAAAACGTTGGAACGTATAACTCAATAAAATGTTGGAAAGTTTCATAAGATTGTTCATTAATATGGAGAGTATACGTTGGGTAATGCTGACTGACTTTTAAAATCAGTTCTTGCATCTGCTCCATATAAGGATCGATGTTTTCTTTAGTTATGAAAATAATTGTATTAAAATGTGAATAGTTCCTTAAACAATTTACAAAGTCAGTTGGCCATTTTATGTAAAGTTCTGATGATGAAACAATAGAAAACAAAAGAACTACTTTAATTAGGCTCATCAAGTTCATATTTTATTATCAGAGTGACGTGTATAATCTACTATACTTGTTTTTAATAATGCTGCACAGTTAAAAATGAGATTCGATACGTGGAATCAGTAACACTTTTTTATGCAATTAAGAAATAGTATCCAAAAAGTGCACGAAACTTGTGTAGAACTAATGTAAAGTAGATTAATTTATAAAACATATTTTATCTTATTATTCTATACATAATGTGCAGACATGTATACAAAACATACGACTTCAAACTGCGTAGGTGACGAAGAGGAAGAAAGTGACGCAGCTTTTACAACAAGAGAAACCGTTTAGTGAAATAAAAATTAACATTGAATTTTAAATATGATATTTTATTTACTTAGAAAAGCTGAACGCTCCAATGATTGAACATTAAAAAATCATTTCTGTCAAATGTGAGTGGTCGTTTGTTCATCATATATTTATTGTCTTATTGAGTTTAAAAAGAAACAATATTAAATAAATAAACTTACTACCATATACGACACTCGTTAATTATTTGACATAAAGTATAAATTTATGCACTGCTCATAGTATTTTGTACTTTGTACAGATGTGCGTAAAAAATAGATACATAAACATGTACAAAGAGAGCGAGGCGGCAGGTGAGAGAATAGAAAGAGAGTGATAGTAACCAGAATGGAAAGCATGATTATGATACCACAGCTTTCAGTACTTACCATGAGCTACGCGCCCTGTGTACAAGCGCTAAAGACAAGCCATCGGCGATATTACGGTATGTATACTCAAAACTTGGTATATTTCTCTTTGTCTTGCTCTCTTCTTCTTTTTTATTTCACGGTAACACCGATCATCAAATATTAAGTGTCCTTTTAATGATTTATCCGAAACAAACTTGTATCAAACAAAAAACTAATAAGCATCAAACTATAGTATTTTCTAAACATTTCTTCAAGAAAAATCAATTTTACATTGGTTTTTGTAACACGACTTACGTTTCAATGAAATGAAATTTAATATTTAATAAAATCTATATATATATCAGCAGAAGTATCTTAATTATTATACTTTCAAAATATACATTACTCAACAAGTGTTTACAGTACCTCGCTATTTACACAAGCAACAAAGAACACTCGATACGGGAATCTTTTGTATTCATGATACGAATTATAATTATTTTTATCTGGTTAGTGATTCTCCAAATTCTCTTTAACCTAATAGAAATACCACGGCCTAATACCAGAAATATAATAATAATTGATTCATTTTTTTAAATCATCAAGGGAAATTAAAAATAAAATGACAAACGCGTATTATAGGTATGATGGCAAGATAACTTTATTACATAACATACAAAAATTCTTTTAAAAATCAATACATGTTTATCAAGTATAACTTCATGACAATCTTGATTTGTTTTCAATATAAACAATTTATCGTATATAACTAAGCATTTATTATATTTGCATTAGTAATAAAATAGTAATTTTGATTAAAAAAGTTTACCAAACACATGTTCCTGTCATTCTCTACTGTTAATTAATCAGCTCATACCATATATTCTCGCCATGTGTAATATACAATAATTCACAATTCAATCTTACAATTAACATTAAAAGTTTAAGACTCGTAAAAAATTATTAACTGGAAAAATAATATCTGTGGTGATAAAAACACGAATAATTAATAAATTTTATATATAAAAACATAATAATGTAACAAATAATAAATTAAATGAAAATGTTAGAGATTCTTTTCAACGTCGAAATATTTACTTCGATTTCATTTTATCTTAATCTAGATAAATGGTTTAGTTTGATTTATGATGAGTATTATCAATCATATGCAAATTTTAATACTTATAATTTAATCAGGTTCCATTAGATTTACACTCAAAATTTATGGCATTTCCAAAGGACTAAAATTTTACCTTATCCCAAGAATTACTAGAGTTTTAATTTTGATTATTAGAAAATAAAAAATTTTGTTCAATTTTTCTTTTGCAAAATAGAAAATTCCCCTTTCTATTTGTACAGAGTTAGTTCCTTACTACAAGTATTTTACAATAATTTTTATAAAAATATATTTATAAACTTTACAGTTAAACTAGAATGTCTAGTGACTATTCGAAAAACTTGGATCGTGTTTTTTTTTACGACAAACCTCGTCGTCAAACAATATCAGGATTACTCGTCTTCATCAACCTCACTCAACTATACACAACACAACAACTGGGCTCACACAGTCTTATTCTACATCTCTTGCGTCATTAACAAATTAGCATTTTTGCCATAGACATATGGAATGTTAAAACATGTATTTTTTTTTAATCTTCTAACGTTAACGATATCTTTTCCTTCAACAGCTATGACTTAGTCCACCAAGATTCTCTCACTCTGTAAGCCATTGCGAACGAAAACTTATACACTTCAGCGTACGAGAAGTCCATTCCGCTGTCGATCGAGTAGCAACGACGCTTCGCACATGATTTTGGCGCTGGTACGTACGAGGAACAGCAGCTGGTGCTCGTCGGTAACGGTAAGCTGGGCACGGCTAGCACGTACCAGGGCATGTAACACCGTTGCTCGTTCCAAGTCCAACCAGCGTTGCAAGGCCGTCTCACGCTCCCGGGGACCACCGAGAGTCGCATCTGCTGGACCCCATAAGGAAAACTCCAGCACGGATTTTACCTGTAATAAAATGAGATTTTAAGTTTTACAATTGTATAAGTAATGGTAAAGCTTAAATATTGTGAGATTCTGTAATTTAAAAAATTGCGAAAACTAATTTTAATTTTTAATTGAACATCGCCGTTATAATCAAAATTAAATGGAAGCGACCTAACTTAACAAACAACTTTAATAGAAAAAGTTTTTGCAATCGCTACTCTACAAACTTACATTTAAAACATTTTATAGCTGTAATAGATTGAGCAATAATAACTTACTTAAACAACCATTTCTAATCATTCTATAACAATTTATGGTAACTCACCTGAGACAATGTGACTGCCTTCTCACGGCCAAGGAGTTCACGGATGAGAGGCAGCCGTCGATCAAGCCTCAGCTCACTAAGGGCGTTAAGCGCGCACTGACACAGCGAGACATATCGTGGTTCATCGACTCCATTGGCACTGCTACAGTTGCTCTCGCAGCTGTCGATACTCAGTCTGTAGAAAAGTAAAAATTTAGCCATTTCGATCTTTTTAATTTGAAGGAAAAAGATTGAATTTATCAAAGAAAGCAGCTCTTTTTACCCTCGGAACAAGTACAGCCTGTGGTTCGGTTCCTTATCCTCACGACACAACACAACGTTACTGAGGTCACTGGGCGCTTCCTCAATGCCTTGTGCTTGCAAGCTCTTCAGAGCGCTGACCAGTTGCAAAAGAACGAATGACGATTCCCTCAGTGCACTATCGTCCTTGCTAGATTCCACGGATACGAGCTCAGCGAACGATTTCAAAGTGTTCACGTGTAACCGAGGTAGCACCGATATCGTTGCTAAAACATATCATAACGTACGTTGTTAATTATTATATTTACAATTAAACAGATAGAATTTCCTATTAACAATTAATTATACCTTCAAAACTCTTACGGCCGAGCGAATGACTGGCTTCCGCAATGTCCCTCGGCACTGTATCGATGAACTCAACAATGGGAACCAGGTAGAACTCCCGGCGTGCCATGTGGGCACTTGGTTCAAAGGACACGCATAAGGTGACAGTTTGCTCGTTCCATACGGCGGAAAAGAAAACGCGTCTACCGATAGCTACAGCTGAGCTGCGTTCGATGCTGAAGTCGCTGAACTGTAGGTTGATTGTTTTTAAAGCACGGAGGTTCGCTGGTATTGGTAACGTCTGGTTTGTCTGTAAACCAAAGATATTCACATTTGATTTAGATTGTATTTTACTTTCTTTTATAGGTAATTATAAACTCGTTGAGGGTTTGGTATACCTGTTCGAGGAACTGGGCAAGAGCTTCGTGATTAGCAACGATGACAGCACCGTAATTGTCCTCTAAGCTCCGGTGAACAATGCTGCGTCCTCTGCGATGCCTTAATCTCCCAATTCGTGATTCCTCGTCCTTCTTCCATTCCTGGCTGTCTTCCGACTATTTCCAACAAAAATTTTTATTGAAATGACGATCCAATAAATTTTATACTTATATATCGCTGGAACGATTAACCTACTTCGTCACCGTTGTAGCAACTGAACGGCGAATATATCTCACTTTCAGCCTCGCTAGCACAGTATGGTAGTGAGCTCGACCTTATGAACAATCCCTGCTGAAACTTCATCTCCGTTGTGTTAGACTCAAGAGCTCCACTGTCTGATTGACGTTTCGTGATCGGATGGTTCACAGCGATGCTGCTCTGACGAAGCTCCAAGCTCGAGTCGTCGCAGTCTGTCGAGCTTGAGAGACACTCGAATGCTTGACTCTCACCGGATATCTGTTGTGATAGGTATTGATGTTAGAAAAATTATCGAGCACAATGTAATTTCGCAGTTTCTCAGTCTATAAAAATTTTCAATATGATTCATTTTAAAATTATCTTTTATAAGAAAAGGCCATAAAATTATGAAAATTGATTTAAAAATGCTACGAATTAAACGTTTTCAACGAAACTTAGTTGTAACGTTGTAGTTAAATTTGTTCAATTTAGAAATGTAAGATTCCAAACACTAGATATATTTTTAATCTACTGAATCAAACCAAAACCTTTTTTTTTTTAACAACCTCCATAGATCAACCCCAAAACTCACTAACGAATCGGAAGCAGGCATCATCATCATCCTCTGCCTAGCCTCTAACCCTGCAAGTTGTTGCCTCGCCTGCTGCATCATTGTCCCACTCTGTCCAGACATCCTACCGTTACAATTAGCCGACGGCGATGTGTTAGTTGTAGCCGGTTGCTGATCCCTCATACTGGATGTACGCCTTGGCTTGGCAGGAGCAAGTGTACTCCTGATGGCACCTGCAACATCCTCCGACGCTGCAGGCCCTTCACGCCGTCATGCCAACACGCCCAAGCGCGCCAAGTGTTAGTAAAGTACACAATCACAAGACAATAAAAGACGAGAGGCGGCGGCTGATGCTGCTATTGGTTGCATTTGTTTTTTTTTTGTTTGGTTCGGTTTTTAGATCAGCGCAATACACACGAGGGTTTGGGTTGCTTCAAGTCGCGCGCATATAGGCGCGATATAAATGCAAGTTTTGACATGCGGCTCTCGTGGATGATGATGATGATGATGAACTATGCGAAGGTTATGGCATGGGTGAGGGTAATGCGGGTAATGGAAAGGAAGTAGAACAAAATTTGGATTGGTGTAACCGTGGAGTTTTACGATTAAAATAATTTAGCAGTACGAGTAAAAGAAGTTTATGGTACCGAAAAATTAGAAACTTTTAGTAACGAAAATTTGGTTCCTTTCCGAACTGTAAAATTGTATTAAATGTATTTGATAGATAAGGTTTTACAAACTCCTTTTTATAAAAAAATATTAAAAAGAAACATAAAAATTTTACATTAACCAAATAATCTGCAAAATGTATTCATTAAACGTATTCAAATATCGAATGATTATTATAATCCTCCGCACAACTCGTTACGAAAACAAACTTATACGTATACATGCGTTCCGAGTAAAAAAAAGTCACGCGAGAAAGAGGCAAACCATCAACAACGCGTCCCTTCCGTCACGATGCAAATCACATTTCTCGGTATACGGAACATCGGGATAACAGACGCCAGACGGGAAAGGAAGCCAGGAGAGAGAGAGAGAAAGGAAGCAAGATGCAGGACGCAAAACAGACGGAGCAAGAGAAGGAGCAAGACAGAGATAATAGCAAGAGAGAGAGAGAGAGAGAGAGAGAGGTAGCGTAAATATATGCGGCTGTAACGCGGCCGCGAATCCGGAGGAGAAACAAGATGCTAACCGCCAAGGAGAGAATCTGCATTCAATGCATGCTGCGTTAGTTTGCTTGCGCTGCGGGTATACACATACATATATGATCCAGCAGAAAGGCCGTCCAGTTATAGCGGGAGAGCGATGTATTTGTGTGTGTGTATATAATGTTGGTAAATGTGTGTTTGTGTGGGGTATATATGCATATGAGAGAGGCGCCATGCTCCAGCGAAAAAAAACGCGATGTGATTCGGCGATATGTGGTGGTGGTGGTGGTTCGAAGACTTTTTGTGGCATTGTCGCGGTTAAGTATACGCTTTTATTTTTATTTTTTTTTGGTAATTTAATGTCTGCGGTCTAATATAGTCTATAATCGAATGTTACGAGGTAAGTATATTTATTGCAGAGGAAGAAACTGAATTGTAACATCAAAATTTATCTTTTCTACAGACTAGAAACAATCGGAAGGCGTTTAATCTTAGGAGAGGATGATCTTGATAGAGATTGTTTAAGTCGAACATACAAAAATCACAATAGAAACAATATGGTATTAAGCTTTCTTTTTCAAAACCTTTGTCTGCTTATTACATTAAATTGGTATCATCGCTTCATAACGTATAATGTAAGAATTAAACCATCAACTTTACATTGCACAACGTATACTCGATTCTCAAACTGATAAAAAGCAATCCATCAACCGTCCAATTAAATCAATTACAACTTCTAGATCACGGACCACTCCATTAGATCACCCTCGCCTGTATCTAAATCCTAAAGCCAACCAGGCTGTCGGATCTTTGTCTGCGTATATGCCGTCAGACGGCGAACCGGGAAACGCGTCGCGTATAATAAAAAATGCCCAAGAAAGCGATACACTTGTAAATGTATATATATGTATATATAAGTTATATATGTATATATAGATGACGTAAGGTGAAAGCGGCCGGTGCTTGTAAATCATCGCCTCGGCCCCCGCTTACACACGTATGTGTACGTGTATAGGTATATATATATATTATTACACTTCTACATGGTAATATATAAGCTGGCGCAATGGTCCGTTTTCCTTTTGCCCTTTGTTTTTGCGAATCGACACAAATATATGTATATATGAGAATTTTCTGTATAATTTTTCGTTCTCATTATTCGTTTTTGATTTCTTTGTTCAGTTGTAAAAAAAAAAAGAAAATATGGCGTGTCTTATGTGCGATCGTGGAGAAATTTCTATATACATATCGACGCGAGAGTTGTGTGATTATAAGGTGCTGATGGTAGTATGTGCTTCTGTAATTTCAGACTGTGATTTCCGGAAGAATATTGTCAACGGTTGTCTTATACGTATGAGATGGCGAAGTGCAAGAGAATTAGCCGAGTGTCCTCGCTGAAATAGCCGTGTGCTTGGAAAACAAAAGAATTCACGTTGATTGATTTATTTTCTTTTTTCTCCTATAAACATTGAAAAATCACTTTTAGAATGAGATATTTTGCTGTGACATACGTAGTGGTGATCTCATCGAAAGTTTACTCGAAATTTGATAGAATATTATTATCTGTGTGAAAGTTGAACTCATCATTTAAAAGAGGTTGTTTAATCATTGTTTTGATAGTTTATCTTACCAATTCAAGACAGATGAATTACGCTACTTGCCCAGAATATCATTCAATATTAAATGCAAAGTAAAATATAAAATGCAAAGAATATTCATTAAAAAAGAAAGACAAACAAATAGATAAAAAAAAAACAAAACAAAACAAAAGATGTAACAGATAGAGAGACGACACAATGAAAGACAAAATCACAAAACATAAAAAAAAAGCAAGACTAAAAAAGAAGAAGTAACATGAAGACGTGTATGTGATTGACTGCAAGAAAAGTACTCTATTCGGTTAGAAAAAACGTTTATTTCAAAAAAAGACACATGTTGTATATATCTGAAAAGTTTTTCATAATTACAAAATTTTCATTTCTTTCTTTCTTTCGCTTGGCTTCGTGCATGTATTCGTACAAGAAGTCGACTGCCTGACGATTTCGTTCCTCATCTATTCAGCCATTCTCAAACATAATATAGTTTATCACTTTCCACGCCTTCGTTCTCAATCTCTTTCCTCTTATTATCTCGCACGTATCATTATATGTCGAAAAAAAATCGACGACATTAAAAAAAAAAGAAATACTGCTAATAATAAACTTTACCCTAAGAATGTATAACATAATCGTATCAAAGTTTATAGTAAATAATATATATCACAGGATATCGTTAATCCTTGAGACTCGTGAAGCATCCGTGAAAGGTTAAGAAAGACGAGAGAAAAAATTCATTAAAAAAGTTGCAAATAGACGGTGTACTTGTATAGAGGAAGAATAAAGCATGGTGAATCGTAATAAAAAAAAAAATAACAAATTCTAGTCTCTACGTTTCACGAATTCACGAATCATTAAAAAGAAACGACCTAAGATTAATCGATCGTACTCGTTAACAAAAAAAGACTTATTGCACTACGTAGCACACATCGGACGAGATTTTTCGTTTTTTTTTTGCTTTTTTTTTGTTTCGGTCGCACAATCAAATCGCGTTCTCTTGTTTTGTTTTTCGAGACCTTGCGCAAAAGTGTCGTTTCGTCGGGGAAGTCTTCAGTTAATATCATATCACTACTGTTATACAAAAAATTTCACCTCGTCAAAGATTAATAAACTCTCGTTATATGGTTACATCGACTACCTTATGTTTTTTTTTATTATTATTATTATTATTATTATTATTATTAGAGACGAACAGAGTTTAATTGACAAAGTACAAAAAGAAAAGGATCATTACACCCAATAATAAGGGTAGCATTATAAACGTACATCAGCTTTATTGCTCTTTTGCCATTATAATTATTAACGTATATAGTTATTCGCACTTCGACCTGCATTTTGCATTTTACTCTGTTGGCGTACACCGAGAGAAAAAATCTCTCTACAACATTTTCGTTGATTTTTTTTTATCGTGTAAAAGCGAAATAAAAGAGTCCTTGCTTTCATAAGAAATTAAAGCACACTTTCTGTTTTCTAGATCACATGTCAGTCAGTTCATTCTCAAGATTTTCATTTTCAAAATTTTCTCCTTCTGTAAAAAACCATTTCTCTTTTTTAATAGAAGTATTTACTAAAATTTCTTAAATTATTTTAAACGACATCTATAACATAGTTTATTATAATTAAAATAAAATAAACTTAACTGCAAAGGATGTCATAATTATAATACAGAAATTAGAAAATAATCACTTTACGACAAAAACGAAGTTTTAAGCATAAAATTCTACATTGAGAAATTTCATTCAAAAATTTAGTAATAAAATTGAAACTACGTTAATTTTTTAAGTATAATCAATAAGTGTACTAATTAACAATGTGATAATCAAATAAAACAAATACATATATTTTTATAGGCCATTCATTGCTAAATAAGTAAAATCTATTCAAGAAATATTCAAGCCTCTCAAAGTCTTTTCTCTTATAAAGTAAAAAAGATTAAATACTAATAATTACTACCTAAAAATAACACTTTGAGCTATTAATTTCACAGTGCTACCAGTATAGTATACGAAAAAATAATATTTTTCTTTTCAAATTTTAATGGGGCACACAAGACAACCATTTTGTTATTATGAAATTTAAAATATTTTCTTTATTAATCGTGTGCCCTATATTTTAATAAAATATATCCACTAACTTATCAATCAATTTTTTTGCATGATAATATAAAATTATCTTAAAATTTCATCATCACTCAAGTACATAACTACACTACTATAGCAAAAAGACTATGATACTATATTGTTACACTATATTACCATACATCTGTACTGTAATACTATAGCTTTGGACTGTAGCATTACAGTTTCCTACTATAGTGGTTTCACGTCAGCATCAACTCTCTCAACTTCGAATGACTTAAAAGGAGAACAAAGGAAAAGAAACAACAATTATGACTTTTTCTGTCGGTGTACCAGATATCACACTACAACTACGTACACAAAAATAATCATTATGATAATCGTAATCAAAGAAAAGCAGCAGGTGCGAGTATCGTGTAAGTATGGCTGTTACATAAAGAGACGTAAACATACGTATGTAAATAAATCAATCTATCTATATAGCGAACCTATTATGTAGGCTCCTCTGCGTATTAAAAAAGAAAAAAAAATCAACAGGAGTAAAGTTTCAAATCAAAAAGTCGATTCGACGGATGGCTAAATAGAGAGGTTGGTGGTTTTTTGTTGGCGGTGGTTATTAGTTGCACTGAATGGGCCTGAACTTACCCAGATTCGCGTAAATCGAGTCGCTTGCTGATGAGCCGCTGTTCGGCTGCCAGCTCTTCACCGGCTTACTGCTGTTGCTACTAGCTTGCTGTGGCTGCTGCTGTTGCTGTTGCTGTTGCTGTTGCTGTTGTTGCTGTTGTTGCTGTTGTTGCTGTTTCGGAGGCGGAGCTCGTGGTCTCGAGGAATCGTCCAGGGATTGGGCCCTCGGCGGAGGTGGTGGTTTGGTTGGTCGAGCTGAAAATCCAGAAATTTGATGTTGACGAATATTAAAGGAGAAAGCGTAATTTACTAAAATTTTATTTTTCACACCTAAATTTTGTAATTAATGAAGTATCTATCACGTTAAACTTTTAGCAGATAGATAGTTCCAATTTTGATCATATAATTATGTTTCATTTAAATAATGTATAATTGTTCATTATTCTTAGTTAAAACTTATGTAAATCTAAAATCAATAAAAAAAAATTGTGAGTGACAATGTAGTAAAGTAGTTAATAATAAACATAGTATGTAGTTACATGTTACTTGAAAGTAAATATACTACTGTCAGTCGCTAAGAATTATTTGTCGTACAGCGGGAAATTTCAGTAATCCAAAGAATAATGTACTATTGCATTAAATGATATACGCAGCGTAAAGTAAGTAAACGAAAATAATATTTTAATCTACTATTTTTTTTTTTGTAAATAATATCGATGTAGAAAATGGAACTGTTATTTCTACTCAAAGTAAGTTTCTAAAATAAAACTAATTCAATTCCCTTTCGTTTTTAGGATAATATAAGCGTGAACATGAATTTAAAGTCATATGTAAGTGTGGTCTTTTTAATGACACTTTTGATTTCTTCTTCGAAATCTCAGTTATCTTGGACAGTTGAATTCAATGAGCTTTTGATTCGTGATGGTTACATTAACCGAGTCGTTTTTATTTTAGAACAAAATAATAAACTGTATACAGATCAAGTTGGAGAACTAACAAGTGTAATAAGCACCGCTTTTCCAACAATGTCCATGACATATGATAATCAAGGGTATTTTGCATATTTACGTTTTATTAAGGAATATGTACCAATACGTACTTTATGTATTTTTCCAATATTTATCACAAATCAAACTACCTCTGCAAGTATGACCAGGAATATAACGCGAATTTATACTATGTTTAATCGTGGTTACCGAGATAGACCTAGTTTTATTATTGTAGCATTTCACGCTGAGAATGTAAATGGCAGAATCCTATGGCCAGGTCTTATGTCTTTGTTTAGAACTCCTCTTGCATTAATAGACAAGCGAATACTAATACTCGAAGTTATAATGATTTCAAGAAGCTCAAAAGCCTCAATTTTGCCGACACCGACTGTATTGAATACCAAGGTGCTTCTATTCAATCGATACAAAAAGCTTCAACTCATTACTCGACTAAAAAACATGAAGGAAGTCTTCCCTATTGTAATTAGGAACTATTATAATCGCACACTGACAATGACACTCTCTCCATCTGTCCCGAATATCAACGTTACGGTGGATTCCAAAACTGGTTGTGCCAATCCAGAAACTTTGGAAGGTCCACAAGGTCTTGTGTTTAAGGTCCTTGCAGAGACCAGTAACTTCAATTGGAAAATCTTTATGTCTGGTAGTTGGCAAGCACAAGCGAATAATTCTAAGTGCATCAAAGTCGCTTCTGCCACGGATGTTTTGAACGGAGTCATACATGTGTTTGGAAATTTCATTCAACTGCCTCTTCCATCAGAAAGATCTAAATTACATAATGCGGTAATCCAGTTTCAATATTTACCATTTGTACACCTTAGACGTCAGGGATTTGTACTGGCATTAGTACCCATTCTGCAGAGAAACCTACTACTCCAGCTATCTAACAATGTTCTGTCACTATTTCTCGCAACAGTGGTTATGATTATATTTGTGAAGATTATCACTCGGTTGATGAGATTTTCGTCTGATTTCTGGAGCATCACGAATATTACGTACGCTATATTTGGTCTAGGTGTGGATGACACGCCCGAACGTACATCTGAAAGATTCGTTTTGACTGGTGTATTGATTATATCAGCTATATATTCCGTTAGTGTTATTGATCAACTAGTAGACGTACAAATGCGCCTTAAAAGCGAAATTAAATTGAGTACGTTGGACGAATTTACAAAGGCAAATTTAACTTTAATGATAAATGAATACTATGTTGAGCTTTTAATGGACACGGACAACCCCGTGCTTCAGAATTACGCTAAAAGCGCAATAAATCTGCCACCAATAAGTGAAACTTTCATTCGTAAATATAACAGTACACATACTGAAAATGTTACAAAATGGTCTGCAAGCAAAGTAGAGGAAATTTGTCTCGAAAACTTGATACTGAAATCTTTTAAAAATATTTCATGCTTGACAACTAACAATTTGTTGGAGGGGTTGATAAGAACCAAAATCCATGTTTTGAAAGAACCCCTAATGAGCGTATGGTTTGTAGTAGGGGTCACTCCACAATTGAATATTGCAGAAAGATTCAAAGAAGTTATACAGTATTTGACAGAATCTGGATTAATAGATAAATGGTACCAAACAGAAGCAATCAAATTGGAATATGAAAAACTTATACCGGCACGAATGACTACGGAAGACGA
This sequence comes from Torymus texanus, assembly GCA_036873485.1. Lineage (NCBI taxonomy): Eukaryota > Metazoa > Arthropoda > Insecta > Hymenoptera > Torymidae > Torymus > Torymus texanus. The sequence goes on from JAYJLV010000056.1 coordinate 15,709,923, forward strand.
TTTAGATGATGTCGTTCAAAAATTCTTGTCTATTACTTTAGTAGGTTACATCATGTCGTTTATACTATTTTTGTGCGAAATCATACTTCCTTGGTTGAAAGTAAACGTGTTATCTAAAATAGAACAGTTTTGTAGTAAAGGTGTAATTCAACGATCATGAAAAAATTTTAGCAGAATAATACAGAAATAATTCCATTCGAAATTTTAAGGGAGATAATATCTTAAATTATATTGTAACATTCTATAATGTATAATCTAACACAGAAAATATATTAATGGGCTCTAGTATACAAGATGAAGATTTTCTACTTATTCTAGTTTTATTAAAAACTGTACTTATACTATTCTGTACTTTGGTTGTGTAATTAAATTTTTAGAAAACTACATAAACTTTTTAGATGTTTGTATTATCCGTTTTTATGTACACTACACTAAATTCTTGTTCCATAAGTAAATAAACATTAAGAACTTACGCGTCACGTGATGCGCCCCGTGACCAGGTGGACTACTGCTGCTGTTGATTGGGTGTTCGCTCTTGGAATCCGTGGAGTCCTCGCCACTGGTTTTGTCATTTCTTAAGACTTGCACATCAGCTCCATCCAGTTCCAGCGGATGGATGATTTCGAGACGTGGCTTTGGTTGAGGCGTGGACGGAATCTCGTCGCTCTTACCACTTGAGTTACCCGTCATATCGACGTCCTGTGAAAGGTGGAAATACGGCTTGTTTATAAATATAATTTTATCATTCACCCATCACACACATATCAAAATATTGTTGTCACTAGAAGTTTACCTTCTTAGATCCCATCCTTAGGAACTTTTTTAGTGAAAACTTTGATCTACTCTTCTTCTTTTCCTCTACGACTCTTTCATTGCTCGCTGCTATAGCCAGACTATCCTGCGATAGCGATATGTTTCTCCTGGGTGCCGGTTCCGGTGGCCTCGAAGACACACATGGATCCGGGGCATCACAGACTGCTTTACGGAACTTTGGACTGCAACTGGATGCGCGTTCGCGCTTTTCCTTTTCGCGTACTACAGGACAGTCAGATTTAACCGGGGCGGAGGCTGGATTTCTGGCGAATAGATTGGATGAGGCGTCATCACTAATAGGAGGTTGTGGTGCCATTCGTCGTTTGTTAGTAGAACGGGTTTGGTCAGTTGATGAAGCTTCACTATCGTCCTCGTCCTCTTCGTCGAGGTCGTCCTCCATCTATAATTTTGAGGTTTAAAATAATTGAAATAAACATAAAGTTTCATTCTATAATTTTGGTGATAATAATTCAGGATAACCATATTTTGATCACCATCTGGTATTTATTGTTCAACATCGTTAAGAAAAATACTGAACATACAACTTAGTACACACCTGTTCATCCTTATCCGTGGTTTTCACACACGTGGCCTTGAACACTTCCATTTGCGTCAGTTGACTACAGGATTCGGCAATCAATTTCACAGTCTGTACTTCCTGTCCACTGACCCTCTTTGTTCCAACTTCATCTACACCACACAATTGAGTCTCGCTCTGCGAGTGCATCAGAGCATTACTCCTCTGCTGACTCTGACTTAATCTGTACTCATATGCCCTGTGTTCGCTCAACAACGAGGCCAGACTAGACCCGATCGGCTTCGATGGCAAACTGATCGGTTTCTGGGGCACCACTGGCTTCGGTTTTGATTCCGACAGGCTATGTAAGAAGGACGTCCTGGGCTCGGCTGACGCGACAACGGTGGTTGAGGATGTTATCATCTTTGGAGATTCGAGGCGGTGGTAGGCAGTTGTGTCGATCGGCGGGGGACTTTTCGGTAAAGCTGGAGGTTCGGCGACGACTTCCTCGTCGGCCTTGCCGTCAGGTTCGCCAGCGGACTCGCGGCTTTGTTCGAAGGTATAGTGCTTATCGTTGGCTGCTTCGCCCTCGACCTTGCGTTCTGTAAGGTCTGCGAGATTCGTGCGCTTGTAGTTCGGGATTTCCTGGAAATTTAAGGAAAAACATTTCTTTTATAAATTAAAGAGCTTTTAAGTAGTTGATGATAATTTAATAAACTAATTGGTTTCTAATTGTGTAAATAACTAGTAGTATAATAATATAGTTATTTTATTGTTATCCATTGAAAAAAATCAATAAATTTTAAATTAAATTTTATGCTTTTATTCGCGCTTTGATTGATCACAGGACCACATGCGCGCACCGCGCACACATAATTACGTAAAAGTTTTAAAAATTTACAGTAATCATAACCCTTCTACAAGTTTAAAATATTTATAAAAAATTAATATAATCAATATAACGAAACATTAAATCTCTCTTTTTCTTATTTTCATATACAATAAAATATTCGCGAATTTAATCAGACAGTAGTTACTAAATCCACAATAAAGACGTGATTCATCGAGAACCTTGTTTACGACATAAATGGCTATTCGCGACAATTTCGGCACGTCCTCGATTGATCCGACGCTACATATCCCTCGGGGCACCATTATTCGCGATGAATCATTACGACACATACCTTGCCAAAGCTGGAGGTCTCCGTCGCTGTGTTGCTCTCTCCAGTTGCCGGGATTGGACTGAGATTCAGTTGCACGCCGTTCGACATTTCCAGATTCTTCTGGTTCTTCGCCGCATTGTGATCGACGCTGCTCGTCTGTGCAATAATCCTCGGTTTTTCGTTCTCGGGTTTCTTAATCGCCGGCGTCCGTGCGATGTTCGCCGTTCGTTTCTGTTCAGATTTCTGGGCATCCGGGGATTCGTCGCGCATAACCGATATAAGGTTTGTTGAGGTTATTAGAGGCATGTCGACGATCTTGCCGAAAGATGTTGTAGTAGTGGAAGTATTGTTGTTGCTGGTCGTTATCGTTTTCGACGTCGTCGTCGTCGTCGTGGTTTCGGAGGATGGCTTGTCGTTGACGATCTTCTTGACGGTTTTTACGGTCGAGGTTTCGGATTTCGATTCCGAAGTCTCGATGATGGTTGGTTTGGGTTTCGTTAGTTCCGGTGACGTCTTTTTGTCACTTGGCCTTCTGAAATAATATAGACACCACGTAACGTTTTAATTAGGGTATAATTAACAAAATGCTTTAACAGCTTGAACAATACATACTTGGCGGTAGGAACGCTATCATCCCCCCCAAACGGTTTGACCGACACGAGCAACGTCGTCTTCTTTCCATCGCCACTCTTCGGTGCTCTACCCAGCATGAGGGTAGTGAACGTCTTCGCCTGGGCTTTGGCGACTTCCTCGGCAGCGATTGTCAGATTCGCCGTTACCGTATTGAAATTCGTGTTGGCTCTGGTAAGGTTGCCAAGGGCGCGTTCTTCTTCACTGTCAGGAAGCTCGTCGACGTCGATGCCGCCGCTATCCGCGTCGTCGGGATCGTGATCGTGATCGTCATCATTGTCTGAGAAATCATCGCCACCGTCGTAGCCGATGATCTGAGCAACAGACTCGGGAAACGCAACGTTCTTCCGTTTCGAGCGCACCTGGCTGTGGTTGCTCTCTTTCAGACGCAGAATACCCTGGAAGCAAATGTTAGAATTTGTTTATAAGATGATTATACAATAATTATATTTTTCGTTTATCCTTCATACTTAAGAATCAAAGTGAATGTCAAATATAAATCTTAAAGTACAATATTAGTATAATAAAATTTTAATTAATTAACTTTATATATTACTGTATGTTTATATATATCAAATAAATATAGACATTTAATTAGTATGATTGCAAAATAAAATTAATTACTTAAAATATACAATTGCGCTAGTCATTGTAAAGCTATCAAGTTTTCATGAATGATTTATATTCGTATTTGAACTAACTTTCTCTAATAATTTAATAATTGATTGATTAATTTTACAATATACGCATTTTTATTTTATTTTTATTTGAATTATACATTTTATCCACAGCTATATACTACGCACTGCATCTACAACCCAGTATTCTACGAAACCTCCGTCCAAGAAACTTATTCAACCTAATCAGCACACTCCACATACGCTGACCCACATATATATAAACTCACTGTTAACGCGCGCGAACCGTGCAAAATTTATGCCATGTATAGTCCCTAAAAATTCGTGAATACCGATCACAGCTACCAGATACATATAGACACCAGATGCGATCCACGTGAGCTTCGAAACAACCATACACACACACACACAGTCGCGCCGCTATAATAATTCACACTCGCGCGATCTCAAGAGTGAAATCCGCTCGTTACGCGCGTGCGGGAGGAAAGTCTTGAGCGCGTCGATGCTCGTTAAAAGCCACAGTATGCCTCGCGTATAGTCAGGAATGAAGGAAGCGATAGCGATAACACGTAATGCGCGCGCTTGACTCCCGGGAAATTATGTCTCTCGGTGTGCGCGACTTTCGCGCGACTTCCGATGTGTCGAAGCAGTTGGCGGTGTTGGATTGCAACGTGGCGAAGGAGATAGTGCGGTGTTTGTTTTGAAAGCTGAGTGATGGCATAATTATACATGCGGCGCGTTGGAATGCTTTAAGCGATTATATTTGAAAAAAAAAGTTTTCTTTGTTAGAAATTATTAAAAATAGGTACTTGATGGAATGAAAATTTTTTTTTGAGTATAGTTTAGGTGAACGAATTGAAATAAAAACTATTTTTAACATGTGCATCAAATTTTTGGGATTGGAAATCGAAAGATAACTAATACTTGAGCACATGACGCTACCGTCCACCTTAATTGACTCATAATTTCCATTTATCAAATATCCCCATTTCCATTTATTCCCCTTAGAATGAAAACTCAAATAAATCTTAAGTACATTCATTAGAAAAATGATTTACAACAACTGCTAATTAAACCAATAACCACATGCTTTAATTCAATTACACGTGCACACGTGCTAATATAACACCTTCGCGTGATTTCCATTACAAATGAATTATACCGTCATGAACAAAAAGAACCCACAACAAATCGCGCTCACCTGAAAAAAAACAATGCACCGACACGCGCACTTTCGCGGTAGATAAAAATCGCGAAAATCATACGATTTAATTAGCACGTGCTCTGCCTTGGCATGAAGAAAAAAAATAAAATAACAGACTCGTGCCGCGTCGTTAGGACGAGCAAAGAAGGCGACAACAACGACTCGCTCTGCACCGACGATGATAATTCTACCTGCGCTTTCCCGCGTGTTTATCCGCGGCCCAGATCGTATTATACATATAAATACACTGCACGCGAAGAAAGCTTTCCCTTCGAAAAGTTGACGCGTGTGTGTGTTTGTGTGCATGAGGGCGATTGGGACTTGTGAATTTCTCGACAGGCCTTTTGTATGCGGATATGGAAGGCAGAAAATTAAGAGACGTGACTTTCGCTGACGGATTGACTTAAGCGTTATTGGTGTGTAAGTATATGGATGGTGAGGGAGGTAGATTAATTCACTTGGTTTTGTTGTGTGGGAGAAGGAAAAATGCTGGTAAATAGGTGAATATAATATAGTGTGTAAAGGTATTAGAGGATATTAAGGTTATAATAATATGTAATTTTTGAACGAGTAGATGGTGCTGAAGATGTTCCATAAAACCGGTACCGTTTGATACTGGTTTTCTTACTAAAGTGATAGTCATTAGCATTTAAATTAAACCATATAAAGTTATATGCACTTTCATGTCACATAAAATTAGTGTAAAGTTAAAAAATATCGATGTCATGCGATGTCACAAGAATTTCTAATAATAATACTTATAATCAAGCTGTTTAGTAATAAGGCAAATATTATCTACACTTTATCACGTATACGCGGCTATTAATATTAAAGTTTAAATTATTGGAATGGAGAGGAGATAAATAAGTCAGAGTATATACCTTTCATTTCTATGAAAACCAAGTGAGTGGTTACCAAGTATGAAATTGCGGTAATTTTACTTAATAGCGCTTTACAAATTCCGTTTTCCATGTCCCAATTTAGCTATATTTAGCTTATACAAGCCAGGTATACCATAAACTTGCTTTTATTGACAACAATTTTTTAATTCAGCTACAAATATATAGGTATAGATGGTTTATAATATGTAGTACAGACTTTACATAAATGATTTATTGGTCGTCAAAAATTGCCTTTTGATACGTCTACAGACGTATACTTTATAGAATTTTTTTAAATAATATCCGAACATAATGTTTGTACTATAACTAAACATCGATAGCTTTAAAGTTTATTGATTTTATTTTTATAACTAATTGATTATTTAATTTTAACATTGTAATTTTAAATATAAATTATCAAAGATGCTTTGTGCTTTTTCCATTACTACCACCGCTACCCAAAACAATCTCAATTAAACTGTACAAATCCCGCGAATCGCCTTAAAACAAAGCCCTCCAGCAAACTTCTTCATCTCTCCCCAGCCACTTTCAAAAAAAAAAAAAAAAAAAAAAAGTGTCCAACCGCTACGCGGGCTTCTCGTACTTGCTGTTAATCGCTAATTACATCAGCGCTTATATACCCACTGGTTTACGATGCGCGCTTCGTCCCGTAATAAACGTGAAAGCGCGTTTTTGTTTGTTCTGTCCACTTTGTACGTCGCTCGCATAATGGTTTTGCAAAGGTGGCACGTATACGTATAGGTATATTTATATACACGAGTGCTATATTGAATGAGATGGCTGTTATTTTCATAATGTATTGAAGAGTGATTTATTACTTAGGGATGTAACGGTACGCAAGAAGAAGAGGCTAACTTTTGGCTTAGAAGAAGCACGAAGGGTTGACACTTACCTTATTTTTTTTTTTATAAAAAGTATTGTATCTAAAGATAATTATGTCGTTACGAGGTTGGAAAGTTACGTTGCGCGTATCTTTCGCGCGTTGGACAGATCAGGTGTAGCGGGACTTTAAATTACTCGTAATGAATGTCGTGTCGAGCAGTGGCCACGGTATTTTTTTTTTTTTAATTGGGATAAGTTTCAAGTGACCTAAAACTGCTGAAAATTGAAAATTCAACGGGTTTGGTAGACAAGTAGTAGCGCTTAAAAAAGGCAATATGGTTAGACACGTGTAATTAGCTAATGTAAACATTCTGCTGACATTTATTATGAGTAATGACGGGATTCAATTTGACCTACGCGTCGTATATAACTGTAAGTGCATTAACCTCGCGAACTTATCGCGAATCCTCAAGTATTTCTATTTTCCAAGAATAAAACATATAAAAACACACTAAAATTCTACTTGAAACCTTATTCCATTTCAATTCCATAATCCTCCCTATTTATCCTCCCAACCACGAAAATATTCTCAACATTCCTCATCCCCGCAAAACCTCATTTTCCCTATATTGTCAACTATATATTCCCTTGCTTCTCCTTCTAACCACATCTTCGCGCACTTTACCATCGACCTCGTTCGTATATATATACACGTCCGCACGCTTCCGCGTTTATCTGCGCGCTCGCGCAAGGATAACCCAGTTTTCTCCTCGGGGACGCTCGTGCCCTCGAGCGGAGATGCTCGTAAGGTCGACAACCTCACAGCTAAGGTCAGCATCTCTTGCGTACGGATCGTGGTCATTTTTGGGTTCTCAGCGGAAAGTGTAACTGAAAGATGACGGTTATAGGGAAGTAGGAAGCTGAGTCTGTGTTTACTTTTTCATGATTGGAATAAACAATAATATAATAGTTGATTTGTGATGCTGTGATATCTCGAATTCACTGTACCGCTATACGAATACAATTATAGGAACCAACGAGCAAATTGTAATTACCTTTCAAAACAAAATTAGTGACATCGTGAAAAACCGTGTATCATTTCGGTATAATCTTCCGCGTCTGTCTCGTATAGTAAAGATGTTAACGCAGCGTTTATCATATATACGGTTACCCCTTCAACTAACATATATCATTCACCGTCTTTCTGAAACGCTCGACTCTCGGATTTTCTTCACGTGTGTAATCTCCGCGCGCATCGACGTGTGTATCAGCAACAACCGACTGCGGCGCGAAGTCATCGCCGTTATTGGCTAAACGTGCATTTTCATAACAATAGACAACGAACGCTGAGAGTACAATTATACGCGAGCGGACAAGTATGCCACGTGTGTGTCTTGACGCGTAATATTGCTCCGAGGTTTTTTTTTTCACGATTGATTGCTGTGATGTGACTTTATGTGGATGGTGTATTTTGATAACCGGTATGTATACGTGTATACATATGTATATACGTATACATTTTGGTAAGTAATGAATCTTATACCTTTACCTTATAAATATATTCGCATATATATGCGTGCGGCAGGAAATTAAAGATGCAAGTGAAGCATGTTTTTTTTCTTTTTTTTCGTGTCAGTAAGCGGGGTAACGGTAAGGATAATCATTTATGCGTGGTGGGACCGTTTTTGAAAATTATTACATGTCCTTGGGGGGGAATTATTAAAAAAACTCTGAGAGAAATTGATTCGAAACGCTACGTTTGCGATGTGTTTAATGTCAGTGTATATAGCTTGGAATAATGCCTGTTCGTGGGTTTGAGTAATCGATTTGTACACCCAATGTACATCGTTCTTTGATCGAAGTCAACCTTGAAACGGGTTATTCCAGTTCCGCGAAAGGTATTTAAGCCCATATTTTTACACAGTGACCTAGATAGTACTCATTATTTTGGTTATGAGTAATTACATAAAAAAAATTCCATTCCAATCGTTGTTTTTTTTCTTTTTTTTTAAATATGTTTCCATCAGGTTTCTTTCGATAAACAAATCGGTAACGCTGTAATAATTCATCAACACCTCTGTACACATAATATACGAAATCTTCAGATCTCAGATATAATTTTTCATTTTACATTGTACGACATTTCTCAACTTCCCACCCTAACTTTTATATATATAAAACCGACTCACCTGCACCTTATGAGCTACTCTCTTAACACCTAACCCGGCACGAGTGAGTATCGGCCTCTGTGTCTCAGGCGCTGGTGTACTATGTTCCTCGCGCGACTTGAAGCAGTTCGAGCAGAGTTCCTTCTTCCAGGCATTCTGCACGAAGTGCCGGCATTGCGTCTTCGTCGTCGTCGACATTCTTCTGTATGTTTCTATGGTTCTTCTGTGGTTAAAGGATCCTCATACTGTGGACGTAGAGGTGTGGCGCGCTGGTGCTGTAAAAACAAATGAAAAAGGTTTACGTTGATTATTTGAGAATAGATGATATTATTTGTAAGGTTGATTGAGTTTAAATAAGTAATGTGTGTGTGGGGGTGAAAACATTTCGCAAGTATTTTATCAACAGCTTCGGAGAGTGTCTTTTTTTGTAGTTCCGTCTTTCTGTTATTAGTTGACGTATATAATTATAACGTCAATTACGTACAATATGGCGCTACGTGTATTGTAACATTTCTTTATTCAGTATAAGCATTTTCTTTAGTTATAGTTTTATACGTTGTTTTCATTCTATATAAACCTGTTTTATTTTACATCCAGTTACCAAGACGTAATAAATATTCTTCAACACCTCATTTTATATATACAAACAATCATCGATTAAGATTATTCCACCACACACCTCATTTTCTCACAGTCACTTACACATAAAAGAAAAAACCTCCAACCCTTTATCCAATAAACCTTCACTTCTAATCGAACTCCCAACACATACATCCACACATAACACGATTATGTCTCTCACTCGATCGGCTATCACCGCGTACTTCTATAATAAATCGGCTCAAATGAACTACAAAATTGGCATCATCTATGCGTATATATATATGTATACGTATCGTGTACACTTATAGAAACCCGCACGTGTATTATAATGACCGGCTTATACGCGCGCGTGCTCCACAAATTATGGCCAGCCCCCCCAGCACGGGATGGAAATTGGCCCGCGCAAGTGGAGCGTTGGGCAAGAAGCGCGGTGTGTATATGTATATATATATGTATGTAAGTGCGGGCTTTTGAAATCGCGATTCTACCGAGTTTTATCGCAGTACAATTGTGTGTACACGAGTGTGCGGGCGAACACTACGATGCTTGAGAATCGGTGGAGAATTTGGAATTTTAATAAATGTCGTAAAGTAGTTTACGGGGAGTGTTTTGCTTTTATTTTCTTTTTTTTTATTATTATTTCGGCTCGAGAATGTGGGAATGTTGTCTGTTACTGGTCACATTGAGTTCTCCCTGGTTTTTACGAGGTTCCAGGCTGTTATTTAATTTCGGTTTCTTATAGTCCTTTGTATATAGTGTGAATAACCCAAAAACTATAACCACATTTATACAGTCTTTCTTTCCATTGGGAAATTATATTAATAATCGAAAATTATGCTCAATACCACACGCGTTAAAAATATTTCAATCTTACAACGAAAATTTCTACCACCGAGACCAGCTTTACGACTACACGCTTATATATATCTCCGCCTCTACGCATTAAGCAAATGCGTTCGGACTCCCGCGCGCGTGAGTTCGTCTCGCTCGCATTTTCATGCAAGCGAGTATAGAGGTACAGAGGCGGTACGTATATACGCTCGTACAGCCTCGAGGTACAACGTGACATAATAACAGTGCGCTAATGCGCGCGCGCGCGCCTCTCTGCTCGCCGACACGCGTCTCGTTATCGAGCGTCATGTAAACGCAAATACATGGTGAGGTGGTCTAGTGGGAGCAGGAAGAAGGGAAAAGAGGATATTTTCAGCGTATTATATAGTAAAGGTGTATTTAAATGGTTGGTTACGATGTATTGTGTATTAAATTTTTTTAATATTCGAAAATTATTGAAACGACGGTTTATTGGAGTTTTTTTTTCTGAATATCACAGCGGAAAGAGTCTTTTTCAATATTTTTCTTTATGTGTATATGCTACTTACACCGTTTTTTAAATTGATAAAAAATTATTCTTTGTAAATTCAGACCAAAATATTGCTAAAGTAAGTTAATTGACAAAGTATAAAAAGAAATCACACTTTCTTTTACAACATTCACTATATAGTTCTTTAATATCCAAAAAAAAAATGTTAAAAAACAATCATCTTACTCAGTTACTAAAAATGAATGTTTTCTCGTACAATATTTAGTCACAGAATTATATTATCTGCACTATACGATTACGACGATCCTCATCCATCTATTATGAAAACTATATAACGTGTACTTGTAACAAGACAATGCTCCATCATAACTGAAACCCAAACATACCAACAAATCTACACTCACATATACTCTATAAGTTTCCAACCAAAACATAAACCTTCCATATATAACAATAGTGCTATATCGACTCTCGACCGTCGCACATCATACTTTCCCTCTCTGTAGATATACATACCGTATTCAAAAACAATTCTCCATCCTTATATATCGTCCCGATCACGATGCAATACTCAACAACACCAAGGACGGTATCGTCAACGAGGGAAAACTCGTATTCGGTGTCGGCAATGCGCGAACATCTGCGCCATGTCGGAACACGTATCTTTACACTACCGCTTGCACAGCTTGGGTACTCTGAAAGGCTTCGTATTGCCGTCAGTCTAGTCGATAGTAATAACAATAACAACAACAACAACAACGACAATAATAATAACAATGGTAACGGTAGTACTTCGAGGTCGTCGGCGAGAACTGAGCCAAGGGAACAACAGCAAATGGCGAGGCAGAGATCGGAAGTGTGGGGGTCCGAGGATCTGACGCCCAGGGCGGCTAGACGTGAGCGAAGGAGGAAGAAACGAACGTGTGATCATAACGATAAGACCTTCTGTTCAAGTGAGTACATGAGATGGTGTTTGTTATATATGTTCTGATGTTTTTTCCTAAATGTTTTAGTGCTGTTTGGAATTCGTTGTTAAAAGTTACGTTTGAATGAGTTCATCTAATTCTTTTTTTTAGGGAGTGTCCAGTTGTAGTATTACCGACCGAGTAAATGTTCTTATTTTGAGGTTATAAAATAAATAAAATCATGAGAGTTTTGAATGAAGTTTTGTACATCTGTGAAAATTTTAAACAAACTTTTTACATTAAGAAAATAAAACTTCAAAATTCAATTCAAAGCTAAAATAAAGAACATTTGATTTAAAATTTTTATAGTAAAACTTAAGACAGGGTACTCTTGAGTGTGTATATAATTTTACGAATAACTGGAAAAAAAAATTTACAAAGATTTTCACATTTTTTTCATATTTATTTTGTACAGAATGCCACACTCGACGTCGTCATGTCTACCGCTGGTACGGCCGACCTTACAAGCTCAACTGAACAATAACGTCTCGAAGAGAAGAGGAGACACGTTGCGTTTCTCCCCCCCCCCCCTCCCAGTGTTTTGTTTTTATATCATGGATGCAGTGTATACTTTTTGTATTCGTGTTATTTTAAATTCACTCTGATCTCTTTCTTTGTTGATGCGTATAAATACAATGTGTTTCTTTAGCAATTTCTTTTTGATGTTTCAGGACGTTATTTTTTACTTTTATACATACTTAGTATTAGAAATTATAATATATTAAAAAAACTAATATATAATATATTAAAATTATTCTGATGTTTATGCATGTGCAATTTAGTTAGTAAGGATGCGGTTATATGCGCTTGCGAGTAGCAAATATGTTTATATTAATTATATTAAATATAAGTAAAACCTTTTGATAGAAATTTATTTATATATAAAGTTATTATGGATTAGATATTAATATATAGTCACTACTGTGTATAATGACTTCCGAAAATTAGAAAACTGTTGTCTAGTGTCGGGTAGGAATAATTTTCATTGTTCTTTTCAAGGTTTTGACAAAAGAGAATGACGTGAATTTTATTCTTACCTAAACCTGAGGATCAGAATTTCTACATAACAGTATTATTCGAGTTTGTAAATATATAAAGAAACAAAATAAATAATAATAATTTTTGGAACCTAATTCTACCTTTTTTTTCATTCCAAGTATACAGTTTTTCAGAAAACCATACCATCAGACCCCATACATTACAAAAATTCCAACCCACAACCACATTATCACTCATCATCCCATAAACCACAAAATTTCGCCCCCTCTGCTAACCATTAACCGCTCGTTCTTCTTCTTCTTATTCCACCACCATCATCTTTTACCAAGCGCGACATCTTCACCGTTAACAATAAAGACCTCAATTACCCTTGCTTCATTGAATCCGTTGCCGTTGTAATCCACAGGAAACGAAAGTTTACGAGTCGCGACGTTGCTACTAAAGGGATGACACAAACCCCTTCAGGGGACGAAACGCATTCGTAACGGTTGTATTATACGTCTTATCGGGTTTATTAGTCGCGCGAGGCGGTGATTTCACGAGGCTATGGTTGGCGGCTGCCTATGGCAAAATTATTACCGGGTGTTTGGAGTAAGCACTCGCGAGAAGGAGAAAAGAAAAGTTATATGAGGAGGTTTTTTACTGGGTGGATTTTAGAGACGTTTGCCGGATAGGATTGTGGCAATTATTTTGATGGTTGAGTGGAAAAAAGTATGTGTGTGTGTGGTTGTAATGTTGTTAGGATTATATGGGGAGTTATGTTTCAAAGGCTAATATTATAGAATTATCCTAACCAAACTTATATACGTTTGTTTCTAAGTTTATGTGGAACAATAACGTCTACCTATATTTTTCTGTTTATGCGTGTGCATAACGATCTCTTAGTTTCTCTAATGATATATGTAGCTAGACAGTGTTCGCAATTTTTTAGTCTCACTTTTGCCTAATTTTCTAATTATCACAATTTCAAGTCGAATATTAAAACATATTTTCTTAGATAGAAATGTTGAAAAGCATTATCACTGATTATTCACAACCGAACAATGCAAGTGCCCAAATAAAAAGTCTGCGTCTTCCTACATTCTATATAAACACTGCTGTGTCATCATCACCGTCACGTCGAGGTTTCGCATTACACGTACACGTTCACTTTCCACCTTATTCATTTTACATATCAAATCGATCCATCCAACTCTTTGACATTTTTCAAAACGTGAATCGTCAACTATAAAAATCATCCATATACGCACAATCCTCTACAACCAATTTTTTCACCTTTCCAACTTTTATATCTCCAATTACGTCCCCCTCGGTTCTATTATACCTCTCTACATCCTTTATGATGACCGACTCGTCCGAATTATTACCGTCGCACATGCGAAATCGCTGCTGCGACATCCGAGACCTACACCAAGGTCGATAGCGAAACACGAGCGATTCGACACGTATCTACAAAGCAGAAGGTGATCTTTCCGCATGAATTTCCTCATTACACGGTTTTAGCTAAACGATGCATATAAAAAACAATCCTTTTCTCATTTCAGTCAAATACCCACAGCTCTATTTTCTTTTTTTCACACACAAAACTGTTGTGTCCCCACGACGCTCACTGCACTGCCGTCGCTGTATCTTGACTCGAGGCCAGAAAAACGGTACCTCCACGGCATACACGCGCATTTTCCACCGATCGTCGTCGTCGTACGTACGTACGTCCCGTTACATTGCGCCGCGGCTGCCACGCGACTCTCTCTGTGTACGCGTGCAAGTAACGAGGGCTCGCCACCACTGCTGCACTCGCGGAATTACCTAACATCCGATGCTCACGCGGGTATGTGTGTAGGTGTATATATATAAGTACGCGTCTTCGCTTTCTAATTAATCGGTTGGATCGCGCGTCCGGTTTTATCAGCCGTGTATTATAATTGCTGGTTATGGCTGCATTAGCGTAAAGCTGCCACGACGACGCGTAAGCAAAAAGGGTCTTTTTTTCTGAGCTGGTTTGAAATGTGGGTTAGGTTGGGTGTACGTGTATGATGAGGTGAGTATACATTGCGAGAGTGATAACGATGGAAAGGAAGTGGTGTGGTTAATGGAGTGATAATTTAGAGTGAAGTTATAATAAAAACATGTCTTAATTCAGTGTATGTTTCTTATTATAAGAAATATTAGATCATTCATATATTAAAATATTGATCGATGATAACAGGAATTTAATGTTCAAATAAATATTCAACAGTGTTACTGTTCAGTCAAAGTATTGATATATATATATATATATTCGTATAAAATATTAGCATAAATTGTGACAGAGCGCCTCGATTCTTTTAATGTATTCTATTCGTTCAAACTGTGGATAGAAAAAAGTCATATACACACACACACACACACACACACACACACACACACACACACACACACACACACACACACACACACACACA
>JAYJLV010000056.1:15725208-15737372 GCA_036873485.1 Torymus texanus
ATTCACTAATGTTTCGGTGGAGCAATTTTAACTAATCTTTAGTGGTTTTTTCACTAATTCAACTTTAGAGAGTAAGTGAACGAGAGTGAACGAATGAGAGAAAGAGAGAGAGAGAGAGAGAGAGAGAGAGGCAGAGCCGGAAAAACCGCGTATACGCATATAACGTGTATATATAACGAAAGGGGATCGATCGTGAGTAGCGCGAGCACTTGTTGAATGCAAGCTAAAACGGTTGCCGGAGGGGACGACCTCAACGCTACCGGCGAGTGGCTAGCCAGTGAACGCTGACGCCGATGTCGAACAGTTCGAAATCCTTCGGAATCACCTTATTTTTATATATTCTGGTGGTTATATTTGTTTGTATGTAAGGAAACCGCGTGTAGGTGGAATTTCGTTCCGCAATCGCATAATGGTTGCGGTTAGGGAATGCAATTTTAACTGCACGTTGTATATATAGGAAAAACGTTGATGTTATAATATATGTACAACCTTTTGGTGATCGTGAAAAGAGCTGGAAAGTTGTACGGAAATTTTGCAGCTCTTTTAAGTATTAACAAAAGGAACGGATATGTTTAAAAAAAAACACGTCGCGTGTATATTATACGCGAAACTGAAGCCTTTCGAGATTTTCGTTCCGGCAACGTTCGCGCTCTACCACCGGTAGACGTTGGTGTCCTACCGGTTACCTCGTAATTACGTACGTACGATATATAATACATGTGTATATAATATAATAATAATATAATAATCTCTTTCTATCTCAACCCCGTTGCCGTCCCACGCGTTGCCTCTATCAATGAGCGAAAGAGTACGCAAAAAAAAGAAAGTAAAGTAATAAGGTTAGATATACACGCCGGCGGCTCTCCCGTAGCAAAAATTAAAAAAAAAGCGCGGGACACCGTCGTGCTCTGTATAATACAGCGATCAGGTATACGAAAGGTATATAAGAAAAAAAAAGAACCGTATATCCTTGTAAAACGAGCTACAATGAAAAAAAAATATACACATTATACGTAAAAATGTGTTATTGACGAGATAGAAATGAAAAAAAACAAAAACAGAAAGATACTGTCAAATTGCTTTGTATTTTTTCTCAAAAAAAAAAACCAAAAAAAAGGAAAGGAAAAAGTAAGAAAAAAAAAGAGTATAGGGGGAAAAAAATACACGCACTTCTTCTTCTTCTTTCTCCATGCGTTCGCGAGTGCAGAACGTGTGGGGCATGGTGTAGGCCTCCTGGGGATACCCGCCATGTAAAACAACGGGAACGCGTGCCGCGCACGGTACCCCATGGGTGACGTGGAAAGCCGTGCATATATACATATTATTTCTGATACTACTACTACTACTACTACTGTTACTATAGTGGATACGTGTTTATTTTTACAGGAATTCGTTTCTACTCTCCCTTGTTGGTGTTGAGACGTGCTGATATGTAATATTCAGGGTTATATGGAATCCACTTTGGGTAATATATGAAGTGTCGGTTTTGCTATTAATTATTAACGATTCTGGTGTTCTAGTTCCATTTTTTTTTGCTATTTTATGTGCGAGGGTTTGGAAGTTTATTTTTTGTTATATTTTTACTGCGAAACGCGGATTAATCTTTTAAAGTCAATCTTCAAAGTGCACAATTTTCGAGTAGCTTACTGTACTTATAATCCTGTGGATGTAGAAGCCCGAGTTTTCGAATAACGCTTGGCAGAATTTTTATGGCACTTTCAAAGTACATTTTTCTCATTACTCAAGTGCAATGTCGTGTCGTTACAAACTGTAATTTTCCTCATGTCGTGAAGTCTCGTTACTACTTACAAAATTGCATGGATTTCTCAGAAAAATCCTAATGCACGATATCTATATCAGTATATACTATTACAATGTACTTTTAGATTAGTGAATGATTGTTTGCATAAAAATTACGACTAAACAATTAATCTTATCATTTCATGTGTTACAGAGTACCGGAACTTCGATCTTGCAGTTCACATGCAAAGTGACAAAGTGTTTGAGTGCCTTTTTTCCATCCAAGTGCGCGACTAAGTTTCGGAACAGTTCGGGCTGATGTACGCCGAGAGTTGCGGTTTTCTTTACTTTCAACAGTGAAATAGTGGCCTTTCGCTTTCCTCTGCGTAGGATAATTCACGCGCGGACGCGAAAGACGTACGTAATTTATTATATTCTTAAAAATTAGCGTTAATAAACTGGATTGTTAATATTTCAATTTAAGATAACTTAAAAGTATTATAAAATTAGTATTTTATTGAAAAAAAAAGAATCGATTCGATAAAATAGTCGCATTTCAAGGCGATTGATGGAAAATTTTAATAATAGATATTCCGAATGCAGGAGTAGTAGTATACTGTTCACGATAACAAATTCACCACTCAAATCGTTTCTCTATCGCGTCTCTGCGGTTCTATATTGTTTGAATAACAAATGATTTAATAAAAGTAAAATCAAGTCTCTCTCTCTCTCTCTTACTTTACTCGAAACGAATAAATTTAACATTCAAAAGCGTCGAATAGTAAACAAGGACTTATATAAATGTATAAGTTTTCAATTTCACGACAATCTACATATTCATGTGAAAGAGAGAGAGAGAGAGAGAGAGAGAGAGAGAGAGAGAGAGAGAGAGAGAGAGAGACCGCGCATTTCTATGAACAAAGTAATCCCTTGTGGAATCAAGTCTGATTACTCGTATTAGATACTGTAATCCTGTGATAGCTGAATGGGAATTGAGAAGCAACAAAACGCTTTAGCTTAAAAAAATGTTATTACGGGTATCAACAAAAATTATTGCGAAATTCGATAACCGTAATAGCGAAACATTATTCAAATATATCAGATGTATGTATATAACAAAAGTAAAATAAAGCTATTTTGTAACATTTAATTGAGTTTGTTTAATTAAAAAAAAAAATAATGATAATTTCCTTATTACGATATAAACTACATTAAATTAACTGTCGATTTTCTACGACTAGCAGTTTTACAAGATAACGAAGAAAAACACGCTCGCGTTCGTGGAATTTCATTACACAAAGTATTAAACAATTTACGAAATTAGGAATGATTTCATACTGCTGAGTCAGCGCGGGTAAAACTGCCACCGTCACTTTGCAAGAAGAGAATTTCGGTATTTGCTCGTTTCGTCCTATGGTCATTTTTTTTCTCTCATCATCTAAAGAAAGAAAACGTTCAAGTTTACACCTTGCCAAACAAATAAAACCTGAATAATAAAGACACTGTCACCTAATGTCAAGCTCGTCAAAAGTAACTCGTCTCCACGATGAAAACTTTATGCGACGATTATCAATTTAGCGAGAATCGTATAGCATTTTTTTTAAATGACACAAATAGATTAACAGTAATCCAGTCGTTCCTTCGCTTATGGCGGCGCACGTTAAGGGAATTTTTACAGCGTCGTGTCGTAATGCAAAACAGTGAGGATAAAGAAAAAAAAAAGAAGCGGTGAAACGGCGTATCGCGTCATTTCAGATAAGAGGTTCATTATAATAAAAAGCTCGCTCATTTTCTGCTTCCTCCGCACCTTTTTTCCCCTTTTCCTCCCTGCAGATGAAATTTAAATGGAGAAATGTATACGCGGACGTAAAATATATTTTTTTATCGGTCATTAAAAAGTTTATAACGCCACGGTCGAGGGAGTCCGGTTAAAATTGAATAATAATTTTGATATAGACGAAAGAAATGTCTTTATTTCGGTCGTTGTACGCGTGAATTGTCTTATCTATTGTGCTTGGGTATCATGTTGTGGATGAATTTTGAATTTGATTTTTAAAGTGTAGTATGGTGGAAGCAACGTTTCGTGGTAGAAGGACTTAATATTGACATTATTCTAGCATAATATTGTGAATATTTAGAAAGTGCATGCTCGCGCATAATTTTAAACTAGATATAACGTATCCCCCGATCAAGGATTATTTGAGCTTGTCAATTATTTAATCTTTGATCAGTTGTGCTTTCACAGGGATTGTCGAATGTAAAATCACTGTTGCGAGTATTTAATAGTATCGCAATACCTTTCTTTGATGTGGTATACTTGTCACGTCATTAATATTCTATATTAGAGTTTTTTAATAAAGATTGCTAAGAAAAACATAACATATGTATAGGATTACATCGTGTCCAGTAAAGATGCGGATATAATGATGATAATAATTATCGGTGACGAGGAGTGAAACAAGATTTAACCCCGTATAAATTCATACATGTTATTATGGGTGAATGTCGCAAAGCTGACGCCATGCGATGATATATTATGTTAGTGTTGACGAAAAAATTGACAAAGAGAAAATTTATATAATGAAGGTCTTATACTTTTATGAGTTAAGCACATAAATTGAAAAAAAAATATTAAAAATCGATAGTTAATAAATGGAAAATATAATGGAATTTTTCGTTTACCACGATATTATATAAATAAAAAAATAATTTAAAAAATTACCATTTCAAATAATGAATTTATAAATTCATTTATGCTTGATGAATTATTCTCATTCTGTGTAATAAAAGTATATTTTAGAGATAATTTTTTTTTATTCCAAGCCGATGAGAAGTTATTAATGTTCTTTTTTTTTCTTTACAACAAATATTAACGTTAATTTTTATTCATGTAAATAGGAATTTACGTGTTCCATCTAAAATAACTCATTTTATAACACAAAGAAAAATTTATTTTTAAAATATCTCGTGTAATTTTTTGCTATAATCCTATATTATTTATTTTTTGTTTGTAAAAAAAGAAAAAAAATGAAAGCTGCTCAAGTGGAAGACAATATTGGTTCTTTTACATTTTTATTCAATTAAAAATAAGACCGAGCAGTTTATTCTCAAGTAATTTAAAAATATACATTCAACTAATATAATCCATTAATAATTCTATAATCAACCTTACCTCACATTTTCAAAAATTCAACATATAACTAAATGGAACATTTTCAAACCACTTAACAACGCCAAAACTACCTATATAACCCTGTATATAGTAACACCATACTTATTATAATAATAACAACAACAACAACAGCGCACGTAAAATTTATGTAAGCAATTACGTTTAAGAGCTTCTTTCGCCGTCGCGTTTTCAGGCTGATAAAAACGCGAGCGCGTCATTCCTTTTCCCGCGGGTGGATCTTATTAATTTACGATCCATTAAGCTCGATGCAATTTCGTCGCGCGCAAAATCGGCTGGGGCTTTTAAAAACAGCCGCTCGGGAGTAGTATCATGGTGGTGAGCGCGAGCGTAAGCGGGGATATAACACTGTTATCGATTCCGCTTAAACCGAAGGCTGTGCTCTCGAGTTGAAGGATTTTTCGTTGTCTAGGGCGAATTCTGAGCGATGTCGGTGTTTTTAGAGTGAAATAATAGACTGTTTTGTAACGAATAATAGATACTGGGTAAATGTTTATTTTAGAAGTTGTTTTTTACGAGAATTATTTGAAAAGAGAAACAACAATGGTTACAATATCGCAACAGTTTTTATTTACGAGTATTGAAAATTCTCCAGAGAGAAAACATTGTCTCTTATGAATATTCTTTCTAGATTTATCTAGTACCGCTAGATTTTTGCAAGTGAGTATATTGCACTTTTCGTGTTTTTAGTTTTGTGGATGTTTCGTCAAGTATTCATATTCGTCATTTAATACTTACATTTTTTAAATAGATTAATAAAATTCACTTTTCTTTACTTTAATAGTAATATTGCGAACTTTATTTTTAACTTAAGGGTGTGGTTCTATAAGTTTTTGCCTATTAAATGTTTATAGTATTTAGTATTCGTAGAAAATTGTTGAAAAACTAGATTTGATTGCCAATAAGGGACACATTCGTATTCTCACGATAATCGCCATAATTTATAATTTAGAGATTGCTATTATTTTGGTAAAGTTTACTACAAAATTCAGTTATTTTTATTAATAAAGATAAGCGAAGAAAGTAAGATGAATGAATAACTAGAACAAAATTTGTATCTGATATGAGCAAAGTAGAAGTAGGTTTATGCAATCATACTACTGAGTTTGTAAAAAAAAAAAAGAAAAAAAGCTTCCGCGAACTCTTGAATCTATTAATGGCAGAGTAGAAACTGAATTTAAGTCTTAAGAGTCATTAAAAGTCCATTTCTGATGTCTAATTATAAAGCCCAGTACTGGTAATTAGTTCTCATAAGCTCGGTGTCTCGCGATAGCAACTCAATATCTTAAATGCGTTATTTTCTTCCGTTGAAACATGATGATAATTCCTTAGAAATAATTTAAAAAATCTCTGTAAGATCTTAAGAAGAAGGTAATTTTACTGGTTGGTTTACTGAATCGACGTCTTACGCCGACGATGAAAAAAACTAATATATTTGCATTACAGGCGTATAACTTTACATTATCACAACAAAGTTACGTTTTACGTCATTATCCCAAGAAATTTACATTTTTCGCCCTAGGTACGAAAAGTACTATTAGATTTCTGTAATAACATAGTCAAAGTGTTGAGTTATCCAGTATTATAATTTACTGGAAAACTTTAATATTTTTGTCGACTTTTTCGGTACCTATCAGTTAATTCCATTGACGTTCCCATTTGAATATTAACATCGTAATTATGATAAAGTTTTTCTTTGATAAGCAATAATATATTTTTATCGGCCTATTTAGATTTTGTTTTGTTAAATACATCCATCTACTGTATAATATATAGAACCATGTTTAAAAAATTCATAACTTGCAAAATTATTATAATTATCAGTCGTTTCGTAAACTACGTCAACTACAGTAGAAGGGGTTGTTTTTAGTTTTTGTAATTCTATGAGCGGCTTCAAATATTAATTTACGCTTAATCGTACTCAATATAATAAATGACAATTAATAAAGCATTAAAAGTTATTTCCTTTACTCAATCAATTACAAATAGAATCACTTTATTTGTTTTTATTCACAAAAATTTATATTTAACCTACCAACTGAACTATATAAAACTCGACAAAAAAGAATATATATATCCCAATATTCTCGCTTCACATCCGTAAGGATAGGTCGACAAACTTCTGCCGCTCTACACTAGTAGGGTGAAAGCTATAGGAGATACAAGATGACGATTTCACCAGTGTGGCGTCTAGTTTCATCTATGCGCTATATATATATATATATATATGATAATCCGCTCCGTGCGGTCTGCTCTCACACAGACATATGTGTCTGCGGAGTAGGATTAACAGGCGTGCAGTTTCGGAGCGAGTTGAAAATACATGATGACTTTTCAGGCCTCTTTGAAGATTGCTGTGCAGTATGCATTTTCGAAAGTTTTCTGGGAAAGTTGCGATTTAGGTGTTGTAAGGTAGTGCAAAACTAATAATAATAATAATCGTCTAAGTAGATAAAAAAAAGAACTGTAGTTATATAATTCGGTATAAAAAAATCAATGATCAACATTTTTCTTCTAACGGCATAGAAATGTGTGGCATTTATGTCTTTTATGTAAATGTTTAATACATATGTCTATTATTATTATTAAATAGAACTCATAAACATTAACTATGTAGTTAAAGCCATCGAATCTATTCGTTTTAAAATAAAATAAAATTATAATTTCGAGATAGATTTAATTAGAAAGTAAATCGCCTCCGAATGTAAAAAAGTTATATTATCAATTCAAAAGAGTTTTAAAAATGTTAAGACTCGGTTCTACATGTGAAAAGGTTACAACTCGGTTTTGCGCGAGAAACGATTATAATTCGGCCTTGCGCGTAAGAAGATTACAACTTAGTCGATTCGTTTTTTCTTTGATGTTTGAGTTATGCATCGCTGTAAAGATCGGAGGAATTTGAGTTTTTATGTATAATAATATCATTATTTCTCAATGTATCTAACTTTGTAGAAAAGTTTTTTTTTTGAGAAAAGTAAATTTTATTTTTTTCCAATATTTTTTAAAGATTAAGAAAATAAAAGATTTATTACTTCAAAAAACTAGTTATTTATATGACAAAATATCAATACGTCTTAATTGAAACTTTTTAATGATGCTTGCATAAAAAATCTATCAAAAGTATCAGGTAAACAAATGAAATGTAAAGAAACGAATAATTAATTAAAGATGTACAACAGTATTATAGAGACAATAACATTTTTTACACAATCATTGTGCGATTGTTGCATTATGCTATATTTTTGTGATTTTTGATATATAACAAATAAGTGTCATTTATTAATTAAAATTTGGTAATGTTGATATTATTGATCAAATATTTAAAAATTTATTCTTGGCAATTCCTAATATTCTCTTATACTTTTTTTGAAAATTTTATTCCAATTTTACATGCATGAAGCACACAAATCACTAATTTGCATATGAATTATTCACGAACCTCCCCTGTAAATTTCGTATTACGAACAATCGTAAAACGTAATGCATTCTCTGAATCGGCACGGGTATTGTTTTTCACGGAAACTATTCCACGAAATCAGAATGAACAAAAGGGTCTTGGACTGTAACGAATCGCACCTGCAGAAAAAAATGTTAATCTGGCTAATGAATGCTATAATATTGCATTTATATAAGTGACAAAATTTCTTCGAAATTCGTAAAGATATTTTGGTGTTCAAATTTAAACTACCTTAAATTTTGCAAAAATTAATATATTTTAATTCTGAAAAAATGGATGAAAGTTTTTCTAGTTTCCTTAAAAGTTTTTAAAAAAGTTGGATATCCATTTTTTAAATATTGAGTGACTATTAAATAAAATCTCTTTTAATACATTCTTAAAGCAAGATTAAAAATACTTATAAATACTTAAGTTTTTGTAGAGTGTTTCGGTTTACTGTTGCGGCTTTTTTGATATTTTTATGTCCGAAAACATATCCCACGATTGCGTTGCTAGTAGTCCACTGTCCTGTTAGTTGACTACATAATACCTATAATATCATCAATGTTTATGATATCCGGGCGTTATAATTAAATTCTGGCTTGCTAAAAGTCTCTTACTATATCCGTGTGTATCTATACATTCGGACTTCATAAGGTTGATTGACGAAGAAAATGTGTATTCTTTTATTAAATTCTTTGAGTACCTACAACACAAAGATGATTAATTCTTGATTAAGCTTCCCTTATAGTTATCCCTCAGCTCTGGATAAAGAAACTACAGCTACCCTTAATACCGAAAAACATATACCTATATGCACACAAATACACATTTTTGATCAGTCGTATCTTCGGTTCTCGTTCTCAGTTGACGTTTAGTTCTAAATAGAGATAAACCATTGAGTTAGTATTATGTGAGTGTAGTATCTTTTTCTAGGGAGTTTTGTAGAAATTTTCGAAAATAATCTTGTTTATGCCATCTATGAAAATAAAACAAAGCTATTATTTTGGTTATATTTTTCATTGTGTATTTTTTCATATAAAAAATTCAACGGACAAATCGGCAATATGAGTATACGTAAACTACCGTCCCATTTACGTATCGGCTGATTTGTTTACAAATACACGCGCACACACCACAACGTACTTGGGCACATGTGTATACATACAAGCACGATAATTATATATATGTTATTGATAAATGTAATTAAACATCTTTGGCATTATCGGACAAATAAATGTAATACAGTTTTGATGATACATTTACGTTCCTGACCGCAAGAAACAAAACTGTATCGTCGAAATGACAGCCGGAATTTTTATTTGTGGGAACGAGGCGGTGCGATCTTGCCATCTAGCGGTGTACGCGAAACTAAATAATTGAAGTTGACCTTGTATAGATGTCAAGATAAGTGGAGCTGCTCGTGTAAAGTCTTGTTAAATTAAAATGGTATTGTTATTATAATTTCTTAATGTGTACAATACGATGTATTTGTCTAGTATCAAAAATAATATTACGACAAAAATTAAAGGGGCAAATTTGGGTGCAATTGTTATTAACTATTTTATCCTATTTTGATTCTTAAAATCTGTTACGGTTTATTTTTCATCAGCTACAGTCGTATCCTCCGTTTTATAGTTGTTGGTATAGGAGTGTTACATTTCATAATTATTTCTTTATAAACGACAAAATAATTAAAATTTTGTAAATTCTCGAAAACATGTACTTCTACATTGATGAATAAATTCAATGTTTCTCTTTAATATCAAAAGTACTGTGGTTCTTTCTATTTATAAATAAACGACTTCCTAGTATTTTCCATTTGCTTCTATAATTTTGGAAAAAAAAAACTTAATTCTGAAGAACGGTATATAGAAGCATTTTTTTAATGAACAGTTTCCAACGCAATATGGAATAAAAGTTTGTAAACCTAATGTTAAATATAAGAAAATCATTTTAAAAGAAAACTTTAGGAGTATGCCGACGAAATAACCTGTGCCTTATATGATTCCGATTCCTCTGATGTTGCAATCTTACACAAGAGTACCGTAATCTACTAGTAGACTCGTGCATCATCTCGAATAAAATTATCAAATTCCGATTGTTAAATATATTACTTTATGTGTATGTGAAAGGACATATTACCACGAATTTATACTATTTCAGTCGAACAATATCACCTACTTTTCCATTATTGAATGAAAATTAAATTAACCCACAAACGTAATACAATGATCCTTACTATATCACCCATTTCCTTCGTCCCCCTACAACGAAATTCACATTCATTCAAATCGCATTGTTTCAATTATATTTCGGCCACGTGTATGATCGGACAAATTTCACGATAATAATCGTGCTTGCGCGTATTGTATGCCGAGCGTGCAGTATTGAGATTTAAATGCGCGACGTGCGCACGCATCGTGAATTACGAGAGTACCTATATACGTGCGTGAAAAAGCGCGCATGTGCTGCAATTGTAATCAGCTTGTGAATCGCTGTTTGCGAGCGTTACTCGTAAATGAAGGTGGAAAAAGTTTCGTTGAGGATATTGAATTTATGGTGAGTTTATTGTTAAGCGAATGAAATTCGGGAATATGATAAAAATAATGAAAAGTAACGTTAAATTGTTAAATACACCGTCAATTTATGTTAACAAATATTGCTTCACTTCGTCGATTGTATTTCTTATCGGTTAAATTTTTACCAAATATAACGCTGTTA
This sequence comes from Torymus texanus, assembly GCA_036873485.1. NCBI lineage: Eukaryota > Metazoa > Arthropoda > Insecta > Hymenoptera > Torymidae > Torymus > Torymus texanus. The sequence goes on from JAYJLV010000056.1 coordinate 15,736,299, forward strand.
AACAATAACAAATACACTGTTGAAATTGCAAATAAAAATTTCAACACTGATAGTTTATTTTTATAAAAACCATTTTTTCTTAATTAATCAAATGATTGTTTCATCATTCAATAATAAACTTAATAATATTTTTTCTTTACCAAATCTTCGCAATCCTGCCAAAGACCCAACAGTACTTTTTGATTGCTCGTACACAAAGCAAGTTTATTTCAACCTCGTGTCCACCCTATTCTTTTACATCTGTGTAAAACACTGGACTGCTTGCATGACCCACACGCGGCTTTGGACCATTCAGCCTCGTGTATGTAGAATAAGCGCAGCCTGTAACGTTAGTTCGGCTCGTTAACTCTCTGAGCTTACAAATTACAATACAAGTGTCTCTTTGAAATAACGATCTGTCCTTGCTATACCGCTTTGACTATGTTTAGTTAGCGTATCTGTTACCATTCTTAAGTATCAATTGTCTCTATACATGTAATCTACATTTCTCTACATGTAAATTCACTATAAAAATTTTATTCATCGTTTCAATCAATTTCCTGTACATTAATCATTGAAAAAGAAGCTCACTTCAATCACTTCTTTAAACTCATCGTACGATTCTATCCCCACTTCAGCGGCATATAAACATTTCAGCAGTCAATCCATCTCGATCCACCCAATCTTCTTGGCATAATGCAAAGCACACATCCGTGTTCCGAAATCCCGCCGTGTAGTCTATATATACTTGCTTCCTACATATCCTTTTCGGGAAAAAGATTCCCTGCGATGTCTATGCTTCCGGTGATGATCCGGATCACGCGGCACTCGTTTCCTCTCTGCGCAACTGCGATTTCAATGTCTGACATGGTGTTTGACTGTTGAACGAAGATGCACAGTTATGTGTGGTTGTGTGTATAGTATTTTCTATTTTAATAGAAGTTAACGTCATGTTGATAGAATAGTTTTTATGAAAAATCTCTGAAGACGTTGTCATGGTTTAGATGATATGATAAACCTACTCTCTAAAGTTGAATTAGTGAAAAAACCACTAAAGATTAGTTAAAATTGCTCCACCGTAACATTAGTGAATAT
>JAYJLV010000056.1:15737472-15749734 GCA_036873485.1 Torymus texanus
GATAATTCATTGTATTTATTTTTTTACAGGACGAAATAGAGGAGTCGGTAAGGTAGGACTATGGCATCCCCTTAATAGCTATATAAATATAATTTGGCAAGTTAATAATGCTAGAAAATTCAGTTTGGTTTTTAAGAATATAATGACAAAGTTTTTCAATAACAACATCGCGTTAGTCTAAGATTACATAAACATATACGAATGGATAATAACGACGAAACCTCAGAACGAAGTGAAGCGAGGACAAAACGAGAGCGGGCACAACTGCTAGATAGATAGATATATTGATGTAAATGATAGGCATTAAAATCTTACCTTCACGCTTTTAATGATCTCGCTTCTACGCTCGGCCTTTGACAGTCTGACGACTTCGAACTCCTCCTCCGTAACGCGATCATAAAGTCCGAGCTCGCTCAGCAGCGAATTTTCCAAACTTACAGCCAAGGCTCGTGCCAGTTCCTTGACATGGCATATTAAACCCATCTGGATCAAGAGTATCCGATCACTTTTGCGTTACAAGTCCGTCCTTTTTTCTTCTTCTAAAGTTCTCGTGGTATTATAATGGGTTTCTTTTTTACAGCGACACCAAAAAAAAAAAATTGTCGCGGTATAGTGTAAAAAGTGTAATTGATATTCCTTCCGTGTTTATTTTAAGATACAACGCGACGTTCAATGTCGGGTATTACGAATGCAGGTCAAGAAGGTATATAGAATTATATCATAGAATTGTATATATAAATGCGGTTTTTGTAAAGATTTACTAATGGGTGTTAGGTAATGAATTTGTTGGAAAACTCATTTTCTCATTGTCGCAGAGGGGAACTAATAGTATATCAGAACATTTCTAGCGTTTATAATATACTTTACTACGAACCGAACCCTCTTTTCCTTTCTTAATTGGCCTGATAAACAGCGAAATTAATGCGAGCGTATATATAAAACCTTGCAACCCCCTGCAATCATTATTTTCTCCGAAACAATAGCGATCCGCCCCCGCGAACTTAAACAAGCAAACTAAGGAGCTACGGGTTGTAAACTCGTTTAATCCTTTTGAAATCCCGGTAAGAAACCGAAGTCTCGCTTTTCTCTTTTCATTTTTATCGTGTTGTATATGCGCGGAGGAAAATTTCTGATTAAAAATTACTGTATATTTTCTACTAACGCCGTGATAAACTTGTCTTCTAAAAATTATCTAATGTTTATCTTAAGGGCCATTATTGACACTATTTTATTAGTTTTTGAACTTTGTTACTTCTAAAATCTTTGATATAAAATATATTAAAAGTTTAAGTATGAAATTTTAGTAAAACATAAAAATAAGTGTTAATATACATTGCTTTAATTTTTATTAGGAAATATTTTCAAATTGACTATAAATATTTCATTTTTTATGTGATAGAAATGGTTTTCAGAAGATGCGTCGTGTTCTATTCATTTCTTTTAGATAAACAATGAATTCCATGCACGTAAACTATATTTTTATCTATTTATTTTTAATAGTCTTGAGAAAGAAAATCCTTCGCTTTCAACATATAGAATTTATAAAATCACCCATTAGTACCACAATTATTAAAACAAAAAAAGACTGACTACTACTCCAACTTTTAAACTAATCACCTGGCATTCTGGACTCAAATTCGTGGCGTTGTGAACAAACGCAATGTTTTCACCCTCGGATAGAAGCTGGGCCAACCGGTCGATCTTCTCCTGCTTACCCGCCGAGTCGTTCACGATGTACAACCACTGGGAGCCCGGATGTACCATCCCGAGTGATTTCGCCTGCAAGAGATTGAGTACACTCGTATATACCGGTTTTTTTTATCGAAAAAAAGAGAGAGCTTTCAGTGTTGTCGAGTGTACACTTGTCGATGGAATTTCACGGATGAAACTCGATTTTTAATAATGAACGCAGATTAGTTATATAGTAACTTTTAACGAACTGCGCGTTCACTGAAAAATAAAGTTTAAAAGTGTATGGATTTTGTTTTTAGAAGAAAAACTAATTATACTGAATATAGTGTCCCGGAAAACGTTAAAATAAAGGAAAATAACTGGGTAAAATTTTCGCTCAGATAAAAGTGTTTGTCATCTGACGGCATTTTACTTTGCAAAAATCCACGTAGTATTTGCAAATAGTCGATATTTATTCTAGTTCCTGAGCCGTGTTTTCATTGAATATATAAACTTTAAAAAGAAACGTGACAGATGTTCTTAAACATATACAATTGTCCAAACGATGATGCAAATAAATTTTATAAATTATTATTAATTCAAAAATACTATTCATTAAAATATATCGAATAATCGACGTATATCGCCTAATCAGTTAGTCTTTCGCCGATTTCCTTATTGATTTCAGAAAAAACTGAATTTTGTTTTCTTCTCGTCTATACACAGAACGGCACGGTCGAAAATACCAAAATAATCATGTAGATATCTCATATCATTAAAATTCCATTATAAAAAGTTTTACGCATCGATTAAAAAGAAAATCAATAAAAAACCTTATATTATCACCAACATACCACCTCCATGACGACCGGCACCATGCTGACCGTAACGATAACCATGAAGCAGCTGCCGAGTTGATCTACCCGATAATTCGACAGAATTTTGTGCACGCGTATGCGCATCGCGCTTTGGTCCATGTCAAACTTGGTGGAGAATAGGGCGCGCGCTGACAGGATTAGCCGACCGTCCGGGAGTTCCATTGACAGAGCCTTCACCACGCGGCTAACTGTATCGCGAGCTATAGAAAATTATATGGCTTCGTTATAGTAGGAAGGACGTTACCTTTAGGTATTAGTATTAGCTTTATTGTTATGATTGTAACAATTTTAATTTTACTTTAATATAATTATAAAAAAGAAGTTATAAGTTGAGTTTTTAAATATTACGAAATTATTGACCGTAAATTCATATATAAAGCCGTGCTTTATATCAACTCAATCTGTCAATTCTATTTCTGTAGTGTTGATAGATTCAGCCAGTGAAATTACATTTCGCCTGCTATAATCGAATTCTAAACTAGCGCAATGAAATCATTCGCCAAACCCCGTCTGGCTTTTCGCGCTTCCATAACCAAACTCAATTAAAGTTTAAAATCCATCGAGCGAATCAATATATTTCTGTGAATCCCTATTTTATAAGAGGTATAATAAATAAAATTATAGTTGTCAAAGATTAAGTTATACCAAACAAATAAATAGATAAATAAATAAATAAACATTTCTATATATATATTGTACAACATATAAATGATAAAAAACGCAGATATTACGTAAGATAAAGCTTACCAAACGTATCATCGTAAATAAAATTAATCTTTGGCCAAGCGAGGGTTTCGCTCATCCTGAGGTCGAGAAAAATCTGTGGCAATTCCTCGCCGGGGACCATCAGGGGTAAACTCACCCCCGCGTCCTCCGGTAGCCTCGGGCAGTCTGGATCTACGATTCATTTTCATTCTTAGCTAAGTATTATGGTAACAAAGTGATACTATTCCGTGGTTACGGAGAAATGACTTTTATGGTGATATTGTTATATGCGTGCGTTCGCATTCGTGTATGTTTGGTTGCCTACGTCACGGTGCGATATATCGTTTATAATTCGTATGCTAAAGCAGCAGTGCGAGTTTTATAGAATCGAAAACAAAGTAAAGCTATTCTTTAAACTCGAATAAACCAGTGCCAGTGTAATGTATCGAAAAAAGGTGAGAAATTGACAAACGTTTTGGACCCCTTTGTATATATGTATATAGATATAATACCTGTTATGGCGAGGTAGACGAGCTTTTCCTTCTGTGCCCGCTTGAACAGGCGCCAAGTGGACTGGCAAGTCGCCACCGATAGTAAGATGGTGTAATCTGTAATCGGGACGCGTATGTAAGACACGTGAGGAGTGAAGAAGAAAAAAAGTTCTTCAAATTATCGTGTTTTAAATCGACGATTTTGCAGGTAAAGAGAATGTATTGTTGTTACGTGATGAGGTTTTTAAGATCGAGCTTTACAATTTTATATATACTTGACGTGAATATAACTTTTCAAATATTCGCATAAATACATTAATGTCAGTGTATTTTTTAAATTAGTATATATGATTTTTTGGCAAATAATTTGAAAAATATTAGCGTTATAATCTGGATTCTTGATTAAATAATAATCAGTGTTTTACCTCGTGCCAAATTGATATCAGCATCGCCAAAAACGTGAATAGCGATACCGCTGACTTTCATATGTTTTCTAAATACACTGGTTATGATTTCCGAGATTTCCATTAACGTGTTCCTGTAATCATCCGAGTCCATAAAGAATCCTTTTTCAATGATGACCGCTTTGTACATAAAAATAAATTTCATACTATCAGTGATTAGATAGATTCACTATCTTATATACATGATATATATTATACTAACGTTTCATATATAACATAATCTTCCGTAATCTATAGAGATTAATATTCACAACACGTGTGTGTGTATATATATAACTAACATTTACACAACTAGATGTGATATTAATTCTAAACAAAGTATATCCTATATATTGTGAAGTGCGTGGGCGTCGTGACGCGAGTTGCGTCGGGGTATAATGGAAATGTATCGGATTACTGGGTACATATTTAATTTGCGGAATTTCAGAGCAAACTTTCCAAAATGAGTGTGTATATACGTGCCCTTATTATTAACAAAATTGTTATCATTCTTATATCAATTTCGTTATTAATGTTAAAAGAAATATTATTACAATAATTAGCCATGGAAACGTTACCTATACTACGAAATAATTTTATAACCAGATCAACAAGCTAATTACATCACGAATATTAAATTACGTTCTGACGTTTCTGCTGTCAATCAAGTCCACATTGATATACTGGGCAAATATATACCATGTCTGTTATTGATTTCAATATACCATCGTCCCCTAAAAAGATGAAGGCCCGAAATTTTTACAAACAAACTAATAACCTAATCTCTCTCCTTCGCCCCAAAACCACAAAAAAATTCAATAACACAAAAGTGATGAAATAATTAAAAAAACTTGCCAATACAACACAATCATTCACATCAACAATCGCTTTCCAACGTATCCTATAAACGAACCCATAGTAGCGTTGGCCGTCATCAATGACGGGAAGTCATTGTACCCTAGGGTACACTTAAACCCTCGCAACACCAGGATCAGTAGCAGGACCAACGATACCATCGTGTCTCGCCATCACCACTGTCGACAACTCACTCACCGATCGCTGCTCATCCTCGTCCCATATAACCAACCCGATGGTTCTCAATAATGCATGGTTTCATTAATTCGGATGATAACTGACCCCACGTATATGTGTGTGTGTGTGTGTGTAGTTTTCAAATCACTAGCGCAGTGATGCAAGGTAAGCGGAATCCGGGTTACGAGGAATAAGGTCGCCGGATCGGTTCATTAATTGATGAGACCAGCTGACGATCGAAGTGGATACTGTCCTCGCCTGTATGGTTGGGTTGTGTGGGTGTATATGATGGTTATATAGTGATATATAGTAGCGATGGTGTGAAGATATGTCGAAGAAAGGTTGAAGAAGGTAGTAGAATTTGTGTGATAAGTTTGGTTAATTTTTTTTAAGGGAAATAGTTTATTTAACTTAGAATGAAGTTGTGATTGTACCAATTTATTTAGTTATTTCTAGTATAAATATCTGATATTCTACAGTAATCCATATAAGGAAGTACAAATTTCCAAAGTTCGAAGAAAAAATCGTATTGCATCGCGCGTCATCGTCATCAGCTATTCCTCTTCTGCTGCAATCTTTACGAAATCGAATTTTACTAGAAAAGTTACGTGGGATTTCCAGAAACTTGTTAATCAACTGCTCAAATAACACATCAGTTTTTTATGCACCTCTGTCATTCGTTTGATCCGTGTAACTAGTTTTTTCCCTTCGGGTCATGCTCATGCAGCCCCTGCGGACGTTGCAGGCTTTTTCTTTTTTACCGATCGATGATTTTAATTTCAACTTTTACGCTCGCTCGGAAAAAAATCGACGACAGGTATGTGTGTATGCAACGTCGCGTCTATATTATACTGTATATAGTGGATTCCAATTACTTTCGTTATTGTGCGTCATATCGACGATGGATTTTCACGGCTGTGTATTTATGTAATGCTTTTTTTTTTACAGCCGCGCGAAAACATTGTGATGGATTGATGTTTGGTCGGTGACACGACTTTTGAAACGTTGGAAATAACAGTTAGGGTTAGTGAAGTATAGTTTAAGTTATTATAAACGTTTATTTAAAAAAAAAACGAAAAAAAAAATCTGTATTTGATACTTTACGAATGATTATCTGATTTCAGCCTTAATTGAAGTGACATCATAGCTATTAATTATCGTACTTGTAATATGATACTGTTTCTAGGAAGTGCATCCTAATGAGTAGAGAGTAGTTGACTTCGATCTTTGAAAAACCTGTATACTGCAGCTTTCAAAATTTAGATAAAATCAAAACTATCTAAGCTACTTGCAGTCATTTCTATTGAGTTAATCATTAGTGAAAGTTGATTTCAATATATGGAGCAACCGAAATATCTATTACGAACTCTAATATAAATCAGTTTTTTCGTATCTTTCTTTAGTTTACAAATCATATATCTACATTATAAGTAAGAAAATATCAACAATGTTAAATATGGAAACAATTAATACTCGTATATGCAGAGAATTCTTATACTTGAGCAAATATAAAAATAATTTAGTAGTCAATTTTAAAATACATGCATTATTAAAATGTATTGCTACATTTGAAAAGTGCCTTCTCCGTCGATAATTTCAAATGGCTATTTTCAATAACTCGTTTACATATCTTCAAATATATTGTCTTTTAAATACCTTCTACTATCAGAATCTAAAAATTCAAGAAAACATCTCCGCCAACCATTCACTTTAATTCACACAATACCAACAGCTTATTAAAAACCTTACACCAATCCGAAAAATTTCGTAACCCTGATGCGCGTCATCCATTGAAAAACCAATCCCACCGTTTCCCGTCACCTTTACATTTCAAATTCTTCGCGCTCCAATAGTACCTGCCCACCGCGCCTGCGCACTCCGATTCCCCATCGCACACATTCATATTATAATGATTTCACATATAGTCCCAGTACTCACGCACCGGTTGTGCGCGCACGACGCCCGCGCCGTGTAGCAGCAACAGGCAACAGCACAGCACACCTCTACTATTTATCAGTAGTGTATAATACACGCACATATTCACATAATATATATCGTATATACGCGTATGCGCGCGCGCGTGCGAGTTCATGCAGCTGCAGCACATTTTCCTCTTACTACTTATACTGGTGCGCGCGCCGCTTGTTATTTTCCCGCAACGTTAATATATACGGGCACTCGTGGGGGCCTCCGACCGACGAGCTCATTATATATTACGACCGTGACATCTCTCTATTGCAGTGGCCATACACGTACTTACACTGTCGTCGTCGTCGTCGTAGCACATCATCATCATCATCATCATCATCATCATCACGTATATAACACCTGCGATCGCAATCAGCCGATCGATGTGCATCAAGCTGCTGTTGCCCACTGTCAGCCGGGAGGATTACAACAATCAGCACTTTTATACCAGTAGCAGGTGACAAAGACCTGATGCTTGAGTTATTATGGGCTGAAGGCTTCCAAGGTGGCTCGTCGGCCTGGTGCACAGGACGAGAGATAAGAACAGCTCTATAAGGCCCCCCCATACAAGAAATAAGTGTGATAGTGCGCGTATAAGGTACTAGTGTCTGTGTATACATTGTACATATACACATGTATAATTATTATACACGAGTTGCTGCTGTCGAGTGAGCGGTTCAGTTGCTTTTCTCGCTCTTTCGGAGAGTTGCGAAGGAAAAGAGAGAAGGGAAAGCCGCCACCGCCGCGCCCAGGACACTTTCGCGTGCCCGCAAGTTTTTTTTCGGAGTAAGTTCAAGAGAAGCAGAGTTCGTTGAGTTTAACGCGTGCAAGTGTGGAGGTAAAAGGTGCTTAGAAGAAGATGGAGCTCGAGGAACCGTTGATGCAGGGGATGCTGCTGTTGCCGCCCCAGGGGATGCTCGGACAGCTCAAGGTTCGATCGCTTGGATATCCATGCATATACACACATATATACTATGCACATATGTATATATACACATATAAGCAATCTGCATGATATTCTGGTATCTGTATGTGAGAGCGTGAGTTCGCGCGGTGTTGTATATGTCGTGTTATCCTTTTTCCGCAGGAAATTCCGTTCTCCTTTTTCTCCCTTTTTACTGTCTTTTTGCTGTGAGTGAGCGCGCGAACGCGCTAAGGATGCGTCATGCGTCTTTCTCTCTAACCTTAAAAACCTAACCTAGGAGAGGATTCGCCCGCCCTGCGTCTCTTTGTGACGGAGGGGAGTCTTTCGCGAGGATCATGGTTGACCTTCGGTGGCAAAGTGCCGCTGATCTGCAGCGGGTGAAAGTGCGAGAGAGAGGGAGAGAGGTGTGTTTTTGTTTAGCCTGCATAGAGACGGCGCGAAGCGAATGGAATGTCGGTGTTGTTGCGGTTATAACATTAGTACCGCTACTCCTGTTGCTTGGTGCATGTATAGTTGTTTGTTGTCAAGTGGTCTAGATATTTGTTTTCGAGCGTGGGTGGGGGTTCGGATGTAATGTTATTGTTATTGATTATGTATTTTGATAAATGGATGAGAAAATGGTATAGTTGCATGTGTATTTTGGAGCAACATGGTTAATTCGTGTTTTTTGCCTGAGTCTTTAGTATCATAACTGGATTTTATCAGTTTTTGATAAGATTTGTGGTTCATGTACTTGACAGGGAAATCAGTTGTTTTTTTAATATTCTGTTAACATATCTAAAATTTGTACAAATATGTACTTTCATTAAGTACTATCTTTTATCATTTTTTAGAAATGTCTAAAATTTATAATTAAAAAATTTCTTTGGATAGATGTAATTAATATTTTTTCTATTTTCTAATTGGGTGATTATCAATTTTAATTACTTTCTAATATTTATGCGTATTTAGCAAACTAGTTATCTAATTTGTGATTACATATTTCTTCTTAAAAACATATTTTAATATATATGTAAATGATTATTCTATATCCTTTTAGATTTATCTTTTACTTTCACTGCCAATAATGTATTCAAGATTACACAAAATGTCTCTTTAACGAAGAGAAGTTAATCATGTTATCCAACAATATTTTATTATGAGTGGATTTATTTAAAAATTTAGTACTTGCATACTTGTACTGCCATCAATTTATTATTATTTATTTTATTTTTTTTTATTCATATATGGAACATGAATAAAAATTTTTTGAAAAATATAATAAAATTTCAGCATTTTAATAGTAACTTCTTGAAGAAAGTACATAAATTCCACAAAACAAAATTCCAAAAATGCTAATTTTCAATGAAATTTCAATTTTCAAAATTGCATGTATCATTGATGATTCATATGGTGACTCATGCTCTACTTAACCTGTAAATGATATAGTTTTATACTTTTTCAATATTTTTTGCTACTTTAGATTATTTTAATCTATTATTGGAAATGCCATTTAAATTCTTAATGCATATAATATATTAAATTTCATTTTTATTTTTTTTTTTTTTTTTTACAGAAATCATGGCACAAAAAGTTTTGTCAGATCTTCAAATCCAGCAAATATGGCATTCAAAGATTAGAAATCTATGATAATCCAGAAGAAGCTCTAACTCAGCAGCTTTCACAGCGCATTATTACCTTAGAAGCTTGTGTAAAAATTGCACCAAGTAATCAACCTCACGTTTTCACTGTAAGTAATTATTTATTCATTAAAATTTGTCTCTAATACAATTTTATTTTTAACCAATATTTAATGAATTAATGAATTTAGTTGCTTATTAGTATTTTAACTTTAAAATTGATCTTTACAGTTGGTCACAAAAACTGGAATTCATCACTTTGGTTGTTGCTCCGAAGTAGAGATGACTAATTGGATATGTGCTTTTCAATCAGTTGCCTTTAAAGATGATTCTTCAAGTTTAACAGTTGAAGAAGATAATGATCTATACTGTACAAGTGGAGAAGGTGTATTTACTGTTAGAATTGCAGAAACTGATGCTTCTAAAAAATGTGGTTTAGAACAAGGGAAAAACTATACATTGGTTGTAGCAGCAACAGATATGAAATTAATTTTGAATGAAAAGACATTGTACACTTGGCCTTATCAATACATAAGGAAGTATGGATATAGAGATGGAAAATTCACTTTTGAAGCAGGAAGAAGATGTGGTTCTGGAGAAGGTGCTTTTTGTTTAGAACACAAAAATCAATTGGATATTTTCAGGTGTTTTGTCTCAAATAAAACTAAAATGAAACAAATGTTAAATGGTGAAAATAGTCCTACTGTAGAGAACAATGATGCTCAGTTTCATGCAGCATTGTCAATGGAGGCAGGATCTCGGTCTCCTCTACCACCATCAATGAACAGCACAAAAAATTTAATTGATCTGGACATTCCATCATTTGCCCAAAATTCTCAAAAGCCCTTACTTACTCCAATTTCTCCAACAGAACCTGTAAAGCCTCCATTACCAGCAAAGCCAAAGCCAATTAAACCTCCAAGAAAACCTGGATTCACAACCAAATTAGAAAAGAAATCATTTGATTCTGACATTTCAGAGGTATCAAATAGTGGCAAGTATAGAAAATTAAATTCTCCCACATCTCCTGAGCCTCCAAAGAAAAATATTGTGGTCACTGATGATGAAAAACATTCCTATGATTTAGTTGAAGTGAGAAGTGATGCATGGAAAACTCATGGAATAGATAATGTGATACATACAGAAAGGCTAAAGCAATCAAAACAGATTAAAGATGAAAAAGAGAGTTTAGAAGATCCTCATTATGAAACAATGTCTTTTCCATTATCTTCTCAAAATTCAATCAAAAGTAATACATCATCAATAATTCACAATATTCCCAGTCCAAACGATCCTCCAGACTATGACAGATTACAACATTTTGGATCAATATACAAAAATAAAAATAAATCTGGGTATAGAACACCAAATTGTTCTACCATGTCTCAAAGTTCACAGCTAATGTCTCAAAGTTCTATAGACTCAAATCCAAGTTGTAATAATTATGATGTAGTTGAAGATATGAGTGCTGTTAGACTGGCAGATGATAGTCATCACGGATATGGTATGATTAGAAAAAAATCTAATTCTTCCACGACACCTACCAATATGATGGAACCAAAACACAAAATTGTTAATGATAGTGAATATGCCATTGTGTCAAAACCCAAACGAGTTTAAAAACTTAGTAGCTTTGAATTTCTTAAAATCGTAACTTTCTCTATTAAATATGATAGTTTTTATTTTTACTGCCATTAATATATTTAGTCAAAAACGTGTCATATCAAGTGTCATATTCAACATGTGAACAAAATTGTTTTCATAAGTATAGATATGAGATATCTAAATTAAAAGTACCTATAAGAAAATGGTACAAAAATTTGTTAAAGTAGATTACAGTGCCAAATTAATATACAAAAATTTTCCTTTTTCTTTTCTAAATTAATCATTTTTCATATATTAATTTTGTTATGTGTCAAATATTAAACAAAATTTAATTTATTAATTCTCTATTAATAATTTATCTTTATACATAAAAATTAGTTGATGCTACTCATACGGCAGATCTAAAGTACATTGATTCTAAGTTTAAATTCTCAAACACTTCACTGTGATGTTTGTTTTAAAATCTGACTAGAGAAATTATATCTCAAATTTTATAAAACTTTCATATTGTTAGACTTATCTTAATGCACTGCCTTTATTTAATTGCAAATAATATATATGCATATATTGCATATAAATAATATTGTTTTTAAGAAATTCAAAGCTTCTTAATGATAAGAAATATTTTATTTAGTATTTAAATTCTGATGTGATTCTCAAACATTGTTTATGCGATATTGATCTTGTTCCTTGTTCAAATCTGACCAAGTCTTGTACATGAATTGACTGATCGAAACTCTGATCTAGTGTCTTATTGTTATATTGTAATTATTATTGTTAGTAATAGGATAAGAAACTTGAACCAAATTTTTTTAAAATCTTATCAGATCTTTCAACTCTCAGAGTCAAACCAGTGTACTTACTATGACTTTGTCAAATAATTATACTTGTTGTTATTGTTACATCGAATTAACTTTTGATAAAC
>JAYJLV010000056.1:15749834-15768881 GCA_036873485.1 Torymus texanus
TACGTCTCTAAGAGTGACCAAAGAATGATGTATGAGACTATGAGCAAAAACAAACAATATTTAGAACTTATAATTTGCCATAAGAAAAATCAAAAGTAGATAGAATGTACTAAATTTTTTTAAGTCAATGGTTGATGCTGATAGTCTCTTATGTGCCTTGTCATATTCTAAGGAAGGACAAGTTTTGCAGGACCAATATATTTAGTTTATTAGGAGTTTGTTAGCTTTTATTTTCATTAAGTTTTGCGCATCACAATTTGTTTAGCTTTCATATCTTACGAAATTGGTATATGAATTTAAACGATGATAAAATAAATTATTAAGGTGATTATTGATGAAAATATATTTCTAAAAATCAACTAAACTGATTTTTTTATTGTTCAAATTTATCAAAGGAAGATGTCTACAATGAAAAATATGTAATATTCAAAAGTGAAATCAAGTTTGCAAAAAATTAACATATTTAACACACTATTACATTACTACTATTATTACTTTAAATTTTATGCATTTATCCTGAAATTAACTTTCTTATGTTTGGAACATCCTTTTCTAACTTTTTATCACTAAAATTAATTTTAATTTTAGCTGATAAAAACTAACAATTAAAATTTCTTTTACTTTAACTCTTGTAACTCATTGTTGAATTCTATATTTATAGAATTTTCATAACAAATGGTTATTTTTATTTTTAAAGACTTTATTATGCTGTAAATTTACATAAAGTAATTACACGGTAAATTTAATTTTTTTTTATAAGCTCCAGCTAAGCTTGTCCAGGAAATGTGTCAAAGACCAAGTTTTTATACAAAAACTTACTTTATTTGTATATTTACAAAAGAAAAGTTTATACCTATATATCAAACATATAATAAATTTTTATACAACAATATATCTTTAACTAGTTAAATTAATTCTTGTTCAACTCGTCAACTTTTTCATATTTCACTTGGACAACTTCCTCTGTCTCCTCTACCAATGTGATATCCTCCTTGGATTCTTCTTGTTTCATCAGTCTCTCAACCCTCTGTAGCTCCTCATTGGCAATTGCCTCAAAGTATCCCTCATCATAGTTTCTTATCCTACGTACATTCTCTCCCTTCTTTTTCAAAATCGACTCGATATTTCTATTGTGACTATTGAACCATTTGAGATTGTCTGCTATCAAATGATTGTTCTTGCATCCATCACAGGTAATGATAACAACTCCTTTCGCGTAAGCGTGCTTGGAGATTATCTTGACGTTCCTCGTATTACACTTTTTACAGGTGAACGCGATCTGCAGCTTTCCCTCGAGCTTGGCCAACTCTTGCTTGGTACTTTCTTCACTAGTCCCACCCTCAGCTTCTAATGTTTTATTTATTTCAGCGAAAAATTTTCTCGTTGTTGAGAAATCATTTTGCTGGATGGAGAGGATCGCTGGTTTGCGCATACTTTGCATGCTCGTCACATTATCCTGGAGATGCTTCAACGTCATTCTGAGCCCAAAACTCAACACACGCCGTGAAGAAAACATTTTTATTTTCACGAATATTATACTTTTTTTCTAATTCAGGTGGAATTGTAAATGTTATTTAGTAAGGCTAACATAACCTACGTGCGATGCACTGTACTCGCCAAGAATCAGACAAGTGACGTCTGCCGCATACCGCGTGCGTAGAGTCCACGTGATGTAAGAAGTTTGCCGTCTGATGAAACTTTCTGCGCCGTTTTGTGATAAGCTGAAAATAAGTAAAAGCAATTTATTTTTTCTGTCAACAACTTTTGTTTATAGCTAATGTAACAAAAGAAGAAGTTATTGACTTTTATTTAATTATATAACATAATATTACCTTTATTACGTAAAAGAACGATAAGTTTATTAACGCAGATAAGCAATTTGAAAAAGAAATTCAATACATTTTATACTTTTTTATATATTAACAAGAAAAATGCACTTAATGGTTTTATGTATATATTTATTTATTGCAACTATTCATAGAATTTTTAGACATTTATAGATTTCATTTTTCAAAATATTTACAATCATTAATATTAAGTCACATATGAACAAATAGTTTACTTTATTATTAAAACTGATCAAATTACTACCAGAAACTACCTATGCAAGTTTATCTTGAAATTTAAAAACCCAAAAACTACGCTGTTCCGAAATCTATCGACATCCAAAAAAAGAACCACAACTAACCCACAGCCGGCATTTCAGAACCGCGCCGTTCTTGCTTTCGACTCTCGTAGTCAAACTTATACACGCATATATATCGATCCATGTGCGTAAAAGCGAGAGTGTATATATATATACAGGTATAAGTACATTCTCTGCACAATATCAAAGCGCAACGTGTGGAACAGTAGTGGGGGGCGTTGAGGTTCTGGCAATAATGCACACGCAAAGTGCGCGGTGTGCGCGCGCGCGCGCTGCTGTGCGAGAGGGCTCCAGGCGCCATCTTGGCCTGCGCACCACATGACCTCGTTACCGTGTCCCGTGACCAGCTCACGTGAATTTTGACGAAATTCAAACGCTTTTCCCACCCGGGAGCCGCGGAAATGGACATCCTGGAGCAACACCTCGAGCAGCAAGACGTGAGGTAATACTGGAAGCTTCACAACGTCTTACGCGATCGTACTGAAGCATTTTAGGAGGCTGCTAACGCTCCTCAAGGTCACTTTATAAGCGCGCCTCCGAGTGCGCACTCTTCGTCGTCGTGTGCGAGATACGTGTGTGCAGTGCTTTTTGCCACCGTCTAGCGCTTAATACGTATATCACGTGCATGTACATAGATATATAAGCGCGTGTATTACGTACGTGGAGGCGACTGCGCTTGTTTTCGTTTTTCATTATAATTTTTTTTTTTGGTCCCACGTCTTTATCTGCGCGCGTGGTACGTGGTTATGATGGTGGTATGTCTGTTGCAGCAATAACGTCTCGGCGAAGGAAGAGCACAATCCCAGCATCGTCATTGAGGAGGCCGAGATTGTCGACTGCGAGGGTGAGTTTCCTGGTGAGCAAGCTAGGATGACACTGGCAAATTTTTCTATTGCGTATTTCTTTCGTCGACCATTAAATAGAGCGCCTGTTCTGAGTGATTGGAGCAAGGATAGTGTGTAGTGCATTGGTACCTGTTATTTATAGAGAACTTTGACACTTGTGATGACACAGTGGTTTGAGCCATTCACTTGTTTAATAGCTGTTTTCAGAATACAACCACATGTTTAATTCATATTTCAATTTATAGACTGTCACTTGAAAATTTATAAGAAAATTTCTTGAAAAGAAACTTTTCTTTGTGAATGAAATTATTATAAAGCCATTTTTTGTAATGTCTAAAATATTCTGCTGTAATGCATTATGCATCAGGCTTTTGTCATTCACGCAGGGCTTTTGTACATCCTGTGATGACTATAGTTATTTTAAATACTTTTCTCTTATCTCATTTAAAGAATAATACATAAATTACATACATAAATTATAATCAACTAAGTAACTTAAATAGTGCGACAACTTTTACAAAATTATAGTTATCTTTTTCCTTGTATGATTTAATTACAAATTCAAAGAAAGTTTCATACAATTTGCAGATTTAATGCAAAACATCATCAAGTATATTATATATTTTAAATTACTCTTAGATAAAACATATTACATATACTAAATGTATTTGAGTGTATATGTTGGATGTTACATTGTATATTCTGTTTAGGAGAGGCAGTGGGAGAAGATGGCTTACGATATCAAGAAACACTTGCATACAGGGTTGTCCAGGTTAATGGAACATCTAACAATGAAATCGAATTACCTGTGACGCAAGCACCATTACAGGTGCTAACATCACCAATCAATGGCCAATTCTATGTCATTGGCAGTGCAAATGATGTATTTACAACTGCTCAAACCTCTAGATCTGTTATTGCACCTCGAGCTACTGCCACTCTTCAAATAGAAACACCTCGCACAACTTCAACTGGATTGAAAAAGGTACAATTAGGAATAACTAAAATATTTTCATATTTTATTCTTTTGACTTCTAAAAAATTAATATATGATAAATGTTTTCAGAGAGATGACAGGCGAAGAGCTACGCATAATGAAGTTGAACGAAGACGACGAGATAAAATTAACAATTGGATAGCAAAACTTGGGAAAATTATTCCTGACTGTAGTTCACCAACAAATGGAAACAGCAGTGAAGGAGGAGGAAAAGCAAACTATGAAACACAGGTACATATATACTTATATTAACTAGATATGTTTTGCAAAACTAAAATGATTGAACATGTTAATTTTGTTTCAATTTTATTTGACAGAGTAAAGGAGGAATCTTAGCAAAGGCATGTGAATATATAGCAGAGCTTAGAGCTGCAAATCAATCTATGGGTCAATGTTTGCGTGACAATGAAAAACTTCGCCAAGAAGTTGCAGCTCTAAAACAAGTTGTTGCGCAACTTAGAAGGGAAAATTTGCACTTGAAAACTCAACTACCTTCTCAAGATCCTGTGGATGTACATATACTTCCTTAATTGATTGTACTGTAGTAATTAATTTTTCTGTATATAATAATGCTATTGGCATTCTTTTCTTTTTTCTTGTAACATCTAAGACTTTTGTTTGCGAAAAAAAATGAGAAATTTCTCGTTGTCAGCTTTAGATACATACAATTATATTTAAAATATGATACTATTATGCATAGCATCTCAAAAGTTCTATTTTTAGATGAAAAGAAGTTGCCTTAAAATGTTGAGAAATTATTTTGTAGAATCAATGAAATCTACATTATCATTTTTATTGATATGAAATGGAAATATATGTTTGTAAATATTAAGATCTTAAGATTTTCATCAACTGTATCATTTATAAACTCTTGTTTTGAAAATTTTTTAGGTGACTAGTATTATTGTTTCATTTTAAACTTGTATAAAGATTTTCCAATATTCTAAGGCAAATTATTAAAACTATTAATCATAAAGCAAATCAGCTGTGCATTAAACGAATGTTTAATAAGTGGCTGTGAGAAACTGACAGTTTGTTCCATTGCTTGAGAACTATATCTGTGCGATCTTAATGCCATAAAAGAAATACGTTTTGACAACAACAAAAAAAAACAATGTGTTTGGTGTTTTGAACCATAGAGAATTCATTGAATATTTTTTATTTTTAATACTGTTATTTTATTAGGTAGATATGTATTTAGTGAAATTTGAAAAATCTATACAAAGTAGAAAAGTTATGTGGTTCAGAAGAGAAATTAAGAACCACCAATATCTTGATTATTGACAAAGCAATCGTAACGTGAATGAATGTGAAAATGTACGACATAACAGTGTAAATACATATATACTTGTATATATGTGTATATCATATGTATATCTAGAATTTGGCTTTTAATTGTTGAATTTAAAATATGACATTTTCGTAGGTCATAAAAAAAAGAATTTCAAATATAATGAGACAATATAGTTGTGTAATGCGTCGAATTCTCATAGTAATTCTGTATTTTTGGCAGCACAAATGCTTTCAACTAAAAAGATAAAGCACCTGATGGCAATGAGCAGAGTATAAAGAAAAATATAGATATTTAATGCGTTCTGATTTCAAGATGTAAAATTCTTCTGGCCTCTTAGTTAAACAGAAATTTACGCTATGCGCGTTTTAAATTTTGAAGTTAAACACGTATACATGAATTACACAATAGTATAAGCATAAGGTACTTTTACTCTCCTTTATTTTCCTATTAATGTGCGGTATAAGACAAACTTAGAATGCATGCCGAAATTAAATTATAATTAAAATTGTAATATATCGTTGATGTATATATTGCGGAGTTATTGTTATATTATTAAAAAATGAAATTTAAAAGCAACCTTAATCATTCGTATTTATTTCTTCCATTCCCATACTTTTATTTGTAGAACAACCAATGAAAATTTATCATGACTTCTGGAAAAATAAAATTCCCAAAATTAAATAATTTAATTAAAGTAACAATAATTTTAAGTAAAAAAAATTAAACTAAGAGTATTTCTTATCAAATAAACATCGGTGTTAAGAGAAAATCGCAATTTTATTGTGCATAGCATTTTATTCGTTTTTTTTTTACATATCATACAATGGAAATGATACTAAAGCTGCTGGAACTGGACATAATGGAGAGTCTCCACTCATTCATATTAATCATCATATCGACTCTTTATCGCCTTCCGTCTCGCAAATCTCAACTGTGATATACCCAGCACCTTGACTTTTTTCATGTTTAATCTTTTATCATTTTTTTTAGCCTACCATCATTAAACTGTCTATATTAACATTGTATAACATTATTTAACGCCTATGTATACTTTCTGTTACGTTTACATAACATAATATATATGATACAATAGATAATAATACTCCACGACTCAATACGGATTTATCTCTTGGATATAGACTTTTTTTCCTTCAGTATGCATTGTGTAGCGCGCGAAAAAGTCGGTCGCAGGTTGTCTCCCGAACCGACGCCAAGGCCATGTGTTCAATTATCATAATTTTTTTTTCTTTTATTGCATTTAGAGGGTGTCTCGTGTGGATCGTCTTGCTTCGGGATGGACCGACGGTTGACTTTTTCGCACGCTACGCTGCGGGCGAATCGTTTTTTTTCTTTTCATGTATTATACAATGATTATAAGTTTCTTTCATTTTCTATATATGTTGATCGTTGCTTTCGGTTTGTTTTGTTAGTTCATGTTTTTTTTGTGCATATAGTTGGAAAGTGACGTCGACGTCGTTGGCCGAAAGAAATGCACAAGGGAGCTCGACTTTATTTTCAGTAGTTTGTTTTGTAAGCTGGAATTATTGATGGCGAGTTTTTTTATTTATTTCGAATGCGCCTGGTCCCTAGGAGCAAAGTCTTCGACACGAAGAGAAGGCTACATTCGCCTTCTTTCTATAAGAATATCATTTATATACTTTCCCAGAAGAGGACGTTATGCTGAAATTGTGCGAGTATCGCATTATTCGTGCATAATTATAAGAGTGGCAAGATTTTGTTCCTAGGAGATGACGTACGCTACGTACTTTACTTTATTTTCGAACAAAGAGATTTTATCCACGATCGTCGTTAAAATATAATAGGAATAATAGTTTACAATTAGAAACACATGATTTTTAAATCGACTTTTTTTTCATTCAAAAAGAGATGACGTTTAGGGGTGTCCCATTTGTTTTTTCTTTTATTGTCTTAATGGGGTATGTTATATCAATATATATAGCTCAAGCTTCGCTACGTGCTTTCCTTTTTCTTATTCACGCACGTTTAGCTCGACGAAAGCTTAAATTAAAGTCACGATGAACGATGCGACAATTGTTTCTATGTACAGTTAATCGAATGACGTCGAGTTTTTTTTTTATTTTTCTTCTTACACATTGGCGCCTTTTCCTTCGTTGCGATCGAATACAGAGTTTGGGGGGAGGAGAAAAGTTACCGAGCGCACTCGACGGAAAGTAACATACGAGAACGGTCCCATTTCTAGGAAAAATAACTGCACGCAAGTACGTTTTCATATCTATATACACGATTATACATAAACATGGGAGCTAATTACTGTCATCAGTAGAGTTTTAAAAAATTACACTACGAGTTTCTTATCAATTCCGTGTAAATCCATCTAAATCTTTCTAATTATTTTACATGTTTACGTATAAAAGTCTATACAGATGTAAAAGGCCATCCTTATGTACAATTATTCTTCCCGAGTCGTCGAATCACAAGAAGCAGGTTCTAAAATACGCACGAGCACCGCAGAGCCATTTATTCGTTTATTATGCATGTACAGAGTAGGATAAAACAATATAGTTCAAGAGGCTCGACTAAAAAGCAGCGAGATCAAACATCATTTATTGGTTTTTCAGTATATCTTTTTTAAGTATCGGTCCTGAAACTTCATTCGCGTTGTATGACTTTTTTCATTAAATATTTTTGCGCGTACACGAGAGAAGGAAAACATACACATCTCAAAGCGCACGACTAATTGCAAGTATCCCGTATGCTACAAAATTAGAATGGAAGAAAGTGAGGAGTCGAGAATGTTAATAATACAATTGATAATTCAAAAATTGTGTTCTAAGACTCTTAAAAAAAAAAGACTAAAGCGTTCTACTTTCGAATCACGTCAGTTTCGTTTTCAAGGTGTTTGTGTACAACTTCTTAAAGTTAACGTTAATAATACATTCTGCCTTTGAAAATATTTTTACAGTAAAATACTAATGGAGCAGTTAAAAATTTTTTATAATTAAAATTATAAAGATCACCTTCATTTACACAGAAAATACACTCATGTAATTGTTAATTATTATGTTTATTATATTAATCACAGCTTTCATAAAAAGGTCTCTTTCTTCAAAAATACAATATTTTTTAAAAAGCAATCTCTTCATTCAAAAAGGATTGGCAAATAATTTCGCTTGTGCACTTGAAAATGAAACTGATATTTGCACTTAGTATCTAATGGTTAGCTTAGGTGTGTATCCTGATTAGAAAACCGTATTGAAAACAATGCAAATAGGCAAAGTATGAAGCAAAGTATTACAAAAAATAGATTTTTTCTATTTTCCAAAAAATTTCATTAGGAACTAATTGTTTTAAAACAATACTTGGTTGAATACATTTTTGATCTATTATACGATCCATAAATAGTTTAAAATAACAGTTCATCGATTGCATCTACTGTCATCAGTAGCATCGCTAAAAATCGAATTAAAAATATAAATCATTTACAAAACATTTCATTTGCAACAAACTATTTTGTATTGCGTTCAATGAAATTTTCTAAACTAGGACCTTCGCGGCGTTCGGATATGCTATGGAATGTTTTGATAGCACTCTCCGCGCATGAAGCGTGTTTTCTAACTCGAGAAAGAAAAAAATAATAACTCTACTTTGGCCTAATAAAAAAGACAGCCACAACTAGCAAACGCGACCGCTCTCTTCTATCTCTCGGTATTCTATCATTTTCTTAATTCAATTTTTTTTTTTCAATTATTTCATATTTTTAGTGGTATGACGGCATGATTTTTTTTGTATAATTGGAACAACCCCAAACGACTGCAACTGGAATAATTCCTGTATTCGTATTTCTTTTCACACTGGAACTCCAGGCAGTACAATAACAAGAATTTCACATATATTGCGAAAAATTAATCTTCTAAATTCCTAAACGCCTGCTGAATGTCTTCGTGCAGTTGGTCGAAATCAGACCGGATCTTCGCCTCACCGTCTTTCACTGGGTCCTAAAAGTTGTCGTACATTGTGGTTTAAATACAAAACAATACATTATTTATACGTAAATTGATATATCCATGTTGACGTTTTCACAGAAAATGAAAGTAATAGTTTAAATTATATAGATGTGCATCTAATAATAAATAATATTTAAACCAAAATGCGTTGTTTAAACAGTTTCGAAAGGATATATAAGAAAATAAGAAAATTTAAAAGTTGCTTTAGTAAAAAGTGACAATTATCATTTAAAAATTGTTATGATTTAAGGAAAATTATTTTCAATGGTATTTAGTACTTTTTACTTT
Organism: Torymus texanus; assembly: GCA_036873485.1. NCBI lineage: Eukaryota > Metazoa > Arthropoda > Insecta > Hymenoptera > Torymidae > Torymus > Torymus texanus. The sequence goes on from JAYJLV010000056.1 coordinate 15,759,391, forward strand.
TAATGGGAAGTTTTTAAAGTAACTTAAAAATAAAAAATAAACGTATTACTTTATCTATTTACATGACTAATCTTCCTCTCACGTTACTCGTGATATATAACTTACGATATCTTAATGTTAACTTGTACGATCCTGGCACAAACTTTACTTTTAGTCACAAAGTTTATTTCATAAAATGTTATTTATCATTCGAAATTAAGTGGAAAAGGTTCAACTCACCTTGAATTTCATGGAGCTGAGTTGGTACAGTATATTTCCCATACTGTCTCGGATAACGTTCCATGTGATTTTGTTGTCCGACTGTGCCGTCGACTCAACAGCGTGCCTGGCCATGTCGTAAAATGCAATCATGTTTCTCAACATGCCGACGGTTTTGTAGAATGGGCAGAAACGATCGTATGGCGAATAACTATAGTAAAATACGGAAAAATTATGTTATTAATTATAATATCAGGAAGTTGAAGTGGTGTTACTTAAATCTTAATATTATTAATGTCTTTATATCATTAATAAATTTATAAATTTATAACTTTGAATGTCTTAACCAGAATAAAAGTCTTATTTTTTATTAATCTTTAAATCAATCCATCTACCATACTAAATAAAGTTATTTTATACTTTATAACATAAAATCTTCTAACAATTAACTGATGAATATAGATTACAATTGCTAAAGATTCATTTTATTACTTTTTACATAAATGTTTGAAACACTATACCTATTCTGCTGCAAGAAATCGTCCTTCAGAAGCTTGGCAACTTCGAGAGTGATTTTGTCGGTCTCGGCAAGCGACGCTTTACCGACAAGCTGTACAATTTCGGATAAGTCTTCTTCCTCCTGAAGAATCTCCTTGACTTTGGTACGAAGAGGTACAAACTCCTGGAAGTTCTTGTCATAAAAGTCATCTAACGCACGCAGATATTTACTGTACGAGATGAGCCAGTTGATGGACGGGAAATGTTTTCGCTGAGCAAGTTTCTTGTCAAGACCCCAGAACACCTACATCATAAATAAGTTAGTTTAAAGCAAAAAATAATGAAAATTCTTAATGATTCTTGTAGAATCTTTATTTACCTGTACAATACCAAGAGTGGCACTAGTAACGGGATCGGAGAAGTCACCACCAGGGGGTGATACGGCACCGACAATACTGACTGAACCTTCTCGGTCTGGGTTACCAAGACACTTGACTCTAAAATACGAATCATTTTATTAAAATTTTTTAACCATTACTATTTTCAAAACTATTAGATTCGATCGTTACGCACCTTCCAGCTCTCTCGTAGAAACTGGCCAGACGAGCACCAAGATATGCAGGGTAACCAGAATCGGCAGGCATCTCAGCCAGACGACCTGAGATTTCTCGAAGAGCCTCGGCCCAACGGGATGTCGAGTCAGCCATCATAGATACATTGTAACCCATGTCTCTGAAGTACTCAGACAGAGTGATACCGGTGTAAATAGAAGCCTCACGAGCGGCTACAGGCATGTTAGAGGTGTTAGCGACCAGCGCGGTACGCTTCATGATGGACTCCGTGCCGCCGTCAATTTCTATGGTAAGCTCGGGGAAGTCTCTCAATACTTCAGACATCTCGTTACCACGCTCTCCGCAACCGACGTAGATAATTACGTCAGAGTTGGAATACTTGGACAGAGCCTGAGAGATGACAGTTTTTCCACAACCGAAAGCACCGGGAATGGCAGTGGTACCTCCTTGAACACACCTGAAAGTAGAAAATTTGAATGAAATATTGAAATAAAACATGCCATCTAATCTAAAGAGAAATTAAAGACGTACGGGAAAAGCGAGTCTAAGACACGCTGACCAGTTAGCAGAGGATGATTGGCCGGCAATTTCTCTGTAACTGGACGTGGTTGACGCACAGGCCATACCTAGAAGTAGAAAAAATGAAATAGTCAAAACATTGTTTAAACTCGTTAAAGTTGCTTATTTTGAACATTTAATATAAATTTACCTGAAGCATAGTGTATTTCGTCCTTTCTCCATCAAACTCTGTCTCCAGAACAATATCCTAAAAACACACAAAGAATATTTATTAAATTATGAGTCTAAAATTTCATTGTATGTTATATACATTGAAAGTATTTCATTTAAACTTACATTAACTGTGTAGTTACCAGCTGGAGCTACATACGTAACAGTACCCTTGCACTTGGGTGGCAAAATCATTTTGTGTTTAACCAGAGTGTTTTCATGAACAATACCATACATATCACCTCCAGTAATATGGGCACCATTCTTGATGTATAATGGGTTGAACTCCCATGATGTAGTACGAGACAGGGCAGGAGTGTTGACACCCTTAGGGATGTAGATGGAGTTGGTTAACTCGTTGATGTCTTTCAATGGACGCTGGATACCGTCAAAGATGCTACCCAAGATACCAGGTCCCAATTCTACAGACAGTGGTTTGCCAGTACGCAGCACTGGATCACCAACTGTGACACCGCTGGTCTCCTCGTATACCTGTTTTAAATTATATATATATGAACTTTCAGTTTACAAAACTATTAAAATAATAATTTACTTAATTTAATTAATTATTAAGAAATGATACAATAATTTATATCAATTTTCTGCATACTTGTAAAAAATTTGAGCATATAAAGTCTCAAATTAATAAGGACTCATTAAATTAAAAAGTGGTGAGTCATAGTCTTTTAAAAGTCTCCAATAATTTATGCAACATCATCAATTCAATTTTAATTACCTGAATGGTAGCCATATCGCCTTCTAAACGAATGATCTCTCCTACCAGCTCATTGTAACCAACACGTACCAGCTCGTACATAGCTGATCCGGACATTTTCTCTGCCGTAACGACTGAAATAATCAATGACAAACATTAGCAATCTCAATTATTACCAGCACAATCATAAAACCATGATAGATTGATAAATATTCAAGCTTGACTCACCAGGTCCAGACACAGCGTAGACAAAGCCGAACTTGGACTCCTTCTCCTCATTGGAAATCTTTGGCAGCGTCATTTTGATCTGCTAATCTGCAACCCACAAATCAGTCTTATAAACACATGTACTTGAATGACAACCTAAGTACGCACTCCAGTCACTCCCTCATATCCCCTCTAGAATCAAGCACTCGCACAGCCATTCATCAGCAAGAAACCTATATAAATTGAGCGCGAATCCCAGGAGAAGCGAACGAGTGAACTTGAGTGCGTCGTCTCGCAGCGAGGAACCAAATATTTTTAGCAATAAACGGTAGGTAGGCAAGGCGCGCAAGTGGATCCGCTCAATTGAAAATCACGTGACACTACTGCTACTGCTTGCTCACGAGACAGCCGCGAGCCAAAATCACACTATACTACTGCTCTCTCTCTTTCTCATTGACTTAAAGAGACCCTCCCTAATATCTTCGCTCACAACTTCTTTCCTACAATCTACCTCCACCTTCAAACACTTGTTGCAGCAGAAGACGAAACACCCGAAAACCTCCACAGACACATACGCCCAAGGGGAAGCACTCGAACATCATCGTCACCTCTTTTACACAAACGAAAACCCATTCTTTCTCTACCTGCCACTTACATTATCGTTTCTCCTGCGCAGCTCTTTCAACTATTATCAGCTTTTACACACACACTCACACACTAGATCCGTGAATAATCGATCCTTCGGTGTACTTAATAAAACCACCGAATGGAATAAGTAGTTGAGGAGGACAGGGACGGACAAACGACGACGACAAGCAGCTCTGTAGCAGCAGCAGCAGCAGCAGCAGCGCGATCTTCTCTCGCGCTCTCTCACGTGAGCGGCCGATGTAGGCGTAGCCCTTCCTTCCACACTCGAGCGTCGCGCTGCTGCTGCTGTTTGACGTTATGCCGGGTTTACGATTGCCGGGAGCTGCACGGTTATGCCGCATTTACGACTAATGATGAGATGAACGCGAATGTTTATTTATAATGTCGTATATTAAGTGATCGATCGCTTTTTGGTGGATTTGAAAGGTTTTTCGGTGTAATAACTAACGGAGTTGATGAGATATTTTTGGGTGGTTTGGTAATACCGAATGGGGGGTAATATATGGGTTAATGATTATATCAATTTGTATTTTAAAAATTGCAGTATTTAGTGTAATTAAGTTATATTTGTGTTTTAGAGAAATAGGAGTCTTTGCAAAACATTCAGACTCCGAAAACGAAGAAGGCTCTAAAATAATACACAAAGAAGTCTGTTAAAGAGCAAGATATATATACAAACTTTGTGTATATATATCTAAATGACAATAATAGTTTTTCGTGTTTATGTTGCTATTAATAGACAAATACACTGTTGTGTCATTCATTAATAATTACAAATAATTAACATAAGTACTTGTATAGCCTGTTACTCTACATTATAAAACAACAAATGTACAATACCATTTTTCTCAACCACTCCACAATTTCAACAGTACACGTTATACACGGACACTCCCTCGTCAATTACCACCTTTTTTTTTTTTAAAAAAAAGCACATAACGGAACTTCCAGTAGCCGAGGCTATTTTCAAATTGAAAAGTAGCCTATCGGAAGAATTAAATTATGTCAAAGCAAAGTGCAATTCAGCCCGATCGTTAAACGGAATTCCTGCGCCTCCACACACTTATTCTTCTTTTTGCTCCGTTCTGTACTCAAGAATCGCGCATTCATATATATACACACAATTACACACAGTATCTATACGTGTGTGCATACTCGTGACAACAATCATCATCATCGTCACTCTCGCATTCGAGAGCACTAACTACTTGCTGACTTGAAAAAAAAAAACCATCATCATACTACTTAACGCGCATTTCGGAGCGCGTCGCCGTTACTACTTTCCCTCGATTTAGCGACAAAAAGCAACCGCGTATATACCATATACATATGAGTAGCGCCGTGCCAAAAGATGCATTTGCATAAAGTGTGTATATACGCGTATATGCACGCTGTACTACTACTACGTATATACAATAGCAGCGATGCGAAGAACCGAAAAAATCCAGATCGAAGCCGTAATTATCCTGCGTACGCGACCTGCGCTCTCTCTCTCTCTCTTTCTCTTTCTCACACCTGTGCTAGTGCCTCCCATCGTTATATCGATTCCGTCGGTGCTTTTAGGAACCCATTCGATGAACATGACTGACATGCACACATATATACTTGAAAGAGAAAGAGAAAGAAGTAGTAAAGGAACAAACGATGGGACAGTAGCAAGTGTAAAAACGGCATAATTAGCCGTGCGCGCGTGAGCAGCATTGGCCGTCTGCTAAGGAGCAGCATACCGCGAGCGACGGCGAAGGTGCTGCAGAATGTGTATATGTATGTGTGTGTATATGTATGTATATATGTGAGAGAGAAAGAGAGAGAAAGATAAAGGACCATGAGAAGCAAATGAAATCTCGCATCCACCGGCTGCTCAACGACATCCCTGTATTTCAAAAACTCTCGGTGAACTCGTGACCAGAGCTACAAGAGCTCTTAGAAAGCACCGAAAAAGCTTGCTACAATGTCCGCCACAGAGACACACATACATCGAAAGAGAGAGCGAGAGAGAGAGAGAGAGACACGGGCCAGCCAGCACCCGATCGATAGCCTACCGCTCGCGCCTGTTATAATACACTCGAAGCAGCATCGCGGCTTACGCCTTCGTATTCACACTTTATTTTATACTCACGTGTCGCTCTTGCCACGAGTATCCTCTGTCAATATATATCCCAGCGATTACTTTTGTTTAAATCCAAACGCTGGGAAGCCTGACGACGACGAAGACGACGGCTCTAAAGGTATACGCTCTTTGCTGTGTCTTCTCCTCGGTGCGGTCTGTACGAACGATATATCCGTGTGGTATAGGAGCTGCTTAGCTGCTGCTGCTGCTGCTATCTGCTATGCGCGCGGGGGAGCCAGCGCGCGGTCTGCAGTCATGGGACACACATCGCGGGTCAGCTGACTGCACGTGCTAACCGGTTAGAGCCAATAGAATGCTGGGACGTCGGCCGCCCTGAGTTTTGATTGGGTAGTGAAGAGTGCGGATGATGAGGATGATAGAGTGGCGGGAAGATTTGGTTTTTGGAGTGTTGGAATGATGGGGCTTGAGGGTTTCGTAATGGGTTAGGTGGTGAATTTTGGTATGTTTTTGCTATTGGTGAATTATGTAATGGAAGAGGTTAGGTTTGGGTATTCTGTGGGTTATGGTATACTATAACGGTTGTTAAACGGAGTTGGTGTTTTATTGAAATATAATTATTAATATTTGGGTTTATTGAGTAACGTTATTATTTGTATAAATATTCATGCAAATATAAGTTATAAAACCACAATCTGGAATCATAAATATACAGTTTTATGATTATTTATTTTTTTGGAGAAAATTTATTAAATTGCCATTTAAAACATTTTAATTGCAACAAAATACTTATTATATTTATAGAAAATCGCATTAAATACACGAGAAACCAGCTTCATAAAAAGTATATTTAAAATCTCTTACACATTTCAACATTTTTTTTCATGTGAAAGAAAAAAAGAATCATAAAACGCAGATTAATAAGCGCAAAAAGCGTTTTATATCACTTTGATTGATGCTCACATCCTTTTTTTTACGCGTCGAGTACGTCGCAAAAAATGAATCCACTTAGCATAATGAAGCGCCATAGAGACGACACTATTGTTTTTAATTAAAGGGAGACGATGGACGAAAAAAAAAGAGCACTTTCGCCACTACACACCCTTACTGTCCTCGCGGCTGGTTAATGAAATTGCACGCGACATTAACATGTGTATGTAATTGACACAATTACTTACTCAACAATGTATTTTAATATTGAAAAGCCCATTATACATGCATGCTGATATTTGCGAAGATAGCAAATATGAACTTCATTGCAAGCGTAAACTTACCATAATAGCGTGTTGGGGTAAAAATTAATTTATGTACACGGCATTATATGCGATCGTATCTACAATGTGAGGACGTATGTTTACTGGTATTGTGAATACAATGTGTGTACGTGATGTACAGTATTAATTATAGATCGTAAAAGATATTATTATATAGAATCGTGAATTTTATTATATAGATTGTAAGGAGGATGGAGTTTCGTATGAATTTTTAATGTCGTTGACCTGCTTAGAGGAGGAGGAAAAATTCAGAAGTGGATGGTCAGAGTTTCCGAGATAAACTCGACAATGTATTCATGTATGTAAGTAGATCCGTAGCAAGTGTGTGTATAGTAAGACTAAGAGAGCTTGCGAGGGCTCAAGATTCGGCACTTTGTTTAATATAGTCTTTTGTTTAGTGAAAACCTACTTTTCCAAACTAGAATATATTTAGTTATATTTTATAATGCTAATTATAAATATATGTGCATATCATGTGTACAAAAAAAGAAGATTTTAATTTCGTGAATTTCCGGATATCAAACTCTATCCATTCGATTTTATTGAGTTCTAGTTTTAAGTTTATTTTCACGGGCTATTTTTACGCTATTGATTATTGTTTGAAAACATACGTATATATTGCATCGGATATGAATATTCAAAAGTACTGATGGCCGGCAAAGAAGAGAATTATCGCCTGATTCTTACCGTTGGATGTACAGTAAGAAAATCACAGAAAGATTTCCTACGTAAATAAATATTAATTCAATCGATTAAATAAATATAATAGATTGTTATAAGGTTGAAAGTAACTTTTGTCAGTTACACTTATTCACTACTGCTTAGAGGTAGAAAAATAATTCTCTTATATAAAAGTATGAAATAATTATATATTATAAACAGTTTTAAAAACTGTTATTAACAATTATTAAAATAGAGAGTATCTTGATCGTTATAAGTGTAAATTTTGTTTAATTACCTAAACTATATGAGTACGTACATACATTACTACATGTATACACGATTGATACAATAAATGTTTTTATAACAAAAGAAACTCTAACATAAATTTAATTTTATTGCATTTAAGACATGAACAAACAAAAGTAAATCTAAAGTTTTTGAATTATTAGAAGCATATATGATGTATTCGCATCCATCTCAATTGAGCCGAAAAATCAAAATAATTCTATTTCGCATTCATCACTCGCAGACACCTATAAGGGAGATTGGATCTGATTTGTACATGCAGTTGATTTATAAATATATCCAATACTTTCTTTATTATTTATACTCACCATCCATATTCAATATACAAACGGTGATTCATGGAACTGACTATATCATTCCCAAGGTTTCGTAAGCACGTTACGAATTAACAATTTCGTTCAAAGGAAGCAAATAACTTTACTTATTTTAAAAATATCCAATATGAAATATATAACATATATCTGTTCTGGCAAAACTAACTGAGCTTAATTATCAAAATCATCCAAGTGAACGATAAGTTCTATAATTACGATGCTATTTCCAGCGCCAGCGTAAATTTCAAACGTTTCTAAGAACGCAAACATAATTTTACAATTGTGTAAATACATCCCACCTTACCCATTAAAAAACATTTCCTACTTATAATCGTAAAAATACCCAACCATCGTTCAATTAATAACCGATAAAAAATAAAATCGTCCACACATCAATCCCAATTTTATCACCCCTCCAACACACAGACCCTCCACGAAAACCACTCGCCGTCGACTCTTCCGTCCCCTGTTTTTTCCGACACGTGCGCGTACCTATATACGTGTGTGTGTGTATCAAATTATCAAGTAGCGCGTATCGCGCTACGATGGCAAGATATGGAACCGAACGTGCTATTTATACTTTGATTTCTTTGATTATAATTTATTTTTATTTTTATTCTTCACATTTTTATATCATTAATGAACCTTTCCCATCTTCTAGTTTTTTTCTTAAATATATTTGATGTTAATTATAATGCACATATTAAGAATATTTTCGTGCGCTTTGATCGACTCTCCGGTTTTGCTTATTCTTTGTTTACACTTCTCCATTTCCTTACACAGCCTCTAGTGACCACTAGACTTTAATCCCTAGCGATTTTCTTATTTTATGTTTCTTACTTATCAAGTAGCGCGTATTATAATGTATTTACAATAAATTATACATGTAGTACAATGTTAATCATTTGATTTATAATTACTTGCCTATCAATTATTGATTTCATTTCATTCTTGTGTTTAATTTGTAATGAACAATGTTTATTAATTTATTTTAATGAACAAACAGCTATATAAAGATCACGTAGAGAATTTACATTTATTACTATAGTACGCTTATTGAGAATCTAGTTTTCAATAAATGTATGTGATTGCAAAATTATGTAGTATTTGTAGTACTGACTGAAAACATATCTTGCCATTCCATATACTTTCGTAGGAAGTTTTTCTTTGACTATATTTTCTCGTATTTAAATTGCAATTACAATATGCGATTTTTCTTCTAAGAGAGAAAGAGAGAGAGAGAGAGAGAGAGAGAGAGAGAGAGAGAGAGAGAGAGAGAGAGAGAGAAAGAGAGAGAGA
>JAYJLV010000056.1:15773995-15812167 GCA_036873485.1 Torymus texanus
AAATGGCCATTTTATAGCCAGTTCCTAATTTAAATGGCCATTTACTAGGTAGAAAATATTTTGGATTTCCACCAGGGACACGATTTTCCTTTTATTTTTAATGAAAAACTTCAATCTCCCAGCGACAAACTTTGTAATTAATATAAAATTTAAACATTTCGTCAAAATCAATATCTAGAATTGCCTTAGAGTAGTAAAGTAGAAAAGATTGTAGAATTAAGGGGACTACTCATATACGGAGATTTTTAACGTTGATTGGAAGAGTCATTTATTTTTGTTTCGAATGATTGATTAAGGGCTGTTGAGTGCTTTCGCGTGCGATCTATAGACTCGTTTTTCACAAGTCTTTCTTTCAAAATCCGAAAAAAAATTCGTTCACATCTGTTGCTAATGGTACCTACAAATTATTGGGATATAGCACGGTATCGAAATAAGCAAACAGCAAAACAAATTATATAATAACAAAATAATTCTGTGTAACAATTATATTTTTATTTCTACCCATTTTCAAACAATTAGTAAAACATTTGACGTTTATATTTACATCAACCAAATTACATGTATAATTATACATAAATTACATGCTTTTCTGGAATAAATTCCCGGCTAATTTTTGTGGCTACTCTGGTTCGTGTAAAACCACGTATATTTATTCGGGTAAAACAAATATTTAAAACACAAATTTCCATCAATATTTGCTCAAGGTACAATGTTTGCATTTCAGACATGATTAATACATTGATATTAATTAGTCAAATACGAGGTGAACATGTATATCAGATTATATAAAAATTTTTCATGCATACATTAATTACGAAACCCGTTTACAACGTTACACGCGTAAATACCGATATATTAATTTAATATTGCACTCTGTTCAATCAACTTTTACAATCAAATTCCATAACGCGATTTTGGCTATATTTTAAACAGCACTAATCGACCCTTTATACGTAACCACATTTCCATGTCAAAATACCAGTAACCCGAGCAAATTAAAAAATTACCAAGCGAACTTGACTTCTCAATTAGCATATTCTCCCTTCAGGCTCTCTATTCGCTAACAACCTAATTATGAAAATTACCCTCTACCTTTACATACAACCGTAAAAATCACATTCTCCAACTCACTTCTATATATACTTATATTTACTTGCTAGCCTCGCAATCTCTCTCTGCTTCTCTACCCTTGAAAACGATTCGGGCCACGTATATGAAAGCGAGAGAACTCGCCGAGAATGAGAAATCGAGCTGACCTGAAACGTCCGGCGTTGCGTATATGCTTTTGCAGGTGTACTATGAGAGGGTCAACTCACACGCGGCCACGTCCTTCTACTTCTACGATTACTGCGGCTCGAAGGACATCAGTAAAGAGCTCATGCTGGACCCGAAGATACCGATAACGAAGATCACTCTGTCCAAGGGCTTTGCCTTTTCGAACGTACGCTCGGCTACCGAGTTCGAAGAAGCCAGGTCGCGGTTCTTTGCCGAGCAGGTGGGAGTTTATCTTTTTCTAATAGATTGATGTCCTTTCGAGTAGATATTTTCTTCTTTTTTTTTTGTAGAAAAGAATGTTTTTTTAGTAATACTTTTAGATGGAAAATTATCGTATATGGTTACAAAAATAATGTTACAATTTATGTAAAAGAACTATATTTATTTTAATGTGTAATTCCGCACCATTTTTAACTAAAAGAGTAACATTATCGGGATATTCGAGAGTAACAAAGAAAGCATCCCTTTGAGATAGAATTTCTAATTCTATTCTACAGCAATACAGAGACGACTATATGGAGATGAGGGAGTATCTCGACTTGGGCTGTAATTTCAGCCCGATGACCCTCGTGTCCGTACTTGGGAATCCCTGGTTCACGCGCTCCTACGTCTACTGGTGCCTTAGCGCGCTTCTGCTCAGTTGGCCCCTGCGCATCATCATCGAGTGCAACACGCAATACGTCGACTACCAGGTATATATACTATACACGCGCGAATTGCATTAGAGGTCAGCTGCATTAATGCAGTCGACGTTGAGTGGTTTAAATACAGGATTATTTAGTTATATGGATGTTTTAGTATTTTACTTTAGTATTTTTTTTTTAATTTTTGGTAATTTTTAAATTTTTATATTCGAAAATAAAATTAAATAATGAGGAATTCTCTGTTATAGATAGGAATCTGTATTAATTTATAGGTTACGAATTTACGTACTCTACCACATTTTAAAGTTTCATGTTGATATTCCTTATCGTCTGAGAATGTCGTTCGAACAAAACTTACAAACCAACTCAAAACTTTGTTATTATATCATTCTCAAGCGATTAGAGATATCGACACGAAATTTTGCAGGACGATAGAGTTTATTATTACAAAATAAATGTATCTATTTTTTTAAAACTATAATTTTCTTCCAATTTCAATAATCGAATAACTTCTAAAAAATCATGAAAACACAAACCCTATCATGAATTTCAACGGCCTCTCCAGATAACGAAGCTCTTCGGCGTAAACTACGATACCCCGACCAACATCCAGATCCATACATCAGCAAGCCAGCTGAGCGCTCCTGGCTCCTACATGCTTGCGCCAAGCTACAGTGAAGCGCTGTTAATGGAGCCAGCGCTTCCTACTAGCCGTAATACCGCTACCGCGGCCGCGGAGGCGGACCATTTGGGGCCCTCGGACCTTGTGCCCAGTTATTCAGAGGCGTTGCTGTACGAACGTGCCGCTGCTGAGCATCAGCCAGATTTTAGCGAAGCAGAGCTACAACAACAGCAGCAGAGGAGGTCGATTGGTACCGGAGTGTGCGAGTGTCCCTGTCACGGGTTGGTGGAGAATGTTGAGAATTTCGTGAGCCAAGAGAGCCTGCAATTGGCCGAAGTCCACAGTGTGGATGTGGAGGAAACGGTAGGAGTAGCAGGAGGAAGTAGAGAAGAGGATGAGGCTGCGGCTGGCGAGGACTCGCAAAGACTGAGACAAGCGGTGAGATTGGTTTGGAAATTATTTTTCTATTCTGTCTTCGTTAGTATTTCGAATTGAAAAGTTTCTCTTAATTTAAATTTCAGCTGTCTTCAATTAATTTAAGTGTATGGAGCGCGGTAGCGTTCCAACTCAAGTATAAAGTTTTTTCGTTGAAATAAAAATCACTTTTTTACAAAAATGTTTTTCAAGTAGATAAAGATATTTAAATGACTCACTTCATACTTATACTTGAGTTAGAACACTACTACGCCACCATAATTTACATAATTAAAATAAGATATGTACACAATGCTAAGCTTTTGTGATAGTTTATCACGAAATTAAATATTTAAACATACATACTTAATTCTATACATAAACAATAATACCACTAGAGCACGGACCAGGACACGCGTAGCACGACAAGCTACAGCAGCTTGGCGCGCATCTGCGACAACTGCCTGAGCGACGGCAGGACTTCAGCGGGTCGCTGTAGCCGTTCAGCCGCTTCGAGCACGTGCGAACTACGCGAGCTCGTCGTCGTCCCTGGTAATGCCGAGACGACGACGACGTCCACGACACGAACTCCCCTCGAACGACGGCGTTGCATCGTCAGGGAGTATTCCGAACCAGATCTGAGGAGGAGAAACGCGGAAGTCCTTGCTGAAGGCGCACTGAGTTTTTTGAGAGCGAACGGAAGGAGCTTGGAGAATATTATGGAAAATGAGGAGTCAGGTAAGATGGAACATGAGTTTACTTTATTAATGGGTTGATTAATTAATTAATATTGATTAATGATTTAATCTTGATTTCGTAATCGTATTACTGTAAACTGACTTTTTATTCGTAATTTGATGTAACATTAAACTCTACTTAGCACAGAAGTGGATCTGTCATGTGAAATTTTAGCTTTCTTTTTTAATAATTAAGCAATTTTCGTCGACGACTCAATTATTGTCAAGCGATAATCGATATATTGAGTGCCTATAATGCTACATAAATAACCATGACTAAGCATTTCAGATTCAACTGAATTTCTATATCAATTGAATTTCATTCTATTGAGAATAGCATTAAATATTATTTAACCCATTTAAATCGATGAACGATAGAAGCTGCCTCAATGCTTCCAATAAAAGTACACAAATTACATAAATTCCATTTATCGTCAAATTGATTTCTAAAATTATATCTTTTTCAACTTCCATCAATGTCAAGTTTAAATCGCAAGCATAACTCCCCTACTCCATCAATCATTAACTTTAAATCAGAAGCTAAACGTAATACATTTTCATTTATAAATTTAACAACCAATGACTTTACCCAATGCTTTAAACAATCTCCGACAGAGAACCCACTGCATCTACGCCCATCAGCTGAGCGTGCGGAGACGCTTATCCTCGACGACTCCAACCGGCAACAACAGCAACCCTCATCTTCCTCGTCAACCTCGTCAACCGATCCTCAACCTACTCGCAGTACTGGCGCCATTCCGAAACGTACGAACGTACCTAGTGGCAGTCGAGTTACAGTGAACCCGATCGCTGAAGCGGTGAAACGATTGCCGAGCTCGCGTAGCACGTACTTTTGTCTGCGTTCGATACTGACGCAAAACCGTCGTAGGTTTACCCTCGTCACGCCTGAGGAACTACAGAGCCTAACGCGTGGCGAAGGTCCTAGTTGCTGTAGTAATAGTAACAACGGTACCAGGCAACCTGAGGGTGAGGAAGAGGACGACGAGGAAGAGGAGTGTCCTTGCGAAGGTTGCAGGAGTGAACTCGGAAGGCCAGATAGTCTAAGGATCGACAAGAGGAGACCGCTTAGCTGTCAGAGTCTCAGCTATAGGAGAGAGAATTCGAGGTGAGTGAGGAACGATTATTTTTGTTTTGACTAGGAATTCGCGAGGTATTTGGGAAGTATGAGGGTACAAATTTTAATTTACATATCAAGGGTTAGAATTGATAGGGGTTGTGTACGTAATTGTTTAAAGTCACGCGAAGACGTCAGATTGTCGAGACGATGGAAAAAAAAGTTTATACTCTTGGATGGCGTGATTAACAATTTCTTTGAGTGTAATTGACGAAAAAGAGGGTTGTTTATATTTTACGTCCTATGTGTAGCTAGTCGAATGCATGTCCTTATATAAATCAATATGTGTACGGGTATATAGCATAATAATATCCTGATGGCAATCAATCGACTTTATAATTCTAATTTCTCACATTTCTTTCTTTGCTGAGTGAATGGAAATTTATAAATAACGTTTTAATAACGCTTTTGTTCTAATTAGAAAGAATGTTAAATATAGGTTGTCAGAACGTATATAAATGTATTAAAAGGATTGAAAAATGAAATTTTTATCGAAGCTTTATTAAAAATAATTGGTGCGATGAAAAAAAAAAGATTAATTAAAACTTAGTAAATGACTATCGTATAGGGGATGTTAACGAAACTGATAATTGATTTTGGCCGATATACTGAAAATAACTTGTCGAGGGTGCTGGAACGAATTTGGCTCTATGAGCAAGTAGAGAGTTTAATTTGATGCATGCAAATTGACACATCAAGAGTTAACCAAAATGATGAGATAAGGGAACTTGGAACTAATAGGTGTCTATTCCAGTTGGCTACACAATACCGTTAAACTAGTCTATATTGAAATAAAACTCGTCTTTGTTTCTACTAAAATTCACTTTCTTCTATTCACTTTCTTCTTTCATTCAATTACTAATTCTCTATTTCTGAAAATAAATTCTTATATAATTAACTAACTTACTAAAAACACTAAAATTTTCAATCCTTCTTCCTATCCAAAATCCTGCCACTCACTCACCTCTGCGCGTATCATTTACCCCGCGATTAAATCACTCCAGCGGTTTATCCTTTAACCCGCGAAGCTTTTAAACCAATTAAAACCGAAAACCTTATATATACCTATATATCTAGTCTCGAAAACCCCTTTCGAATCCTTAAAACCTCCCTTCACACTATACATACTAAAGTTTCGCTCTATATACACACAGAGACCCGTACGAAATTAAAACTCACCCCGCGAACGTGCGCGCCTACGTGCAATCTGCATCGCTCGCGTGCCACGGCGCCGTAACGAGCTGCAATCTTATAAGTCGCGCGTTCCCTTGTTATCTAGCTGGAAGGAAAGGAGGAGCAAAGAGGCTCGTACAAGGTTAGACCTCGACACATCCGCCCGTGAAATAGTTTATCCGACCTGTGCGCACGTAAAGGTATGTGTGTGTATACGTGCGGGTCTAGTGTATGGTTAAGGCCAAATTGCCGTCACGGTCGCTATACACCTGATGTGCATTTCAAATTGACTTTAGTGAGTGCAGATTTATTTCTTTTGCTTTGCTTTGCGTTTAAACGAAGAGATGATTTATATATAGACGTTTTGGAACGGTTTACCTATAGGGGTATGTAAAGTAATGTTTTTATTTATTTTTTGAGTTAGTGAATTATAGAGAATATAGTTAAATATAAAATTATGTTTTTTAGTTATTCAATGGAAAAATATGCTTGCTTACGAGCTCAAGACAATTTTTCTTCTAAAAATTTATAAATCTCCTTTAAATAACACATACAACTTAAATAAATTAAATATCGTAGGTACTTAAATGAAACAATTAAAAAAATACGCAAGTCTAAATCCATGTTTACCTTATATTACTTATTCATTTTTTACCCTTATCTGTTTGATTTTTTGAATCTCATTTCACTTCTTTCTTTTGTTCCAGAACTCTGATATTCGCGAGCCCGATCCAAGTGGTCTGTCCGGCGGATCCTTTTGGCGGTCGCAACGTCGTGTCCAGCGAGGCACCCCCTAACTACGAAGAGGCCCTCAACTTGCCGGTGCTTTCACGTCTTCGCCGGTCGCTCACGGATCGGGACACTACCACAAGCAATGCTGCGTCAGGTGCGAGTACTAATGATATCGTGCCACCGCCTCCGTCGTCGAGGGCTACGAGTAACAACGGTTGGAAGCACAGGCGTACCATGAGCACGGATCCCCGGAACCTCACCTATAGGTATGCGGATAGTTATTAATCAAAAGATCTAATTTGGTATTTATATTTCAACGTGAATGAGAAAATTTGAAGCTGGTGTGATGATTGAACATATTTTTTTACCATTGTTAAATTGCAAAAAAGTTTTCCATATAAAAAAAAGACATTATTAAAGTTTGTTTCATCGTGTTGTCCTCTCAAATGTAATTATCGGTAAAAGAAGTTCTTTAAGAGATTTTTTCACGTCGGTAAAACAGAACATAATTGTCGATAACACAGTAACCTCTAGAGAAAATTAAAGAAAATTTGTTTGACCATCAGCTCCGACGGCGCGCGAATGGCACTGATAAGGAGCACGCAAACAGGCCACAGTGAGACGACAATTTCGTTGCCGTCGTACGACGGGTTGACTGTACCACCCGATGCTCGTAACGCCGGTACTAGCAGTGAGACGACCGCGGCGATGGTGACGAGTAACGAGAGCGGTAATATACCCCTCGTCGGACTTGAGGAACTCGTTGGCACGTCCACGGGTGAAGCTGCCGCCAGTGTAGCTGGAGGAAGCGGTATGAATGGGGTGCGTATAATAGAGATTTTGTTGATGTTCCTAGAAATATGTAGATTGATGGTCGGTAAATTAGGTAGTGACACGTGGGATTATAAAAGCAAATTTTTAATCAGTTATGTAAATTTGGAATATATTTAATCAATGCTGGGAATAGTGTTTTTAGATTAAAAACTTTATTTCATTCTATATATTTGTATGGAAAAAGAAGTTACGAGTTTTCAATTTACCCCCACTTTCAATTGCATTAGTTAGATATCAACATAGCTAAGTATTTTAATTGTATTACTAGATTTTCTTTGTCTGTACTTTTTCTGAAAAACATATTTCTAATAATGAAAATTATCAAAACATTTTTTACCGACTGTTAACTGTACGGAGAACTTTTTTATCTACGCTCGATAAAGTCGTTCTTCGTATTCACAAATTTGCATTAGCCTACTTTCGCGTTTTTGCGAATATAGGTAGCGCTACTCTTTAGTATTGAAGTTTTTTTTATAGAAGCTTATGAATAGTGTATCAGAAGTTTATATTGTAGGTACTGTGATAGAAATATATTATTATTTTTTACGAACGTTTTTCAGATTTTTTAAAACTTTTTTTTTCTTTTAAAAATTTATAACTAAGAACAATCTTCCGCAAAAATTTACCATAATATCTTAGTAAAGAATCAGCTGAATGCCGCGCTATCATTTTTATTTTAATATATATTTTCATTTCTTCTTTTATAAATTTAAATAATAATAGTAATCATCATTTAGAACCTTCTTTTTTCTCCAAAACAGGCCAAAACGAGATCGCGGCTGACGAGATCGCTGACGGAGAGGCGAAGTGCACCCGAATCGCGACGGCACGACCGCACACTTCGCAAGAGCTTCACCGAGAGGATAGACACCGGCTGTCGAATCGCCGGTATTAAGCGTATGAACATTAACATTGAGACTTCGCTGTAAAGTGACGCTACGCAACTATATATAGTGATTCGTGGGTGAGACTATGTACAACATTATCGTGTCGTACATCTGTATTTCACGGAGTGCGGAAATAGAGTAGTCGATCGTTTAACGACTGAATGCTGCGTTGCTTCTGATGATTTTTTTTTTCAATTTTTAATCGTGCATTACTCAATAAAGCTTAGTTCAACAGTTGAAGGAGTATTGTATTAAAGGGTCTACGAGATTTAACAGTTTTCCAAGAACTTTATCAATACAAGCTATATAACGACGAAACTATCTAAGGGAAAACGAATAACGAAAACAAGAAGAAGTTCGAACTTTACGGGAGATCGCTAACTCGGACGATAACGATCGACTTTTCTGTCTTCGACTTCTTATCGGATTGATTCACCTTTTTTCCTGAAATAGGGGAGAAGAGCGACGGTATAGATTAGATTAGTTAAGGGAAGAAAGTTCGTCGGATGGGTTATACGAGCTTAGTTTTTGCAATTTCGTTGACTCGTATCGGCAATCTACTCGTTTTTTGGCATTGGAAATCTGCCTTAAAATAAACGCTCGGACGTAGTGAAGCTAATTTTCAAAAGACTTTTCTTCGTCGATTACAATTATTCAAAGAGTTTCGAGAGTTTAAAACATTTGACGAATATTAAAACGATTGTTTTACAGAATGAGAGTTTGTTGTATACATTAAAAAGTCCGTTAATTATAGTAAATTGGATTATATTATAATCGGGGTTATAGTATAAATAGGCGAAGAATAGGCTTTTGCAAAGTATAATGAAAATGAAATTTACTCGTCCGACGTTTCTATGATAAAAGTCGTTTGACCGACGACAGTGTGATAAATGTTTTTTACCGGAGTGTTCATTGTGTTTTTTGATTCGTTCGAAAGCACTTGACTCTATTAGTCGAAGTATTGCCTGGGAAGCTAATCGATTATACGACTTCTACATAATATTTACGTGAATGAAAAAAAAAAAAAAAAAAAGAAAGAAATGATGACTAAGAAAAGGAAAAAAATTCCTTAAGTAAATGTATAATCCAGTTGGCATTGCAATGAATCGTGTTTAAACGACGTTTCATACATTAAAAATCATTCGTTTGCCCATACAAATGTAAAAGTGAGAAAACAAAAGAAAAAGGTGTACGCGCGCTCTCAAGCATTATTCGGATAATCAAGAGAATCGTTGTTAATCGTTTGTTGATGATATACGTATAGGTCGAAAAATGTAGTTTTTGGGATAGTTACTTTTGCTGAATTTCGCATTATAGAGAGAAAAATTGTTTGAAAATTTACGAGTAATGTTAGGCTTGATTAAATGAAAAAAAAACTAATTATTGATGCTAATAAATCGCGCAATATAATACGCTAATTTTTAATATGAAAGAAGATATTTAGAAAGAGTCATTTATTTTATAAAGAAGAAAACTTTGCGCTCAATTTTTGTACGTGTAAGAACAAAATGCACAAATCATTAAATAGCACACGAACTAACATTCAATTTAGCCGATAATTTAACGTTAATTTTTTCTAAAATCATAAAATAGTAATATGAAAGTTCTTTTTGTACGATATTTTTGAAACGACGAACGTATATAGTATTATATATAACTAAGATATATTATAAATCTGTCTTATGGGAATGTAAAGCTGTTTTTCTCACTATAATTAATAGCTCAAGATATATTTTTTAATTGTATTTATATGAGAATACTCACACGGATTTCAATTTTTTAAATTTATTTTTTCCAGTCAATAGCTATATTTTCGTACGTAAACAAAAAAGAAATGGATGCCAATTCATTTTATATACTACCATTGATTGAATGAATAAGAAGAAAATTGAGTATATAATGATAAATTTAAAAGTTTTACATTTCCCTACGTTGATTAAGGTTTTCCATAGCCTCTGTCGAGAGGCGACGAGATAAAAAAAACTTCATTGCGGCCAGAATCGTACAAGATTCATTACTTCCACAATATTATAAATATATATTCGTATACTAGATATATATGAGAGCAAGTGAAACGTATATACGAGAAGTTACTGCGAGTATTAAAAATCGATAACTGTGGCATTGTACTGTATAAGAAATACGAGAGAAAAAAAAAATTATAAGAGAACTCCATCTTCTACGTACAACACACATACACGCATATATATTTAGTCCGTATAAACAAAATTAAAGCCGTGGCTTACAGCTGCGATTTTCGTATGTAAAAAAGAAAAACAATTGACCTTCCGAGCGTATATTTCTCAATGTCTTCAGATTAATCTTGAACAAAGCTCATCGTCTAAGTACATACGTATACATAAACCTATAAAATCCATAATAATATATAAATATATAAATACGAACTATAAATAACGCCTGTAATTTACGACGAAGAACAAAAAACACACTAAAAATCATTTGTATAATTATCTCTGTATAATTGCATCAAGTATGTGTGTGCGCTTGCGCCTGCTTCCTGTAGGAAAGAAATAAATACGGCTGTGAAAAATTCCGCATCACGACGGATATAAGAGAGAAAAAATTGTGAAAGAATGGAAGAAAGAAAGAGAGAGAGAGAAAGGGAAAGGTTATAATGGAACACGATTCTTCGATAAATTCAGTGTTTCCGCTTCGTAGTTTATGCATTGGCTCCATTTTAGCGAGGACAAAAAGAGAGATAGAGATAGAGAGAGAGAAATCTCGATGGCCGAGTACACGTAAAACGACTGCATCATTTCTCTGTATGTGCTCCTGATGTATCTGTATATCTCTTTTTTTTCGCGCGAGTATGCGTATATATATGTGTATGTATGTGCAGTGAACGTGCGCGCGTGATATAGCCAAGCCGAGTAGCAATATAACGCGCGAAATTGATTATTACTGAAAAGGTTATTTTTGGGTTTAGAAAGTCGGGTTATAAATACCGCAGCTCTTCCGATAATCCTAGTTTTAAAAATTCACGCGGCAATATAATTGCTTTAACACTTGGTTTGTTGTTAATATTAAAATTCAATATTATGACTAATTATATACGTTTTGGATATGCTAGAGTAAAAGTATATTCTAAAGTTTATTTGCTTACTATTCTTTAAAGAAATTCACAATTTTGCATACTATAAAACGTCCGACGCAGCTGTCTTTTCAACGGTAAAAAAAATTCCCGCGAATGCGATGACAATGAAACGAAAGACAACAATAACTCGCCTATAGTTTCCTCCCCTTATTTATAATAAAGCAAATTTATTATTTTATACAAACTTTCGAAAAAAAAAACTAATATAAAAAAACGTGCTTAGCAGTTATAATTATTTACCTAATATCTCTATCAACAGCAACGCACATCTCTAAGCGGTATATCCATTTTTCTTACTTCTAAAATCAAAAAAGATAATTTATTTTTCTATAAGCCATAAGCCAAATATTATTGTTCTCGCGATTACACCGCGTCTTTTGTAAAAAAAAAAAGAAAAACAAGCGAGATAACGAAAGAAAAAAAAATCCCCACGCAGCGACGTTGAAAGGAAAATAAAAATAACAATCCTCGAGGCGAAAAAAAATGGGCTCAAACCGAGTGTATACCAACATACGTATAACTAAAGGTATATAATGGGAAAACAATTTGTGACGCGCTCGCGTCGTCGCGAGAAGCGAGCAAGTATGAGAGAGAGAGAGAGATACACTGTTCTGTCGCGGCCAAATATCTAGTATAACGATAAAATTAAATTGCGCTACGTGTGGCTTGTCTTTCAATTTGATTATTACGTCCCCCTTCCTCTCATTCAAGTTCTCTTCCACCCCCGCATTCGATGTTTATATTACTCGACGTTCGAATTTTGCTGATTGAATTGTATTGTCTATATATGTATAACTTCGCGCGAGGAAATAGCTCTGTATATTACACGTGCGTGCGTGATGTATGCGCGGACAAAACTCGACACGACATTTGAAAGTATATTTGTATAATATATTTAAGTATATAAATGATTTGTTTCGTTGAGTAGGTGAGAAAAAAGAAATGAAGAGTTAGGATGCATATATATATATATATATATATATATATGATTAAAGGACGGACGAGCCTTGAATGTTTTAGTAACCACAGATTCCCGATTCATCGCGCGCTGCGTATAACGAACCATTAGGAAGTATGTTTAGAGCCAATTTTGTATAAATAAAGTGTACATTGTTATATACACACACTGCTCGAGTGGACAATGTGAAATTCGCTTGTGGATCAACGTGTATTTACCTTTGATTTTCACGCGAATTTCGTACGATATATTTGTACAATCAACTTGTACGTATTTCTGATTAAACAATCTGCTTTATTGTTTAAAATTTTTTTTTATATTTTATTGTTTATATCGAGTACTATATTACCTAGTGACATGATAAAATTATTTTTATCAATAAAAAAGGTTTCAATCGTTCAATGAAATTTATCATATTCCTATAGCGAAAATTTCTTTATCGGGTATGACTATATAGAAAGTTAGTATAAACGACTAAGAAAAACAGCTTGTTTTTCTATACTGATGCGAGACGATAATTTCGATTATAGTCTCCACGATTTAATCATGAGAACTCTACAATCCATTAAAACATGCGAACTAAATATTTCATAGTAATTCAATCATCTAATTTAAGGAGATATAAACGAAAATAGTAATTTTTTACTTGATTATATCTCTCAAGCGCGCTTGCCATACTAAATATAACTAATTGTTAAATACTAGACTTTAACTGACGTGATCTAGTTAAAATTAAAATTACAATGATAACAAGCGTTTTCATGCCTAAAAACTCTTATTATTATTTTCATCAGACATCTTATTTTGATCATTCATTGACTTTAAATCGAGTATTTTTTTAGTTAATTTTTAGTAATAAAACATCATATATATTATTAAGTTTCAAAACTTAAAGGAGTGTTTCAATCCGTAAGAATAAATAACGAATAAAATTTAGTGCGCAATCGAACCTAAAGTAACGTAAAATTTACTACGATAATATATTATACATACAATATATATATTTACCAAAATACCAAGTATGTTTGTTGTACTTTGTATTTTAAAGCTTATATATACGTGTATTTTCGACTAAATCGTTATAAATAAATAAATGAACAAAATAAAAACATTGATAAAATGATTAAAACAAGAAAAAAAAAGAAATGAAACGCGCAAGTATTACTACGGTCAATTTAAGCTTGTACGCAGAAAAAAAAAAGTTGTACGACGGCGACGTGTTATTTTTAGCTTGTTAGGGCTCGAAAAAAAAACATAATAAAGACAACGCAATGTAATGATATAATACAATATATATACCATCGTAAGATGGCACAAGCGCTTGAAAAAATAATTGTACGTATATAATACCACACGTAATCGTAA
The DNA here is from genome assembly GCA_036873485.1 of Torymus texanus. Classification (NCBI taxonomy): domain Eukaryota; kingdom Metazoa; phylum Arthropoda; class Insecta; order Hymenoptera; family Torymidae; genus Torymus; species Torymus texanus. The sequence goes on from JAYJLV010000056.1 coordinate 15,787,887, forward strand.
TTTTTTACAACGTATAAAAAAAATTGTGTTAGCGTATGTAATAATTAATGTCCTCCTCCATAGACACTTGTTGAATGTATAAATACAACCGATACGAAACTATACACACTTCTGCGTGTAATTATTTTCTCGAGCGAATCGATTGTATACATAAAAAAAAGAAGAAAAAAAACGTTAGCGATGTAAGGTGAACTTGAATGAAATACTGCTTCTTTGCGTGTACGTGCGTGCGTACACGTACGCGCGAGACCGAAACTAGCAACTTGACAAAAAAGAAAAGTCAGAAGAGAATACGATTGCGCTTTCGCTGTAGCAGAGAAAGAGAGAAAGAGAAATTTTTCGAGCCCAGGCGACGGTTATATCAAGGAAAAATAAAAAAGAGTAAAAGAAAACAAACGTTTGCGCGCGACTCTTAGTGTAAAGAATGAAGAGAGAAAAAAAAAACAATACGCAACTTATGCCGTCTCAAAAAAAGTGCTCTTGTATAAACTAAAAAGTCATAGCGCGAGTTTTTAAGTTTATAACGAATAAAAAAAAAAATAAATATGACGAAACACAGTGCGAGGGTGTGAACCAATTACCGAACTTTTCGCTCGAACCTTAAGTATATTATAGGCATATGTCGTTGTGCGCTTGACGAGTATAAAAAAAAAATTAAAGTGGCGGGGACGAGTGTGCAATGTGTAAGCCGAGAGGAGGATCCTTTATTTGCCGCGAGATCTTAGTGTATAAATAATGATTACTAGTGATAATTTGATTATTACTATTATTGTTATTCTTACTATTGACCGCATCACGTTGCTGTATGGAGAATATGGTTACCGTATTTCAATAAATGTTATAAAATAATATCTTTATCTTGTGTTATTTTACTCTTTATAAATGGAATTTTTTTATATGTGCTGCTAGAATTTAATTGAAAAAGTTTTAATATTTACTTTATTATAGTAGTTTCAAATTTAATTATTACCGCCGTATTTCTTTTAAGCGACATACGGTCTGCTGAATATAGATATGTGACACAATAATTAGCAGAATATTATCTTATCTTGACTCACGTATCAAAATAAAAGTTTCTTGTGTCTTTAAAAATAATAAATAGATATTTTTAGCTTGAAAACAGTAATGTTTAAAATATTTTGCGACTTCCTGCTTTAAAAATTATAAATTTAGAATCCAAGTTGTTATTAAAATATGCGAAAGACTAAGTTTTTTTGTCAATTTTGGCATTATATTTATTAGCTATAAATGATTTCGATACTTTTACAATACAATACTGAACGGTAAAAGTAAAACAAACATTAATTTTTTTTGTTTTTTGATTGTTATATTTTTCAAAAACACACAATACTTATGATCGAGACGATTCCCATGTGTAAGAATGATGTGATTCAATATAACGTAACAAAGTGATCGGCGAACTAATTATATTAGTCCCTTTTGCATTTAATGTATTCGTGATGTTCATTTATTATTGCATTATTGAGGATTTGATTTTTATAATATCGTTCACAATTAAAAATATAAGTGTGAAAATGTATAAACGGCTTATCAGTTAAAGAGAAAATCAAAATCTAGTAAAATGGTGTAAACTCAAAGATTTCCAATGGCTTAAGTCTTTAAATAAACTAATTAATTAAAAATACACGTATAAAACGGCTTTGAACACACTCTTATTATGCAAAAATAACATTAAAAATCTTCTGATTAACACATATTTACCAAACTTTGACTTTGGAAAAACAATGCAAATTTTGATTATATCACATATGTATACATATCTTTTCGTTCTAGTATATTTTTTGTAAGTGGACTTCTTAAATTAAAAATTAAGCGTACTTAATAAAAGCATTTACATAATCAACTTGATAACTGTAACTACAAACATCTGTTAAAAATTTCATAAACAAAATAGAAAAAAAAGCAAAATAGTTGTCGACTTATTTGGCAACAATAATTACCCCATTTACATAAATTTCATAAAAGTATTATGCAATGTGCGCACGTGATACTGTGCGTGTGTTTTTATACACATTTAACATACATACATTTACACCCCAAGTTCACTCTTAAACATTCCGGTCCACTCACAGACTAATTATTTACACACACATACATAGAAACTGTCTTTGTACACCGAGTTGTACACACCGCAACGTTAAAAAAAAACATTGAAAATTCATTTTAATTTTTCTTCCCGTTTGGTACAATGAAAAAAATTGTGTCCTTATGCGACTACGTAATAAATATATAAATTTTTTTCTCTTATATCCAACGAGAGTAAACTCCATTCTTTTGCATTAAAATAGTTCGAGTGTTTCTTCATTTAATCAGACTAGCATAGCGTTGTAAACAATTGCGTCAGTGGCTAGTGTTCAACAGTTATACATTAAAACATAACGTAGTTAATGACTTCAAGTTTTACTTAAAGTGCTTAAAATATTACTCCTTCGTAACACCAGGCCTTGTATAATATACTCTATAGTAAAGTGTTTTACTTCTCCAGAGCGAGTAGGAATTATCAAATTTCAATAGGTAAACACCCTAAAATTAAAAAAATATTTAATGTTAAGATATGTTATACAGTATCATTATTAATTTATATTTAACAATATAAAGTTCAAATGAAATTATTTATAACAAAATATTTCTAATAAAAAACAATTACCTGTCCTGGATACTGGTGGCTACCTGCATACACCTCTTCTTGGGAATCTCTCCTATAAACCTAAAATATAAACAATTCATTTTTAATAATTTATTCAATGTTATACCACTTATAGCATTGGACTATGATAAAAAGTTTGTCTAACTTACAGGCACTATAACACTGATTGGGGTTGTACTCGGCTTGAATTCTGACCTTGATTCCCCAGTAAGGTCTCCACTTTCCAAGTCAGTTCTTGTTTCATAATCATCGTCATCCTCATCTTCATCCTCTGATTCACTGATATGAACTGATACTTGCGTTGTGTTTGGCTTGGACCATTCAAAATAGACACCAAATCCAATATCATATCCATCTGTGGCAAATTCCCAAAATAAACACGAACCATCTTCATGTGTAGGTACTCTCACTGTAACTGTTTCTCCATGGCCAACTTTGATCACAGCATCGCCTGCTTCTCTTCTTATAGTATCTTTAAAATCATCTATATTTTTATTTGTCCACATTTCTGCAGGAACTATTGTTGGCCAGTCCTGCAATTTAATGTAATGGTATTTAAAAAATCTACTTCTTACAAAGTAATTTATAAATTATAAAATAAGTTTTCATACCTCAACTTCTTGTTCCTCTTCTTCACCGCTTGCAGGTGCTTCATTTGATAGCAGAGGATCTTCTTCTGGTTCTTTATCGTCTGTTGAATTATCTTCCGTATTACTTTCTTTTTTGTCTATTTCTTTTTCTTCAATCATTAGCTGATTTCTGTGTAGTTGTTGCATGTACTGATGATAATGCTGTTCCTGCAGCTGTCTGATAAGTACACCCTGTTGCTCTGGATTGCCGGGATACTGCTGTTCAGCGTAAGCTTTAAATTGATAGTATGTTTGTTGATTCAGAGCTTCCTGGACTTGTCTTCGTTGATTCTCTTGTTTTAGACGTTCCTCCTCCTCCTTCTTCTTCTCTTCCTCAAGCTCTTTTAATCTCTTCTCTTCTTCTAATTTACGTGATTCTTCTTCTTTTTTCAGTCGTGCTTTTTCTTCTACATCACGTTTCTGTGCTTCTATAAATGTTTTGAAAAGAGGGCATAATTTGTCCAATAGAACAACAAAGCCTTCCATAGCTTGTTCTTTTGTGATATCTCCCAATGACTGCCATGCTTGTTTTCGATCTCTGCCAATGACATCCAAAACTCCCAGTTCAGGGGTCTTTTCAGGACTATACTTTCCATGTGATACTTGTTGTGTAAAAGCTACTAATTTTAATTTGTCTTCATATGATAAATGTATAGCTTTTCCTTCTTTTTCTGTAAAGAAAGGAAACAATCTCTTTAATTTTTAAATAAATAATATTTAAATCATAAAACTATAATATTTATTCTTTTAACCAATTTCTATAGAGTTAAATTTATATGGAGTTTATTCAAAATTAAAAAATTCATACAAAGGTATTATTGAAAATTTTATACTACATTCAATAATATTCTGACTTTCTCTTGTCATTTAAAAGTGTATAAGTTTATGTAAATCTATATACACACTAAGTCAGCACAATAGTTTCCTTTTTTCTTCTGTAAGTTAAGCTACAATAAAAGAGTCTATAAGTGAGACTCTAAATAGAATATTTTAGATATGATACGAATAACAATAGGGATAATTCAATTCTTCTTCAAACTTATTTGAATACAATTTAATTCCTTTCTAAATGACAACTATTAATATAAATTAGCCTTATAAAGAGCACAAAAGAATAAAAAATAAGATATGGGCATTTCCTCAAGAGCCTATAGAAATCAATTTAGAAACTTAATGTCTGCTTCAGCATGCATAAAGAAGCACCTCTTGTAACACACCAGAAAACATTGAAACAGCCAAGGTAATCATACTCTCATCAAACTCACGGACAGCCCAACTAATTACCCATAGCATAAACAAAGTTACTGAAGGTAAACACCGTAATTCAGTACAAGGCTAATCCATACCTCCACTTTTCCCCCCTATCACCCATCAAAACAATAGCTCCTTATCATGTCCCTTAAATACCCTCCCAAACCACAAAATTCGTCATGAAAAAAAAAAGAAGAGGGGGTAGTAATAAGCCAAGACCTCGCAATAGCCAACCTCGCTGGAAGGTTTGCAGAAAACAACATGAGCAGAACCTTCTGGCAAGCTCAGCGGCCGCGAGACTCCGTCTCTAGACAAGACACCTTTATACACATTCCTCGCTATATACGCTATCGATCACGCGTTATTATACGCGGATGAATAATGAAGTAGAGCTCGCGGTGCACTAAGTACCCTCCTGTAATACCCGTCCACGGCTCTATATTACCTATACCACATATCATATACACGCATAGATCACGTATGTACTACGTACCCTTGTAGAATCCAAGCGCGAGTTTGTACAATTCGCGAGTCTCGAAACCCGAGAGATGAGGCTCGAAGACATTATCCTGACCGATCACTTCGCTCTTCTCCACGATTATTGCCGCCTCGTCTTCTTCATCCTTAGGCATAGGCTCAAGGGTAAGATCGGCAATCTCCTCGGCGACGAGGTCCTCGTTACTCGATGCCATTTGCGCGCTGAGGATGTGACAGTTCTACACCTTTCTTGGCGCCGCCGTTATACTTATATGTGAGTTGTATAAAGTGTTTATGCGAGATGCGCCGACGACGGGGCGACACTGCGGTGCGATAGCGCGGCAGCGGTAAGCACGAGCGACCGACGACGACGATGAAGACACGTCGATCTTGCGCCGCACGCCGACAAGAGCACGACCGCAGGCTGCGTAGCAGTAGCAGCCGAAAGTGGAAAGAACAGGCTGGCCAATGTGAAGGAGTTAGTGATGGATAAAGTCAGCTGTTTGGGTGGTGGGTGGGGGTGGGTGGGAGGGTTTTATTAGAGAGCGGGATGTTTGAATTTCTTATACATATAGTTGAGTTTAGAAAAGCGAGCGTGGAGAAATGCGAGGTGATCATAATAAAAAGAATTCAAGTATTTTTTTTTACTTAGAAGAAAAATTTATTACATAAATAATCGTTATTGTAAGTTTATAGTACTTCGATGTATTTGAATAATAATTGTAGTGTATTACTGATTATTGTATCTTGATTTACTGACAAAACTTTTACACCACCGTATGACCATTTTTTAAAGATAAATAATATTGTTATGTAAGAGCACATAAAAAGTACTAATTACAAATATTTTAGATTCACTCATGTATTCGGAGAAAATACATCTCATTTAACCACGTCTTAAATAGATCTGTAAATATTCCTTTGTTCAATTGGTCATATAAAATTTGACAATATATTACTATTTCAGACCAAACTGGTTTCTAATTATCAGGAGTGGATTTAACAACTGTAGTTAGCATAACTTATGTGATAACTTAATCCCCTCTCCCCTTAATTTATGTAATAAAAATTTTGGAAAAGAGAGAGGAAGAGATGAAAATAGAATGAAATCTATAATATCATTAGGATGATTTTTTGATAAAAATTTATTGTATTAAGTTTAGAAAATAAAAATATTTTAAAATTTATTTTTCGAAATATTCAAATATCTTTATAGTTTTATATAATAAAACAACACGATCATTAGATAACAAATAATTTTCAGATGGTTTCAAGAAGAAATGTTACATTGAAATCGAGATATCTCGAAAAAAATGGATTTGGCAGTGAACTTTAGTGGTATATAAGCTGATGATGCAAATGGCCTTGCTGCCAAGTGGGTACCGTACGTCAAAGGGGTATACAGTTTTCATCTCTTTGAAAAACTTCTATTGGCACATAAAAATATACGGTGTTGCTTATTTTTTGTCCTCGACAGTATATTACAGTTTCATTGAAGTCGATTCCTCACACCTCGGGTATCTTCCTTACCAGTACATTTCAACGGATATACTTACCAGAAGTCAGTAACTCCCTATCTTACCATCTAATTCTGAACAACGGTATACTGTTTTTATAATGTAGTACGAGGTGGCGTTTGGTATCTACAAACAAATTTTCTTATACAAATAAAATTATAGCTCTGTATTTATATACATATTTATATATGTACATCAATATTTTATAATTTGCTTTATTATACAGTGAATTAATTATATGATTATAAAAAAAATATGATATGAGATATGACATTATCTTTAAATTTATTTTTATTACTTTGAGTTTAGCATTATCATTATTATGTTAAAAATATATTTTCATTCCCATAATAATTTGAAATAAATATTACAAAATGTAAAATGTATTAACAACTTCTAATAATATATTTAAATGCTATATTTTATGATTACACGCTGCAATAATTAATGTTACGTTTCTCTACACTGTATTGAATAAAATTAAATTACCATTACAATAAATTTACATAATACTATCCAAAATAGCCTCGATCATTTCAACTAGCCCTCAAATCCACCGACTCTTTTTCCTGACTACAAAAATCAATACTTCACATAAAAAAACCAACCAAACACGCAGATTACAACGATTATGAAACGCACGTGAATAGAAAAGGTGTGATGTGCTCTCTCTTTCTCGACACAGATTTCGTGCTTGCGCGCGTGTATGTATATAGCTGTATATCTGTGCGGCGCTGGTAGAAAACGCGCGAATGAAGTTTATCGGCGATTCGCTGCGATAAGCGCCTCGCTCACACGCGGGGAGCATGGGAGGAAGGGAGGGAGGAAGAATGGAGATTACGCGCACGTTTCACGAATGCGTGGAATGACGAGATAATGGATATTACTACCTGCGTTACACCGAGAGCGAATCGATATTTTGTAGGTATAAACGCGTGCATGAAGATGGTTAAATGTATGTATATATATAAGGTATATTCGTGTAACCGTGTAGAGTATGAGCAGTATATATGAGGTTGAGAGGTTTAGGATGGGTATATATATAGGGTAGATGGGCTTGCGTTGTTTTATTTTTGTAGCAGGAAACGTCGAAGAGTAGATGCGATAATGCGCGAAATATTTGTGATATTATCGGATTGATAATGTGGGAGACTATTATATCGAATTATACAATAAATGTCTATATATATATGATCGAGTTGCGTTACGAATCGACGAATTCTTAGGTGACAAAATTTTACTTAAATTTTGTGGCTATAAGTACAAGTAATTGTTGTTGTCAATGAGAATCTGAAACAATCCGTTTTGACATAAATATTAATAGTTAGAGCAACAGTAATTTCGATTGAAACCCGTTGAATAATGTATATATCTGTGAAGCTTCATGTCAATATGGTTGTGGTTCCGGATTATACGACTACTAAAATAGGTAAAATACCTTTGTCTAAGAAACTAAAAGCATTGATTTTTTACGAAACCAGGATTTTAAATGTCTTATATACTAAAAAAAAGATATAATGGTTTATTGAACGTAACGATTTTCTTGTATTATTCGAATGTGTTGAGATATAGTCAAATTGTAAACAAAGGATAAGTAAATTGTCAATTAATTTATATTATTATGTTATTAAAGATTGGTTTATAATTAAATGATTTTCATAAAAATGTTCTACTACTGTCTTGACAATAGTTATTGCTTTTCGTTTAAGGTTCAAATACACACTTGTTTGTAAGTTTAAACTGGATGATTAACCAATAAGGGCATACAAATGCGTTTAACAATGCTATAGAAGGGATTCATAAATACAGGCGCAAATTTATACTTCTATTAAATATAATTATAAATTTCTTATAACTCTGTTAATCATTGACATTTTTATTTAAAAACGAATTGACATAATGTTTTAGTGCATTGGCCTGTAACCAATCAAAGTGAACTTTCTGTATAATATCGACCAAAATTTTGTTTATCCCGTATAATAATCGGAACAACTGGCTGATACTCAAATACAGATTTTTGCATGTGGTTTTTCATCTTTCTGTTAATACAGTATATAAAAACTTATTTTTAATCAACTCGATCAACATAATAATTAACTTTGCAATTCTCATTCAATACTTTTAAAATTCTGGCATTTTTCAATTAGTTACCGCATTCAACTAAAAATAAAATCTCCAATATCAAAAAATTCTCAATTAGAATAAAATTACAGCAATGATTAATTACCACATTTAGTCGCATCCTGCCTGTAAAAAAAAACATAATAATTGGTCAACAGCTTCTTCTTCTTCTTCTACGTGTCGTCCTCCCCCTTTCCACACGCGCGCGTGAGCAATCAAATGCTTGTTCGTAGGGGCGTGTAATTGCCGGCGCTATATACACCCACATACATATATACACACATGTACATAGGTTTTAAAAAGTTTTCGTGCCCCATTTCGCCTCGCTCGAGTTGTTCGTAGTAGTGTTGCACCTGGTCGTCGCATCCTTTTAAACGCCTGCACGACTACGTTAGCCCTTTAAATGCGCAGCAGCGGTGCACTGTATAATTGCGATTATTAATCACCATAGAGGGTAGAGGGCATATGCGAGGGTAATTAGTTGATCGTGATGGGTATACGGTTGTTCTAGGGTTAGGGTTTGGGTTCTGGAGACGATGTGGAAATGATGTTGATTCGATATAATGTATGGTAGGGTATATGTCACATGGAAATATGCTTTGCGAATTGATGACTATATATATATATATATATAAAAAGTGTATTATATTTAATGCCTTGCAATGTGTACTAGATTTTACTTAAAAAGCTCAATGGGTTTGAAAATAAGTTTTACATTGAAAATGGAGTTTGTTTGCAGCTAGCACATCTAATAAAAATTTAACTACACATATATAATAGTTAGATATTCAAGACAATTGATATTCTATTAACTTATAGGTAACCATATTCCAATAAAAATAAATACAGTAGGGTTTCCCTTATTAATACATTACTAATATGTATATAATCAGTACAAAACCAAACTCAACCCGATCCTATTAAAATTCTTTTTATTCCACCCAACATTTAAAATAAAACATTCCGCGTACATTAGCCCCAAACCATCCTAACAACCAAACACAACATAAACTTTTTCACTCTACCTAATATTCATCTACAACATCACATATTTTTTTACATTAAACGGTCAAACCTACATATACATTTCCCTTTCCACATCTCACTTCATCACCTGTACAGAAAATTTCGGGCCACCGCTAGGCACACCGATATATATTCCACCTCGATCGTCACATACTTCCGTCCGCGTGCAGGGTAGCGTTATCAAACCAGAAGATAACGTTGCCTGAGCAGCGGCTATCTGGTAGCCGCGAGGCATTCTTTTTTTTTCACCTTACCTTTCCCCTCTCCTCGCCCTTACCTTCTCTCTCTCTCTCTCTCTCGTTGTAGAATCGTTATTTTTTATTTCGTTGATATAATGCATAGGTGATCAATGCGAGCCCGGCGTCCGACGTGGTGGCCACTGATCAGTGCTCGCGTGTATCTTCTATAGTGTAAGATAAATCGCCTCGTGTATACTTGCTAAGTTTCGTTGTTGTCGTTGTAGTTGTATTGAGGTGTGAATTGTATTCGTATTTTTTTTTTTTTTTTTTTTTTTTGAGTTATTTAAGTAACATTTTCGTTTCTTCGAGAATCGGTTGTATAAAAAAAGAATTCGGCCGTATAGAAGGTTTTTTTTTAGAACGGTTTCACATAAGTATAAAGCAATTATAAAGTCCTTTCGCGGGAGAAAGGATATATCGAAGGAGCATAGAGCGAGAAATTTTTCATTATTGAATCGATAAAGAACAGGCGGGAAAGGAGAAATGGCATCGGGCTTTGACGACTGCTACGATTCGTCCTGGCACATGTTCCCGCCGGACTACGTGAACAACGGTGACGATTACGGGTGAGTGTTATGCTTCATTTATATAGCGAAAACTGTGTAAGTCGGTGTTATTAATAAATAGAAGAAAATTTAATGCGATTAATATTGTAACATATGTTAGATGCTATTAGCAATTGCGTATCTTAGAAGTGATCATACGGTGTTAAGTAGAACGTTTGTAATTGTCGATGTCTATCGTTATTTGCTGTGAAATATTGATTGGTTTTTAGAAATAATCACGAAAAATAATTTTGGTATATATCTTTTTCTGGCCTATCTTATATATAATATCCATTTATATCACAGTTATATCCCTTATATGATTTTCTTATCGGTGAGTAATATTGACTTTAGGCAGGCACCTTTTGCTTATTTATGTAACTGTAATATCGATAACTATTATTTTATAAAAATATAATCGTATGGTTTAATTTTAGCTTCATAGTACCGCAATATAACAAAGTGAAAATTTTCACTAAAATAATCAAACATTATTAAATTGTTCATGTCAATAGCTTAAGAATCACACTTATACATTGTATTCACAAGCTTTCTGTAAAATTCCTATATTTTAAAAGTTTAATCAGGTTATATGATTTTTTAAAACAACAATGCTACATTATTTTTACAAGCTTATATATGCCTCTTTAAAAAAATACACTCTGCGGTATCAAGCTAACTACATTGTCAATCAGTATTTTTCTCGTCTAAAGTATCGTAGCAAATATTTTCCTCATACGACACGGCATCACATTATTCTTCATAAACCTACACAAACTACAACTATTTTCCATTGCTATTTTCCACCCCAATTAACGATCATCATTTACAAAAAAAAAACACATCCGCGTATACATTCAATTGAGAATGCGTGGGTGGTACCCAACAGGTGCAGCAGCTGTATGATGTCTAGCGGCTTGCTTATTCTGCGTGTGGGGGCGCGCGATAAGGTAAAGAGAGGGTATCATGCATATGGTATCGTCATTTGACAGGGGTGAGAAGAAAGGTGGCTGTTGGGAAATGTTTTGCTCTCGATGATGGTGATTGGTGACATATGGTGATGTGTCGGTTGGACGATTTGTTGAGTTGTAGTTTTTGGTTTGATCGATTACAAGGTAATTTTCATTCTGTGATCAAAGGATTGTTTCATCTGTTAGAGAACGTAGAAACACTGTATGAGATAAATTTCAATACAGAATGTATATTTTCCACTAAACTTCGTTTGTTGTTTAAATATAATATATAACGAATTCAATTACTCACTAATTATGATTGACTTGTACGCTTTATACACTTTTGCATTTTGTATAAAATTCATTGTCAATTGAAAAACAATGTTTTTGAACTTGTGTAATTAGAAATATTCAACTAAATTTTCTATATTCAAAGTTTACGTTTATGCATATAACACAATTACTATGCATCCTGCTGAGCTCAAATCAAAACGCAGGGAACCGTTTGAAAGGTCCACTCACGATAATTGAGTACCATTAAGTCGAGCCATTTCCGTCAACTCACTGCCACCTATACTCTCATTTAAATCTCTCCAACCGAATTTCCAAATTCCTCTAGGAATTTCCATTCGATCGCTAAGCATCTATCACACCAACCTGCCACGTGTTTAAACTCGGCCCATTATTCGCATCAGCAGGTAGGAAATCACCTTTTCAACCCTCAAATTCTCTCTCTCTCTCTCTCCTGTCTACGTTGAAAGCCCTTTCACAGCTCTGCTATACTGCACATATACACAGACAGACAGCCGTGAAAGAGTTTCGAGTTAATTAGATGGAAAATATTCCTTTGACGGGTAAAATCCGGTGGCTATTTTTCGTCAACTTCCTTTTTTCTTTTCCCTCCCCTCAAAAGTTTTTCCCTCTCTCTCTCTTTCTCTCTCTCCCTATCTCTCTCGTTCTCTTCTCGACCTTGACGACTACTATACGCATTAACGCGCGCCGCGCCTGATGAGACGTACGTGAGCGCGTGAATGGAAGCGGAAAAAAGTTCGCGAGAGGGTGAGAGAAAAGCCGTAACCTAATGTACATTTTTTCGGAGAACCGCGGTCTACGGTGTGGTGTGACGTGATATCAAAGAGGGGAAAGTTGAGTATACTACAGGTGAAATATTTGCCTTGAGAAAAAACGAGTTTTGTAGGGTAGAGATGAACGATTGTTTGATCAGATCGGTTGGTGTGATGTGAGCATACCTCAGTAGCGCGCGGATGCTGATTATTATATTTATATCTGGTGTTTCTGCGCGCGTATGTGTATATACATATATACATTTGAGGATAAATTTAATTATCGTCGATGATAGGATCGCTGATAATATATTTGCTCTTTATTGTATTATTTATTCTATAGAATATACGACACGCATTAATAAATGGTTTCAAGGTTACAGTGTTAGCTTTACATAGTGTCAGAAAAAGAACAAGCAATGTTTCTTTATACGTATAGAAATGTAAAGAGTGAAATGTCAAGTATATTGCAAAATATTTAGATTTGCGCGGGTATTTTAAAGTGCGAATTGTTTCAAATCATTAAGCCGGTTATATTTTTAACATAAAAATGATTTTACTTCAAAAATAAATTGTTATTCTCATTCCTCAACTTTAACCATCATATTCGTATTTTTAAACAAAAAGTCAAACCAAAAACAAATTTAACCACTTGTACAACTAATTCTCACGCTTTTAAAAAGCCTCACATCCCTCTAAAACCTCCCGATTCACCCCCGGAAAATCAAATATATCACAAGACTATCCGTCACACCCCAGTATCATGCAAATCCAGGTCCCACCCCCGTTAGATCCTGAACCACTGAGAAATAACTTCTTAAACGATTCTTAAAAAGGCACCCACACATATTACACACGAGCAATCGTCCGCAACGAAGAAGGACCACAACCTCCCTAAAAGCTAGAAAAAGAGAGAGGGATTAACTAGCCATACCATGTCCAGGTCACGTTTTGCCCTTCGAGACAACTCGCTTCTCTCGCGTTCACCTGCTGGGCGTCTTTGTCAACGCGCGAATAATGTGCTGTAGAAAAAGCATTGCTGGTACCGCTGCGCTCATTCACTCGCATCGTTTGTACTTTTGGTTTTTCTTAGTAAGGAAGGAAGGAAGGAAGGAAGGAAGAAGTTTACTACGGCGCGTGTTTCCGTTTTTCCGGAGGTTAGAAAAAGAATTTTCTAGTTAGAGGTAAGAGGAAGAGAGTGAGAGAAGTGTTGCGGGGAATGGGATTGACTTTTTCAGGTATAGAGGTAGGCGCGGGTTTGATGGTAATAAAAATTCCGGTTCGAGGCGGGGTATCATTGGTGGTATTGTTGAGTTTTACGAGGTACAAATTTTTGCGGCTGGGAAGTGCTTGATTTTTCAAAATATATAGAAAGAGAAGAGAGAATTTTCGTTTTTCTTGAGGCATACTGTATTAAAAGAAAATTATATAATTATATATAAATTAGATGTTAAAGGGTAATTTATTTACATTTTATTTTTTTTTTATAATAATTTCAGTATAGAAATAATTAATCTATTACACCAAGGGATATTTAAATAAGGCGTTGTGATTTAAACATCTATTTTTGTAGTAATGAAAAGTAAAAGTTAAGGTAAATAAGTTCAATAATCCATAACATTGTATCTCCTTAAAAATTATTAAAAATAGAACTACCCAAAACCTCTCTATACCGACCAACAACAACATACAAAAAATATCAATTTTTCAACTACAAAAAAACTCGGTCGTCTTTGACTTTCATTCAACAATCCGCCATCGTCTTCCTCCTTCTTCCCTCACCTCTCCACACATCTTCCCCCATCCATTCACACGCACTCGGCATTCCTCGAGGGGCGGCCGGTCCATTCACAAAAGTTTCGTCCTTCCGCTGCTTCTACTTCCTCTCGAGCCTACATCTACCTATATATATATATATATATATATATATATGTCCTCGCCTTTTTTTTTATTCTTCTTCCTTCTTCTCGCGCGTCTTTTCGATTCTGAATGCCAAGGAGCAAACTGGACACTGGGCGAAGAAGTCGAGAGAGAGGATCTACAGTGGCTTTCCCGTGAAATCGTAGTTTTCTCAAACACGTAATACAGGGGGGCTAATAAATGGAACGCGCGAGTTCCGATTTCCGGTCACTTGTGTATGTGTGTGTGTGTGTGGGAAGTGAGGGTTGGTTATTATAGCTCGGGCGGAACCTTTGATTTTTCGGCGAACTACGTTTGAGGACGAAGTCAGTGAGGAATTTCTTTGCTATGTAGTATATATTAACTATATCCCTGTATTACAGATATTGTTTATTTAAGTTTGTTAAATATAATAATTAGAAAATATTTCACTAATTTAATAAAAAACACAATAAGCCAATTATTCTAAACACCTACAAAACTACACTCTTATACCATTTCAAATCCGCCATGAGGACGTGCAATCGTACTCTAAAAAGGATGCACTCAAAAACCGCAACGCCAAAACTCGATCGCACACTCGGCGACACACTCGACTCGCTAATAACACGCTCTCGACGTATTATAGGTGAATCGAGTGGCACTCCACTGGCGCATTCATATATATATACATACATACATACACACATCAAGCGACATTCAGATTTACACAAATTCAAGAGGCTCCAGGACACTCACCCGCACCGTAGAGTATCCAGTCGAGTACCCATTGCGATCGTCGTGCGATGCGCTGGGGCGCCTTTTATCTATTGAAGCACTTATACATATATACCTACCCGTGTGCGGATATAATATGGATAGAGTGCGTAGAAGAATTATTGTAGGTTGAAATTCGCGTGGCTTTTGTTTGTTAAGGATTAGGTTTTATATTGGGGTTGTTTGTGTTTGTTTTTAGGTATGACGAAGTACGATTATGTTAGATTATAAAAGGGGCGTAATTGTTGCTAGGTTGATTTAGATATTGTTTTGAAATTATATTTTATCCGTTTATACGATGATTTATATATACCTATACGTGTTTTGATTGTTACAATGAATTTATCGATTGTTTTTTAAGTTAAGCCTCGAGGACTTGAAATCAAGATTTTCAAGTGAATCGAGAGCTGATTACCACAAAATAACGACCCATCGTATTTATCCGAGGCTGATAAAAATTGTATTGTAATAAATGATTTTTCAACGTTAAATTAAATACGTACTTCGGTAATCTTACGATCCGATCTTAATTTTAATTTACAAACGATAAGATACAACAGTTCTTATATAAGCTTAGATATATAGCTTCGTTTTAATCGGCCCATCCGAATCTTAACAAAGTGACGGCTTATATATATGCTTTTTTGTCGTGATAAATGAAAAAATGATATAGATATGTATATACTCACATGTGAATATCTCGATATACGTATTAGGTAAAAACAAAATTTCGATATAATTTGACGAAATGTACAGTCGTTCACTGATAAAATAAAAATATTATTATTTTTAACGTAACGTTTATTTCAACTTTTTATTAAAAAAAATCATTATTATTAAATTTTCTTTCGTTTTCATTTTATACAGTATAAATGAATAAGTAGCATAAACAAATACTAAAGTATTCTGCGAATAAATTACAAACAATCCGAGAGACAATAAACACAAGAGATCACATATACGATGACCTCATAAAAATGTTTACACTTAAGCTGTATATTCTCATCCTTGTAATCCATGACTATATAAATTCAAAACTCAATACCACTCCAACACCTCTCATCTCCGAAATTTCCCCTCCGAAAATCATCCACTTAATTCAGTGAAAGTAAATTCCTTGAATTCTCCCACAGAATTTATACCCTTGATGCAATCCTTTCTCTCACCTGCTCAACACACAGCTCACCTTGTAAACCAATAAAAATCGTGCACAGATCGGCCATATATATATATATATATCCATACCTACAGAAGCAGATACTCTCTCTCTCTCTCTTTCTTTCTCGGCTCTTTTTCTACATAGCAACAGAGGCGTAAAGAGCGGGGGTGGAAACTTATGCTTCGGCACGTACGGGCAATAAATAAAAGGAACCTGCTACGCTGGTGTGTGTGTATATATATATACCATCAGGTGCAAGCTGCTACGACTCGTATAGTTTCCTTTCTCTTGTCTCTTCGGTGACGGTCGTCGGCAACGGCGGCGGCTTTTATTATCATTTATTCTCGCTCGTTGAGCATCAGAGCAGCATGGATTTGTCGCGTCTATTTGAGAGGGAGAGAGAGAGAGTGTGTGTGTGTGTATGCGTTCGAGATGACTAAGGTCGAGTGGAGGAAGTGCGCCTTTTTTGAGAGTTGCCGGTGAGTTTATATAGTATACAAGAGGACGGCGATGGAGGAAGTTCATGGTGCTGGACGGTGGGAAAAACGATGTCAAGTGCAGCGTTAAGATTTTTTTATTTTAGGGGTTTGGTTGGTAAAAAATAAATATTTTAATTTTTTTGTTCGGAATTAACATATTTCGTTTTTATTAATAAGACAATGTATATATGATTTTAAACTTCTAGTATGTATATGTATACTTGTCTTCAAGACTCTACTAAACTTTACATATATCTATTTTGTTGTTTCAAAATTGTTTACAAACATTTTTTCAAAAGTGCTAAAACTACAAAAGAACAAAAAATGAATGAAAACAAATTTGCATTAATATATTTTTTTTATATTAATTAACCTACTTTCCTAAAATTAATTAAATTCAAGAGATCTTTAATTATAAATAAATAAAAATAACAACAAATACACTTACAGACGCGTGGATCGTTTGTCCATCGCTGTTCCTTTATTTTCATTTACTCGTCATCCCGCTACACGCATTTCGCTAAAACTTCCGTCCTTCTCTTTTTCTCTCTCTCTTTCCCTCTCACTCGCACCTACACTCACCCAAAGTCCCGTTTTCTCACGGATTTGTCAACTGCCTGTCTGTCTGTCTCTCTCTCTCTCTCTCTCTGTCTCTATATATTCCATGCATCGACGGTCGTCGTCCTCGACATCACTTGGATGCCTAAAAATTGTCACCAAGGCTGGCATTGTTCGAGTTCGCGCGCCCGCCGTAATCGTTGGGGTCCGAACGTTGGTATAGAGTTCGACAGGTACCCGCATTGTTATGTTAATCGCCGCGACAAAATGGGTGAAGTCCCATTGACGTTGGCACGTTTTCCACCCCCGCGGCGGCTACTCCCCGCCGGTCGTTCCGGCTGCTGCTGGTGCCTTTATTGAGGCCCGCGCGCGAACTAGAGAAAGAAGAGAGAGAGAGAGAGAGAGAGAGAGAGAGAGAGAGAGAGAGGGAGGAGAGGGGCCCAGACAGCTTGGCGACAGAGCAATGCTATGCGGCCAAGTCACTCGCGCGCGTGCTATGACTGTGGCTGGTGTATGTGTGTGTGTGTGTGTGTACCTGTGAGAAGGGGGAAGTTAAAGGAATGGCGCTTGCACAATGCGGAGGGAAGAAGAGAGAATGAGAGAGGATGTGCGGAGGTGTTGGGTCTACCTGTATTACGCTTCGGATGATTTCGAGATTCTTTTTTTTCTTTTGGTTCGGTGTTTAAATAAATTTCAAAGTGCGCGGTGATGCTAAGCGTTTTGTTAGTTTTTTAATAAGTCGGTTTTTATTTTTGCGTGAATTAATAATAGAGATGTTTGAGTGAAAATTTATATTTTATAATATCCGATATTATTCAATACTATATCAAATGGTAATAAAATTTCTTATAAGTGAATAGTTCAAACAAGTGTTGCATACTAGGCGTTTGAGCAATACTTGGCCCTTTGATCGATAGAGTTACATCATCGCTTCTATACGTAAAATAAAAAAAGATCAGATGAGAATAATAAAAAATCGTTTTTATACTACAGGTACTTATTATTAAATAAACTTTAATTTTTCGCACTTTTTACAAACAAACTTACAACAACAAAAATAATAAATAAATAAATAACTGCAACCCCACAACCTTACACAAGTATATATATAGAGTAACATTAATTCACAGCCATTAATTCAATTTCTAAGCACACAGACCTGCATCCTCCACCTGTCGTCTTCTCTCTCCCTCTCTATCCCTCTTACTTTTTCCTAAATTCAAGAGGCGTAGTCGCTGGGTCCTCATCCGCCCCCGGTATATACTTCGTACCTGATGTTACACGCAGCATTGGCGACATGCATAAACGTGTTTATTACTTCTTGACTTTACAGGTGGCTCATTTGTAGATGCGAACTGGCTGGTGCCTTCATTGCGCGTCCCCACTCCGCTTATTATTACCCTGCGCTGCAAGTGGGCCCCAACCTTGGGACTACTGCTGGTACGATTCATTCATAGTTTAGCGCGAAGATATGAATTATGATGTGCGTTGGGACGAAGTGTACTGGTAACGATGGAGAAGGTGTCGGAAAGAGAAAGTACCTGTCGATGCGGCGTGTAGGTAGTTACCGGTGGAAACAGGTGTTGTCGGAGAGTTTAGTGTACTTCTCTCCATGGAGAGAAATTTTGTAGGGTTTTCAGAAAGATTGGATTTTTGCTTTATTTTTAAGGGGTTCCTAATGAATTTCACGCGTTTGTTTTATCTTATGAATTGCTATTGAAAAGGTGGTTGAAGTATTTATGCAAGCAGTTACTTATTGGTCAGTTCGAAATTAATTTACAACAAAAGTTCTTGTGTAGGTTCAGAATAGCGCTTGCTAACGTAAACCACAGAATTCAAACTTTTACAATTGTGACCTATCGGATATTGAGAGCTATGGCTATTTTTCAATGAAGAACCTTAGATCAACATCTACCTGAACGTTTACGACACCTAACCGAAGCTATATATATACTATTCATATATCAATACCCTGCTTATTATTCCAAAGTGTGAAATCTTGTCTCATGTGACACATATACTGTTACCCGAAGAACCGCGTTAATGTTTGTACTAGCCACCTTACTTTATTTATACAAACAAATCGAATCAACTTTCATTCTCAATTCTCCACCAAACTATGAAATAAAAAAACAAACTATATCTTAGAGATACACTCCCGCATAACAAACAATTTGCAACTCTGTATACATCCTACTTCCACCCTATACTTCTAAAAAAAAGCCACCCCGAAATAGCAGCATTCATCGACTTCTTCGAAAAATCCGAGCATTCAAGCGAATCCACGTGCACACGCGGATGTTTACACAGCTGTAACAGGTGAACGAAGTGCCGAACCTCGCACGCGCGCGCGAACTCTTTTATAATCCCATTGGCTGCACAGCTCGACTCTTGTCCTTCATCTGCCTCTCTCTCTCTCTCTCTCTCTCTTTCTCTCTTACCGCCATCTTAAACAGAGCCAAAGTAAACAAGGCGTTAGGGCAGCTCGTTAGAGAGTCTTGTATATAGGCTGCCGTGTGGGGATTATCGGATTAAAACGAGGCGCGCGCGCGCGCCTGCGTTGGAGCTGCTCGACTTGTAGACTTGTTCAACGACAGAAAGTCTCTGACCGAAGGTTGCAGTCGTACTATGCACTTTGGTTTATAATACCGGATGAGGCGGAGGCTTCGAGTGTCTTTGGATGTTTACCTCGCAAATTATGGGAGATAATATTTTGAATGCACTCTGAGGGTAAAAGTAGGGCTTATGCAGGCAGAATTTGGCTGTGTATAATTCTAGGGTATTGTCTTTAAGATTTTTCTTTGGCAGCGAGTGTGACTTTTTGTCTTAGGTGGGTATTCGATTGTTTTCTTTTTTTTTGTCGGTGATGGTGTCGACTTTGACTTTTTTAAAGAAGTAAATGCAGTGATTTTACAGTGTATACTGTGAAAAGGAATTGTAGAAAATTAATACCTGACGTTATGGCGTTACCGTGGTTTTTTAATATTATTTATTTACAAATACTTAAATTCTACCTACAAATTTTATACGTTGTATAAAATATTAGTATAATACTTGTAACGCTTAATCGAACAATCTCATAAAAAAAAAAATTATCTTTTTGCTTATAAACTCACTCAAACTTCAATAATGATGTAAAGTAAAAATAATTAAACCATATACAACTTGTTCCGAAAATGTATGTTTTACTATATATATTTGGATAGAGGAGAAAATTCTAAACCGAAAGTTCCTTTACCATTTTTTTAATATAACAAGTAGTTTTTTAATCCCTAATGTATAAAAATTAACGATTTTGATACATTAGGGATTAAAAAACTACTTATTACATCAAAAAATGGTAAAGAAACTTTCGGTTTAAAATTTTCTCCTCTATCAAAATATATGAAGAAAAACATACATTTTCGAAACAATTTGTATAATTACTTCAAAACACCTGCACTATCGCGTCCATTTAAGCGCAACCTATTATATTATCGGAAAACAATCGTTCACCTTACTTCCGAATTCCCAATTCCATGCCAATCGACCTAACCATAACCCACCCCTTCGTTCCCCAAATCAATCAAACACCAGTTTCACGCACGTGCGACTATCCCTCAACGCCGTTCTCACATTACCCACTCATCACATCACATCGGTGTTCCCCTGTCGAAAACCGTTTACCTATATATATGTATATATATATACACACACACACACACACACACACACACACACACACACACACAAGGAAAAATCGAAACAAATGTAATGAGCATCCAATGAACGCGATACTTCCGGCGTCGCAACCGCGCGAAAAGACCAGTCCGCGAACAAAAGCCTGCACGATTATTTAATTTGAAACGGATGTCGAAGAGGATCTCTTTGCCTATGGCTACTAGGGTATACGCAGGGTTTTTTATACATATATATAGTATAGGAGTTAGTATAGCGGAACAACGAGGCGTAGACAAATTGGCTCGCGTGATCGTACGCGCCCTACCGAAGTTGGCATTGCTATCGTTGGGGATGGGACGAGTGTTATGTGCGCGGTATGAGGTGAGTAACTGGAGGATATCGCTACTCGGTTATACGGAGGGGTAGAATGAAACGCGATGTTCGAAATGAGTTTTTTTTTTTTTTTTTTTTTTTTAATGTGTGTATATGTGTGAGGGTAGTTTTAGGGCTGGGAGTGAGTTGTTGGGGAAGTGATGGATGGTGTTGGAGATATGATATAGTTTGGATTGAATGGCTTTGAGTAATGTAAAATATTTTAGAGGATATTGGTGGTAACGTTTTACTTTCATTGTTGGACGCCTTTTAGTATAATACCATCGAAATATTATATAACAGTAAATTAATATCCAATCGTATAAAATTATTCTAAAAATTGTAATAAAAATTGTTATTCTTTCTCGTTGTCATTTATTTTCTATATTTTATACCACTCTAACCTCAACATCACAACTTTGGTATAATTTTTCGGCGCTCCTGGTATAAAATACTGTTCGAAACTAGTGTCAACATGTACTATTAATTTTTCGATCCAGCAAAAAATTTAATAATAAAGTAATTAGTTTCGAATTTAAAAAAATCCAACTACAAAAACACCTTGACAGAACCGAAACGCGAGCTCGTAAAATCGCTTGTTTAGTGCTCCCATTTTTCATTGTATACCGGCGCACGCGGGGTCCTCTAAACTTGATTCTAACAGAATTAGGACGACAGAAGCGAAACGAAGACGATTGAGCATATTAGGGTAAAAAAAGCAACTCCAACCAGCGACTTTCGTCGTCTACGTCGACAACGACGACGACGACGACGACTTGTCCTTTACGAGTTTATTGCGTTTCCCTCTTGTTCCTTTTATTGGCGGCTCCTGTTTCGAAATAGCCTCGTTACACGAGCAGTCGGCGCACAGGCATCTGCTTTAAGGACCTCGGGACATGATAAGTCGCAGTAAAGGTCGATTTCTTTCTTTTTTTTTCCCCTCTCTCTTGTCAGGTGGGTAACTAATCCCTAAGACGTTCTTGCGAGCCTCTTGAATATTAAAATGAGTATAGAAAATTATCAATTACCGTGAGATTGCTTAAAAGAAAGGAAACTATGATAAAAGTATTATAGTTTTATTAAATATTAATTTTATACTTCAATTTATCTATAACTTTTTTAATATTTTTACTTAAAAAATAACTTGTTTTAACAAAACGTATTAAATGTATGAAATTCAGGTCAATTATTTAAAAAAATATATATATATATAATTCCTTGTATAAATTGGTTATTAAAAACTTGAAAAAAATACCTCACTCCTCAAAAACCACAATAATCCCCACTCGACAAAAAGTCATTTTTACATATCTATACTTATGTAAAAATTGAAAATCCCCTCGCGTCCCTCTGCTTTTCTCACACAGCACGCGTGCGTAACACGTCAGCTCGACTCCTTTTTTTTCTATTCTAACCCACCTCTAAATACCCATATCCTACATTCGCTCACACCTATACACACAGACATACATTCCCGAGCGATAAATCAAGCGAGGGGACTAAAAATCGGTAGCCCTGAGAAAATCAAGTCTCTCGTTCTCAAGTCTCCGCCCTCTTCCGCATACACATACACACACACACACACACATATGTGAGTTGACTTATAGTATATATAGAAAGAGGGAGTCTAACGACGACAATGCACCGGAAATCGGTACCACATCCTTACCGGCTACCTGTCTTTTTTTTCGGCCACTCGACGCTATTAATGCCCATTAAACGGCCGACTCTCTCTCTCTTGGACCACACCTATCGATGGTTTGTCGCTATATGGGTCTACTGGGCTTACACATATGCTTTATGTATATATGTGTAGAGGCGACCGGTAGCGAGATTCGTTGTCGTTGTTATTATTATTGAGCTAAAGAAGAGCCATGGGGAGCAAAGGAGGCGAAGCTAATGGGGGAGATTTTTTTAAGTGACACGTTTCTTCATGCTCGATCGGGGTATATTTTATGAGAGATTTTTCTTTTATTTGGAGGGTGGCTCTCGAGGGAATACGATGTGAGAAGATTTTTTGAAGTTCGAAAGAATGTCGAAAAAGTGAGACAATTATATAGTTTATAATAATAGGCGTTTGTTATATATTAAAAACCGAGTTTTATACAATTTTTCATTAAATCGCAAGTTAAAAAGTCACTTTTTTAAATTTTTTACAGATAAATTAGAAAAAGTATTGCACCATCGCATAAAAAATTTGTTCTTTTTAACACTTATTTACAACCAAATAATTCCTTACAACCAGGTTTTCGTCAAAGCTGATACACAAACATATACATATTTCCAACCTGGTAAGTCATTAAAATCAACGCGACGTCTACGAACAGGTTTCGTATACTATATCGCACATTCATTAAAAAAAAACTATGACCTCCTTCGCGACGATTTTGTCTTCTCGTGATTATGATGGGGTTGAATGATCCTCGGCACACTGATAAGATACGTAAACTCCAAAAACCGCGTGATCTGCACAGTATTTTCCGTCTTCAGTTCTTTATTCCTGTAAATCACTTTCAACATAGGTGATTCTGAGTTTCTTTTAATTGTCACATTTACCGCCGTACGCATGAACTGATGAAGAGATAAACGAATGCATAGCTCGAGGTCGATGAGTTCGAGCTTACCATCCGTCAATAATGTTTCCATACCGGCGTTCTCTACGTGGGGACAGTTGAAGAGACGCAATATACGCAGTTGTGTCATACGTTTGAGCACTCGGTCACTGATGAGGCGAATCCTAGATAGTTGGAGTTCATGCAGATTTGGTAAATCGGCGAAGGTCTCGATGCCCTTGTCGGTTAATTTGTGCAAACCTGCGTAAAATATATTATCGTTATTATTAAGGGACAATACGATGACTCTCTCTCTCTCTCTCTCTCTCTCTCTCTCTCTCTCTCTCTCTCTCTCT
>JAYJLV010000056.1:15812267-15824990 GCA_036873485.1 Torymus texanus
GCAGATATATATATATATATATATATATATATATATATATATATATATAAAACAATCGCGTGCCCCTGATTTGGTTCACACCTGTCCTTGTCAATTGATCTCGGTGGACAATTAAGACAAGCGTTTGTTTGCTACCTGTCAAAAGGTTCAAGGTCTAACTACACACACGCATACATACATAAACTACATCCCAAATCTATCAAGCCTATCTTTCGTAATCAACTCAACCCTATTTATAACCATATATTTATGCCGATACTTGACACAATTAACGTTTCACTGTCAAATTTATACACACATTGTTTCAACTTGCTTCAATGTTACCCATCCACGAACCAGTCGCAAGCTTCCTATCGAGTGTTTCAAAATAGCTACCATCACGCATTCCTCGACGCTTAGAAAAATAATAGACGCGGCGTGTGTCTTTCATCCTTTCGTTTTAAATCAATATGAATGATGTGCCACGCGCGTCTGTATGTTATTAGTCTCGTATTTTCCGCTCGATAGACCAAACATACAATATGTGGCGACGCCGGCTGAAAGCGACGTTTTAACGGCTACTTTGTCTGGCTAGATTATGTGACGGATAATAGCCAACGGGTCGCGATGTCCAACTGGGCAAATCGTTGGGTGAATTTCGCAATTTTAACGGTATAAATGTAAGAAATTTTTTTAGTACGAATTGTTAAAGTGCAACTTAAAGCTTAAAATAAGACGAAACAACAATTTCTATGAAGCTTCGTTTGAATCGAGACTTTGCGCTATACATAATCACCCACTGTCCACATGAAAAAGCTTTCAAGCTCACGGTACATACACATACACAGAGAGAGAGAGAGAGAGAGAAGCTATACGAACAACCGGACGGTAACGAAAAATCGGTCAAAGTCAGCCGGTATATCTTTCGTTGAAGAAAAGGAGGAGGGAGGAGGAGAAACTGCTACGATCCGTCCACCTGTTTTTCCGCCTAAAAACGGCGCGGTCCCGGGGTGGTGCTAATTATAGATAGCGGACGCGCGCGCGCACACACACACACAAGGGAATTCAAGCGTCCAGCCTCTCATACATGCTATACAGCTTGCGTCATAGATCGCGGGTAAAGACGCCAGGAGACTAAATGAGGCGATTGTAGGGTTGAGGAATGTACGGTAGACATTGTATGGATAGATGGATGGGATGATTATCTGTATGTTTATGAAATAAAAGTTGAGGATTTTAAATTAAATAATATGGATATGATAAAATATAATTCATAGTAATTTATGTAGAAATTCGTTTTTTAACGTTTACCACCGTGTATTCGTATAAATTTCACTGAATGAACACTAAAAAGAAAAATATTTAAAGATCACAATGGATAGGAGCCATCTGCTGTCAAAAAAAATAATCATCGTGAAAATTGGAATACGCCCAGATCGTTTGGATTTATGCGCCGTTTACGAGCAAACGTCGTCTCGGTTTCCAAAGATTACGCGACTTAATGAGCTTTTTTTTTATTTCTCTCTCCTCTCGCTCTTTCTTCCTGTCTTTTAAGTGTCTCATATTACCACCTCGAAAGATCGAGATTCCGACACGTGTCGAGCAATCAAAATATTTATAGTAATTTACGCGTTTTTTGCAATTAAACGTTCGGCCAAACTTAAAATCGTATTTTTAACCGAATTGTGGCAATAACTATAAATAATGTTAATTTAGACAGAAATTAAATTAATCATAGTTTAATTATTATTAAAATAGACAGATATTAAACTACAATTTTTTTTTAATTCGTATACAACATCTAACAAAAATCATTAACTATTCGATAAACCAATAAAAATAAAATCTCTCAATCGACTTATAAATACACATCGCTTGTTGCAACAGTCCGACTTTCACCGGACCGAAGCAATTAACCGAAGCGCAAAAACTGCAGGTGACAGCCAGAACTTCAGGTAGTTTAAACGCGGCTTCCAAGAATTATGCAAGAATCCGTGCACATAGAGACAACCCATTTCGTGAAAATCGTCGTCTGGCCGTCGTCCAAAGTTTACACGCGCGTATAATTCTCTCCCGGCGATTCGGACTTCCGTCGGACAAAGGGATGCGTCCACACGGTTTTAGAGAAACATGGAAAGAGAGAAAGAGAGAAGTTTGGTTGTACGTATAGTTGTCGTTGTAATTGATGGGAGATTTAGAAGGGAGAAACAGAGTTGTAAGAAGGATAAATTAGTGATGGCTATTTCGGACGAGGAAAAGTGACTCACTCTGTCAGCGGATTGTTTTGGTTCTTTAGTTGTCTGATAGCTAAACAGAGAATATTCAAGTCAATTACA
This sequence comes from Torymus texanus, assembly GCA_036873485.1. Classification (NCBI taxonomy): domain Eukaryota; kingdom Metazoa; phylum Arthropoda; class Insecta; order Hymenoptera; family Torymidae; genus Torymus; species Torymus texanus. The sequence continues at coordinate 15,814,583 of JAYJLV010000056.1, forward strand.
TACACTGCGTTCTTATATTAATCGAATATATAGATATACGCTATTTTTACATTGAGGTTACCGAATTTGGACTTTCCATTACACTTTTTCGCGAACCCACTTGAAACCCACGCTGGAGAATAGCCACGCGAAGCCATCACCTATCACCTATAATTAGAGATCGCTCGGCTATTGGCCGACTGGCCACGCCAATCCTCGCGTTCGTCGCGCCTGCGCAGACTCGATATTATTATGTATATATATGGGGTCGAGCGTCGCTGCGAGGGGCAACGCCTTTCATGTGCGGAATATATAATATGAGTCATCCTTATGTAGTCGCCAAAATTAGTTGAAATTTTAAGGAATAATATGAAAATTTTTGATGTGATATATGAATGGTTTGCATGATTTATGGTACACTTGTGTAATTTGTAATAATATATGTTTAAGCTGCTTATTAATATAACTATATAACAAGACACAATCTACAAACGACACTAGGGAAATCAAGCACCAAGGATTTAAAAATAAACGGATTACTCGCCACCGCCAATTATAACATCCGTATTTACACATACGCGTGCAAGCGCGTGCACAGTAGTCAGTGTAATATTTGGTCAGACAAGTCACGATTATTTTTGGGGTAACCAATGAGAATAGGAAATTACATTCCAATGATGAATTTTAGGGGAATAGCTGAATTAGCAACGATTGAATTGACATTGCTAAATTTTCGATTTTGTTTTTTTCTTTTTCTAGCGAACGAACGTAGCAATTCAGTAGAGCGGCAAGATGGATGCACGATTCAGAAGCAATCTCGAGATGATCGGGCGCAACGAGCCCATCACAAAGAAGGCAAAGTTCTGGCAGAGCTACGTACGTGCTTTAAAAGGTAAAAGTTTATTATACGAATGATAATTAAGGTAATAGTATAGATGAGGAACAATTTCGTTTTGATTAACGGTATGGTTAACGTTTGTTTGCAGGCACCGACGACATGAGAGCACCCGAGCACACTCACAGACCTCGTGGCATTTTCCGCTCTGACTTCCCAGAGCTACATTCCTCGTGGAATCCTTTTGGAAAGTCCATCTACGATGACCCAATTCACGCTGCTGACCGCATCAATACACCGGGATACAGGTAAATCTATACTTTTCTTGTTTATTGGTAGAATTGAGATAAACCTTTTTAATATATTTTAATCCCAATAATGGATTGTTTCAATAAATTCTAGTTTTTAAATGAATAAGTTTTTGACGGTTATTTTCTTACCGCGTCTCTTAAGTTACCTATGCACAATATATGTAATTAAAATCAAATCGTTAAAAAAGAAAAATACTAAATTATCCATATTTTTCATTTGACGTTATTCTTTTTTCTTTTATTCCAGGTACTTGCCAGTGCACCGCGAGATCTACGGATACTCGCCGAGGCAGCTCTATCCCCACCAGTACAAACCCGTCGAGCGCTTCGTCCCCGGTAGGTACTAAACGCACGATCGCCAACCACCACCACCACCATATATCTTATATATACCCCTCGAGACGAAATAACAAAAAAAAAAAAAAAAAAAACGATATATCTATCATTTGAGAGTAACAAAAAAACGACATCATTTTTACTCTAATTCGATTAAATTATTAATTTTAGTTTTTTTTTTCTCAACAACTCGCGGCGAATAAAAGTGCGAAAGAATAATAACATATACACAGAAGCGAATTCGTTCACTGACAGTAGAGAATCACGCATACGGATATCGCAATATAGGGATATTATATTCCGAGAGTCCCCGCGACTTTAACTGAGCGCCTGAACACGACGACTAGATTTTATCGTACATAATACGACGAATTATATTATATTTAATCGTTTAATACTTACTATATTATTATTTACTACGAGTACTATATTATTTTAATTATTGTCGCATCTTCGAATTTTCCGATCATTTTGCAAATATATACACGAGTAAAATTAAGAGAGCGAACATATTACATAACGCACGACGACGATTTTATATTGACTATGGGAAAAAAGTATATATATATATATGAAATACGGGAATTTACTTAAGGGAGGGGGAAGAATTGGCATGCAAACACGCGCGACATATATTATATGTTTACATGTATATATAACATGTGTGTCTGTGTGAATTTTTTTTTCCCCTCACGAGTCATGCATATATATATGAATATACACGCGAAGTCAAAAGGTTTGTAACAACATCCCGCATGAGTGAATGTAATGTCATTTTGTATACCACCGATAAAAAAATATCGTCGCTCATTAATTTTATTTTTAAAGTTATAGTCGTTAAGTATTCCTCATCTATATGTAACCTTTGACGTTTCTGACTTCTGATCGAAAGCATAAAGGAAAAAAGTACCAAAAAAAAAGTGGAAGGGCTGGGATTTATTTATGCACATATACGAGGCGCTGTAAAGAGTCTATAAACTCTGTTACAAAACCCTTGATAGACGTGATAGAGGCTATTTTTGTATGGATTACAACAAAAAAAAATACGAGAGCTTACGATCAGAAGGCAAAAACGTCGCGCACAAATACACACTCTCAAATACATAAATAACTTATCAGAGAAAATATAAGCAAGGGAATCGATTACTATACGTAAGTAGTGACTCAGATCCTCTTGAGCTGAGCGGTAAAGAAAAAATTCATAGGGATGAACATTATAAAGAAAGCTTTTGAGTTCTTTTTTTTATACTTTATTAACTAAAAATCTGTTATACTAATTCTTTTACTTGTCAAAGTAAAAGTATTAGATGTGGTTCACAAAAAAAGAACTTAACGATTGAAAATGATAAAAAAGAATTTTAAAATCACGATTGCTTCGAAAAATTACCGAGACTTATACTACTTTTTTTTACCCACACTTGTGTAAAACGTCACTAATTACGAAGTTGTAACTTGTTCCACCCTCCCCCCACTATCATGTATAATTCGTCCTTGTTTTAAATTCAATTGACTGCACGTTATTATATAATATATATCTATATAATATAAGGAACACGGACTATTTTAAATATATGTATCATACATTACACATTATCAGAATGTATAAAACTTTTGGAATGAAACAAAAAACAGTATAGAAAATTTTCTTTTACACACACTTTCGAGAGAAAATAAAGTGAGCTAAAAAAGACATGATATTTTTTTCATTTATTATTTTTTCTTTTCACATTATTATTATTATTATTATTAATATTATTATATATTCATTACTTTTATTTTTTAAGTTTTAAGTCTATAGATTTATTTTATATTAAGTTATTTATAAGAGGATTCGTCGCCTTGCCTTCATCGCGCGAATCGCAGGACGTCTCGCAAAAACAAAATATCAAAACTACCATCATTTATGGACTCAGTTAACAATCGAAATTCCACAAAATATATCTAACAATGAATATTAGTCTTTTAATTGATCAGAAGATTTTCCACGTCGAGGATCACAATCATCAATCGCCATCGTTGCCATTCGATTACATATTATACGCATCTGTAAATAAAACAACATCGTCGCTTTTTTTCTAAAAAAAAAAAAAAAACGATATATCGCAGTGTTTGACATTTATCTAATCCATCGAGATACTGAAGTACAGTTATCTTTTCAATTTATCTCCAAACTATATACATTTATCGATCCGAATCAAAATTTAACTTTTCTCTTTATATACACAATTGGCCTCGAAATCTCAAAATTTCCGATTCTTTTATCGGACCAAAATTCCTATTCAATCCACACAAAATTCTCAATCTCAAACCAGAGACACACACAGTGACAAAAAAACAAAAATTGGAGGTAAATGAAGAAGGAAACAACAGACTTCTCTCATACTTTCCGCGTTCTCGATACTTCTCTTTCTTTGATTCTCTCACTCACCGTGTTCTTTTTTTTTTTTTGTTTCAAATTTCTGTCTTTCCAGGCATCATCTTACCCTCCGAACGGACGCTAATCACTCGCCTCGCTAACCTGAGCGACTTGCGCAGGCAGCAGATCTCGCGCAAATGGGTCCGTCAAGAGAGGATCATTACCGGTCCGTCGGTCGTGCGCTGCTATATCATTCGCAATCGGGTTAACTACTAATCTGTCTTCCCGTTCTATATATTCTTATATAAACGACGACTGCACGCACACCGACTGTTCTTATCTCGCTCCTGGTTCTTGTGTACCTACACGCACGCGCTCTTCGAATCCCGCTGCTCGTAATGGTTTTATATGGCTATATATAGTGGGTGTTTGAGGTTTTTGTAATGACGTTTCGACGATTTACGTTTTACTTGTGAATTCTGATTTATTTTGCAAAATGTTATTTGTAAGGTAGTTTTAGGTTTCACAAGTAAAATGTAAGGGTCGAGATTGTTTAGTTGCCAAAACTTACTTGCAACCCTGTTGAAATTGTGTTATTTCACAATTATTAACTTCGACTTTATACGATGATGGATTTTCTTTGGAAAACTAAAGCTTATATAAAGCTGTGATACTTTTTGGTAATGAAAATTTTTATTACAAGTATGTAACTGCATCTATAAAAGATGTAAAAGTTTTAATTTTCAGGATGTATTTACTAATGTAATAAAAATTTTCATTATTTTATATGAACGAAATGTAGTAAGATCTTTATGAAGCTTTAGTTTCCATAAGAAAATCTCCCGGAATGTTCAACATTAACGAGCTAGAAGTAGATATGAAAATGCAAAAAAGTAATCGAACATTTTGTTATACGATTTGCTATGCCAAATAAATTATTCTTTTGTAAATCCTCTCGAGTAAACTTTCTTTCAAAAGCACAAAACTCACCACCAAAATCCCACTAACTCTTTCTCTATGGAAAAAGTCTCCAACATATCTGTTTCGATTAACCAAACAGAAGATGACAACGTCACAATCAAATGACTTCAGAACACTTTTTTTGTCCATCAATGTCAAACTGAGTATATACAAAGTTTTCTGAAAAATTGGTTGAATCTTGCAGCGTTGGTGATGGCAGCGGCTTAGACATATATAGAATACACACACAGAAGCCTTTTAATCATCTGTCGTTGCTCGTTTTGTCTCCAAGATTTCGTTCGCTAAATTCAAAATAATGTCCTCCAACAATGAAGATACGGCTGACGAAGAAAATTAACAAAAGCTTATATAGACCAATAATAACTATACACATAACTTTACAACTTACCTTTATATTATAAGAATTTTCACATAACAAGTTTTTGAGATTGTTAAACTTTCTCTTTTTTATCATAATGTTAAAAGATTATAAAATTTTTTATTAACAAAATTAATTTTTTTATAAGTATATAATTAACTAATGTATGGGAAATTAAACGGATGTAAACGTAACCGTTAATTAATTAATAATACAACATAAATGTATTATTAAAAATAAAAAAAAAATGTGTAAATTAAACATGGCCACAGAACTTGAAAAAGCTAGAAATTGGAATCCGGTTTTAACTTTTTAATATTTTCTATCATATATAAAAATGACTCGTGCTTTCGGTTTTTCGATGAAGGCGCCGTCGGATCCTCGAACGTTAATATTATTTTAGTTCAAAACTTGTAGAAGATTTTTACCTTTTTCAATATCGCTCGGGACAGTAAAAAATGGATCTATAAACTTAAGGAAATGATGTTATTGCTATTTCTATTAGGGAAAAACAAAATGATCAAAAAAATAAAAATTTTTTTTTTTCAATTTGTTTGTAGATCAACCAAAATTGCTAACAGTGTACGAGTAACCGTGAAACGTGGTGGTTAAGGGAAAAATAAAAGGATGATTGTAATTTTGACTCAAAAAATACAAACAAAATAATGAAGCATTTAAGAACGATATTTCAAATGCAAATTACTAAAGATAAAAAGTTGTATTTGTAATCAATCATGTCAATAAATTGTTGACTTTGCATAATAATTAGCAATTATTATAACTTGGCTCTCTTTTAAATAACTGCAAAATCATGGCTAGTAGAACTTTGTAAATTTGCAACTCAATGGCTGTAATATTAAATTGCCAATTACTAACGGCTGTACATTACGAGGATGGCGCGAGGAAAAATCGAAAGCTCAATTAATTTTCACTTTACATTACACGCTTCACTTTGTATGACCTCTTAAGCTTTATAAGTTTTATAAACTTTTTCAGCAGCGCACGAATAAAGAAAAGCATTTCTAAATACTAACGAGCAATTTTTTTTTTCATTTTTTTTTTTCGAATTATAATGAAAGGCTGCCAGATTGCGCAAAAGGTTTTTTTCAAGAATTTCTGTCTTTTTCAGGAAATGGCATGTTTGTTTTTCTTTAATACCAAACTCCTTATACCATTTCTGTTCCTCTGGTAGAAAATTAACCATATTCTATAACTAATCTGTTAGTTGAATGGAAGCATTCTTGGCAAAAATCATTATATAAAAGTGTAAAAACCAAAATTTATTTCTGATTGGTATATAATTATGAAATACATGCAATGCTCGTTTTTAGCTATAAAGTTAACTGAAAAATAGCTGGCTTATGGTTAACATTTCTACCAGAGTCCCTGTATAAATTAAAGTTCTAAAGACCAATTATAATTTCCTCTATAATCCTAGAAGGGACTTGTCAATATAAATGTATATTCCAGTAACCTTCTTTACTTTGAAAAGAAAGATTTGCGATTCAAATACATACACGTTATTTATTACAAACATTTTCAATTTAATTATTGACCAATATATTTAATTTTTCTAAATAGCTTTAAATGAAAATTAGTTTATTACATTTGTTCAAGCTTAGCCGAATCTTTCTTTTCTATAAAGCAAAATTTCCCGTAATAAAAATTGTTGTCCAACCAAAAAAGACTCGAAGATTTCTCCACATTGTGAAAATCGTTGACAACTTTGGTGCATCGACCTGTGACTGATCAAAGAAAAAGTTATGTTTGGTCCCGTCTTTCTCGTTAACATGAAAAATAAGAGCGGAAAACTTCATCAAACGTCGAATCTTCGGAGCAACTCCCAACCCTTTTTTTGTATTGTCAAATTTTGAGGGGAGACGGAGACATATAGTGCAAACGAAACACAGATTTTTTTGAAGTTAAAACATTTTTGTCGTTCGATTTTTCGATAAAGAAAAAAAAACAAATTTTTTTGCCAATAAGGTTAGTATGTGCTTTTTCTCTTATGAATCTCTGAGTGTTTTTGTGCGATTTTCTCTTTTCTGTGGCAGCTCGGCGTCTTTCTTTATAGGGTCATCGATGTGACACGAACAGAAAAAAGAAACACATCAGAACAATGACAATGAAAAAACTTTTATCAGGACGAATTTTTTTGATTAGTTACTGACCCGCGCACGGCTTATCTATTTATTTTTCATTTTTGTAGTAGATACGTCACGTGACCATTTTTTGTAAACGGTAATACACATTTTTGTAAGAATACTTTTTCAGTATTCAAGATGATGATGTTGAAATTAGTATTAACCAATGTTTGTACACTCTTCTTTGTGCTGGTTTTATGTTATTTGTGTTTTTGAATCTATATGTCGTGATTATTACAATATTGTTTCTTATTTCAAAGTCACTAAAACTTATTTTTATTGACATCATCTTCTTGTTTCTAGAAGACAATTTTAAACTCTACCCTACTCTCCTCTTTTTGTCTAACACACACCCTTAGCATGTTGAATGTTTTTTTTGCAGTCTTGTCTTCTTGTAAATAACAAATTTTCAATCAAGAGACTTTCTTTTTTGTAAAACTATGATTGTTTACAATTAGACATTTTTATTTTTTTTCTTAGAACAATTCAAAATGACATGGAAATGTTTGACAAAAGTTTTCGGATTTTATTTCAGTACCCAATTAAAAATGTTTTCCTTAATTTTCTGAGAGTTTTTGTGATCGTAGTTAATGAATTTACAACATTTTTATGTGGGTATATGACATGAACTATTTTAACCAACTCTATTAGAAATGTTACATGTCGCTTTTTATATTAAAACAGGATATTGTCTATTAAAAGACAGAGACAAATTTTTTATTTTTATTTAAGCAGTGTAATCGAGTACAAAAACCAAACCCGTTCACCACTTTCGTGGCAAACTCATTAATTTTACTTTGGAAAATAATTCGATATTTATATAAAACCAATATGTGACTATTTTAGAAATGTATCTATATCTCGAACGCGCGAATTCAACAATCCGCGTTTCGATCAATTAATTGGATCGCACAAAGTGAATCAAATAACAAATATCTTTCATTTATCTAAATTTTACTACTCTATGTATATTTCAATGACGGTACTATCATTATCTTTCTGGAACAATAACTTTCTTTCTTGATTCACTTTTGATCCTCATTATTCTCAAATAATATTCTGTAAAACTATGTAATCACCTCACGCTCATTAATTCATCTCCTCGCAAAAGTTTTCCATCTCCATCTGTGCAACATCCATTACGCGAACAAATGATGAAATAAGCTATAACTGTCGTCTATTGTAATTGTAGCAAAGCCATTCGACGCAGACAAGGCTTGGAACGATCATCTCAACCGTCTGGCTGACATCGACAAATTGTATCCAAGCAGGTCCCCACTTCTATCTCGTCACAGAACCCCGTTGACAACGAAGCCACTGTTCGACATTCACGGTAAGCCGTAAATCGAATTCTCATGAATTTTTATAGATATTCGGGTTCTTTCTAAGCGGTGCATTTGTATACGGTGAAAGGGGTCAACTCAAGCATAGTATTATCTTTTCTGCGGATTTATTTATTTGTTGATAAGCTAAATCTTATAAAATAATCAATAGTACTATTTTAGTATTACCTAAATAAAAAATATTTTTATTTATGTAGTATATATTGCCAACAAAAGTTTACAACTATTTTATTTTCATACTTAGTTGATTGAAATTTTTTATGGATATCCAAATATTTCAAATGCACTCGCATTCTCTCACCGTATTCACAAATTCTATATATTTATAATTAACAGGAAACCTTCTGGACGATCTTCTGCCGAGTTTCCCGAGATCGCTGCTGAACGGCAGAGGCAGACCACTGCTAGACATGCTCGAGCCATCTCCTTACACGCCCATTAGCGCCTTCACGAGGGACCCATGGTGGTACCCAAGTTATGCGCCGTACATCCCCAGCTATGCTCAGCACAGCACGCCTTTCTTCCTTCGGGATAGCTATCTTAGCCCGGTCAAGCGCAATTACCTCTGGAGCAGGCACCCACTCAGGCCTTTTGGTATGTATCCGTCTAGTTGTCGCTTTTTACCCTTTGATATATTATTACTTTTTTCTATGTAGGAAAAAGATGATGTGATTTGAGGAATTTTTATAGGAGTTTAGATTTGTATGAATTTTTCTTGAAGTTGCTGGATCAAAATATTGTAAAGATAAGGAAGTGGAACGCGAAAAATATTTTTTTACTCTTATTTGCATTGTTTTTGGAAAAAAAAATGAATTTAAAGACATCGAAGTTATCTAGAATTATCTTTTCAATAGAAAATTTCATGCAATATCTAAGCTATTTTTTCTTATACTGAATTTTAATAATAAAAATTTATTATTTATTTTTTATTATTAAACATAAAAATCCATATATAGTTTATTTTTAAATCAATGACGTTATCTAGCTTCAAATCCGGTCGATAATTTCCAGAAAACTTCATATACAATTCGCGACAAATGGTTTTAAAAAAATCATAAACAGCTTTGAAAAAAAAGAATAAAAAAATAAAATAACTGTCGTTCCGGTCAACTGAAATTGGATTTTCCCGCGCTCATTGATCCGCGCACAGCTATTTACTTCAACTCTCTCTCTCTCTCTGTCTTTCGCGCACGTATACACAATACACTATTATATACGCGTCGATCAACCTTCACCTATGTATTAGAGCGGGCTCGCGATCGATCGTACGTCTATCTTCATACGGAGGGCAACCCTGTCGACGCTCTGACGCGCGTAAGAGGCACTACATTGATATAGCCTTTGCTCTTTACGCGGAAGTAACTTTTTTTATGTATATATATATACGTGTACGCGAGAAAGGGATGACTTTGTTTCCGCGACGCCGGGAGAATTGATTAGATAATATTGGAAAATTGGTTTTCGATGCGATGTCTAAGAGGTGTTTTTATGCTTTATATTTTCTCGTATTAAAAATATATATGAATATACAATGAATATCGATCGCACACGCCGGTTAAAGTTGTTTACGGAAAAATTGTATAGCGATCTTGAGAGAAGATGATTTTTTGATGTCACGAGTACTTGAACGTTATTTTTATTCAGAAGTTTTTGGAGTACTTTAATATTTATAATTTTTTTTATGAGTTGAAAATTATGGTAGCACGAAAATTAATAATAATAGGATTATAAAACCCCGATAATATAGTTTGTTGTATTAGATAGT
>JAYJLV010000056.1:15825090-15841029 GCA_036873485.1 Torymus texanus
GAAAATTATGGTAGCACGAAAATTAATAATAATAGGATTATAAAACCCCGATAATATAGTTTGTTGTATTAGATAGTTTATGAAACCATATGGTATATTTTAAAAACTATGTGTATATAAATGGTAGATATAGCGAATAGTAACTAAAAATTTGGTATTCTTCATATTCAATGAATTTTTTTGTTAATTTAAATTGACAAAAGATTGTTTTCATAATCTTGAACAACAAATTTGTTAGATATAGATATATTGTATTTAATAAATATCTTTCATTTATGTTATAATAACTGTAACCCCTAAATTCCTTATAAAATGAAAGATCACTTTAAAATACGTGAGCTTTTCAATCTCTCTATACACCGAGTGAGTTGCTTTCATACAAAGGAATTTAGGGAAGATATTTCAACGTCTTGACTTCATGGATGTATCATCGATCGTCCTCTTTTTTCAGACCGGGATGAGGAATAAATCTCTTGCCAGAGTTTGTTTTTTGAAAAAAAAAATAAAGATATTGGGGAGTTTTACGTGAGCATTTTTTGACGACATACACGCACAAACGTTTTTGCGCTCTCTAGAGAAAAGTCGCCTACTGTTGTCTGTTGCTCTCGCTTATAAGAAAGAAAAAAAGAACGATAAGAAAACCGCATGAAATTTTTTGATATTTCCTTTTTTTTATATAGATTTTTCGATGTTTTTTGCAGATTTTTTGATGTGAATTTTTTTACATTTTTGATGGAAAATTGCTTTAGGTGTTAGTTATAGTTTAAAATTTTTTTTTTTAATAGTTGAACGTTTTTTTATATAGTTTTTGGGCAGAATTTTTTCACTATATTTTTTTGGCCCATGATGTGTACATACACACATGTGTTTTTTCACTCCCTATCACATCGTCACATTGCCATCAATAGAAAAAGGCACGAACGAAGTATCCACGATTTTTTATGTAACGTGGCTGCTGCAGAGCAAATATGTTGTAAATTAGTGAGCATAATTCCATTGCTTTCTTTCGTTGTACATATATACATATGGTCGTATTCATTAAGTAGTAAGTATAGTCGAAGCATTTTTAAAAATATTTTACCACTAACAGCTTCACCTTTTATCTCTAAAAAGAAGGTAACTTTTTCAAAACGTTATTATTTTTTCGAGTCTTCAATTATTTATTTTTATTTTTACGCAAAGTTTAACAACAACTATATGATTTTTCGAACATATTATGTAATAAATAAAACTTATAAATTAGCTATTGATATAATAAAAAATTTTGCTTTGACTATACAAACACATCATTTTGGTAGAGCCTGGCTCTAAACCGACTCTGTCATGATTTTCCAGATAAGGATACATGTCTGTCGGGATATCGTTATTATTCGAAGCCCGTTCCAGTAGTTCACTTTACCAACCCGTGGTACAATCGTCATTGAAAACTGAAGTGAGCGGAGATCCTCTATCATGAAAGTGTGGTTTTTTTTCAATGTGCTCAACTCGAGTTTACCTTTTTTTTTTATTATTCAATCCCTCTTCTCTCACTCACTTTATATGTGTACATTCCCTCGAACCTCCCTATATGTGTTAATAATGAACTCAACAATGACAGCAAGGATGATAAACTACGACGCAGTTGGAAAATATGTATATAATTTTTATTTTGTTCCTTTTTTTATATTTTTATAGTTCCCATTGATAAGTGCCTGTATGACCTACTGATAGATATTCAGCAGAAAAAAGGTACCTGATATATAGGCAGTAGATTAGTTTTGTAGTTTTTATTTTGTATTTTGTTATACTATCAATTTATTTTTTGAAAGATGAAATAATTCTTATTCAATATTTTATAGTTCCTAAACAAAGTCTATACAGAATATTAAAAGACCTACAGAGAAAAGCCAAAGGCAGGTATCCATGTGATGGTGGTTAAAATATTTGTTGTCAATTAAAATTATATTTTTTGTTTCAATGTTTATAGAATAGTTTATATACTTTGAAGATGGTTAATTAAATGTTAATTTTCATGTTTTTCATTTAAATATCTTTATAAATGTAAAATTATTATAAACGATCTATCATTGTCATAAATTCCATAGATTAGATATTTGACAAATAGAGAAAAAGAATTTTTGAATTTTATACTTATGGATAAAATGGGTTCCAAAAGTAAAGAGCAACGAATTTTTCCTATATATTTTTTTTTTTCAATCGCCTAAACAGCCATTTCCAAATGTGCACATTCAGAAGATTTTTCCGTTAACACGAGTATTTTTTCAGAGTCACAGTCGTCTTTTTTCACTCTCGACTTTTTGAAGATTTTTGGAGGCAGTCGCCAATTTTTTCGCTACGGCCATCTCTCGACATTTTTTTCAGCTGCGCCTGCACTGAGACACACATATATACACAATATCTCCTGCCCATTAAAAACATCAACGTTTAATTGCGTTATCGTGTACTTATACATTTTGATTGATTCCTATTCGATTTGATCTCTCTCACAGCACCTTGATTATCTTTTAAGCACCCCTTTTTTGGCGTGAAAATACAAAACAAAACAAAATGAAACGAAAACGAAATTGCCCAAGGACCCACTTCGATTATTCAATCGACGTTTGCAACTTGACTGATGTTTATATGTTACCTAGAATAGAGAGATTTTGTTGATACCCCCTTTTTCTGTTTGACTACTTTGTGTTACACTGGCGTTTCGTCGATGACTGTTTGTTGATGGTTACTTTGAACTAACAGCGAGTCCTATATGGTTTTGTTTGTTACCAAACAGGCATGAGAATACACGTTTTGTTGGTTGTTACAATTGTTGTTTGCTTATTTTGTACTCAAAGATAATTTGTTACCATGAATTTTGTTATTTAAATAAAAATTTCAGTAAATTCGAAAATTAAGATAAGATACAAGAGATAAGATTAAAATCGAAATGTTAAGAAACAATAAATAAGCAACCAATTACTACACCTTATGATAACGAATATGAATTTGAAGCAAGCGATGTGAATAAATAAAAAACACTTGTGTCCCCCATTAACCAAAATATCAATTGACAGGAAAATTGTTTGTCAATGCATAGATTTTCCAAACCAAAACACTGAAACGCCAGTTCTGTCCCCATCCAATCAAACCTACCAACTGACTCTCACTAAATCTGCTATTATCTTTTTCAGCTCATGTCTACTAGGGAAACTGCGTCGTCCTGCATTGGAAAACTTGAAAGCGTAAACACATTAAAAAACACAATATAAACGATTTGACAAGTATCATCGTATGAACAGAAAATACCGAGTTTGCCACATAAACACAAATGATGTATTTAAGCAAAATCATCCTAAACGATGTTGAAAAACAAAACAATGCATACTTCTCCTCACACAGTACAGTTTCGCCCACGAAATTTTATTTATTAACATTTATCGTCATGTAAATACTGTGCGCACATCATTGCTATTTGAAAATAAAACCAACGAAAAAACTATTTTTATGATATTTTTATCTGACGTATGAAAAGAAAACCCGATCATATCCTTCTCCAATCTCCTGATTATTTATAAATATTCATGAGTAAGTATTGATTTATTTTTCTTTTTTATTTATTAATTAAATAACTTTTGCATACTATTCTCTAAGATAATACTTCTATTTTATTTTTATTTTCCCTGCTACTTAATTAAAGTAATTAAGTAAATAAACAATAAAATGTAAGAAACAAAATTCAATTTCAAATTCAATCGCGATTAGAAAGATCTTTTTCCAATTATTTTCTAAAAATGCTAAAGTACGAAAATAATGAAGTCACAGGAATAAAGATACAATAATATTTGTACAACAATATGCACGTTTATTAAATTTTTATCTCAAAGATTTTTATCTTCAGGATGTTTACCGTCGATTTTACATGATGCGGCTGCTGGGATTCGAACGTAGCGCTCGCGCATTTTTTCATTTCGTATATTTTTTTTCAACTACACATCTACGCGAAACGAAAGCTGCACTCTACAACACATCGGTTTATCATATAATCGATTTAGCTTTTTTTTCGTAATCTAGTCTCCTTGATCCTAAAACTACCAAGAATGGATAAAGGTACTTTTACTGGTCGAATCGCAGTAAGCGCATCATTTACAAATATAACCGCGCGCTCTTCTGCACGCGCGCGGCGTAGTTTTTATTATTATTTATTATTATTTTCTTATTATTCCTTTTTTTTTGCGACGCAAAATTGTCTCTCTTGATTGGGTCGCGAGAGCGACTCTTGCTCCCCTCTCTCTCACTCACTCTTACTCTCTCACTCAATTCTTTTCTTTTTAATTCATTTTCTTTTTTGTTTATTTTCATTTTATTTCAATCTTATTCTTTGAAACGGGAACGCGAGTTTGAAGGCTTCCCTTAGAATCTTGAAAAAAATATGTAGACGGTTGGGCGCGAGGACGCATTTTGTCACAAGATTCGAAAAGCATTGATTGTACTTCAATGAAATTAAATTATAATTTGCTTACATCTAAAAATGAATTATTCATTAGTTTTGTTTTATTTAATATAATTTAAAATCACTTTAATGCTCTTTTTGAAAGACAAAGATAATATACTTTTTTACAAATGTTACAAACAAAACTTAATTAAATCTTTTCATGATATTATGAGTTGATATAATATCTGGATATAAAATCATAAAAACAAATTTGATTTTGAAAATTAACAATATGCAAGACATATTAGTCAAGTATTAACCTTTAAAAGACCGGCATTTTTCAGTTCAAAATTGATGTCAAATTCATTCACATGCAAGCCCAATATGTCTAACTGAGCTGCCCCTTCCCCTAGTGGCCACTAAAGTAGCCACGCCGGTTCTGTAAAGGTTAATATACTTGCTTTCAATAACATAACAAAAAATTCAGAATTAAATAAAATAACTATGGAAATGTTTTAAATCGTTCAAGTCAAATAATAAATCTGCAGACACTTTACAAACTCTTATATTGATAATATTTAGAATAGATAATATTAATAATATAAATAATATTATTAATAAAGTGAAAACCGATTTTTTTCTAGATTCTAAGTAAAGTCGGTTCCCACAAGTGTCTATGTGTGTCTGTGTGTATATATAAATTCATCATTGATAAAACGCAATATAAATCGAGTTCATTTCCTCGTAAAAATAGAATACTTACAATTTTCAACAAAGGCGCTACAAATGCAAAAGGAGTTTTGTGGTCTGACAGTTTCATTGTTATTTTTTCCATCTCTGTTTAGTAGTTTCTTTCTCGCGACACAACCCGACTACAAAAATTATTGTTCCAGCTATACGGTGTTTCTGTTTCTACATTTTTGTTGCACATATCATGAAAATCATATCGAAACAACTCCTTCGCTAAAAGACTACGTTTCTACTACGCATCGAACAACATATAACGGTGTAAGCTAAAAAGGCATGAGACAATCAATACCGTACACAGTCCGTACTTAAAAAAATACTGTTTCCCTATTATATCATATCCTTTCTCTATCTCCTCTCAATTACTGAGACACTTTTTCACGGTATTACAAATCGAATCAGAGTTCACAGTCGGTCGCATCAGGGAACAAGGCACACAACAAACGTCAAATCCAGAAGACAGATCGAACTCAATAGTCTCTTTAAGAAGTATCATATTGTTTTATATATTTACTATTGAATATCAGTTTATAAAATATAAATAACTTTACAGATATAAAATTAATACACTTTTATATAAAGAAACTCAAAATTGTATACAAAAGTAAAATAAAATTGTATATTGTAGACATTTCTGTGTAATTTAAAACGTAAATTAATATCAAATCTGATTTAGAAAAAAAATTTTAAAAAGTATACTTCCAACGCAAAAACTTATAACATTTTTTTAAGCATAAAATTTCGATTAAACCACGTCATTACATTTGTAAATAACAATTAATTCTTATAATCAAATGTAAATTTAATAAGTTTTAACACAAAAACATCTATCATGAATCCGTTTCCGCGGCACAAGAAGAACATGCACGTCAATGTCGAAAATTAAATGCAAAGAGTAGCGTAGTGTTCAAGCTCTAACAGTAAAATAAATCTGCATAGAGGAAGACTCCGGTCGTTGGTGCAAAATGCAGCTATTGCTTAGAAGGGTAAGAACAGGGACCATTATCAATACACTTCGATGCTCACGTCCCCTGATTATAACAATGCTTTTTGAGTTTATATATTTATCTATACGCTCTCCTCCTTATTATAAGGGCGTCTATAGTCAAAAATCTACATTTTTTAAACCAATTGATATAAAATCTAAATATATAACTTTTATGAAAACGTTATACTCTTTTAAACATTATAAACAAAATTTTTAGTTAGTTCATTCAGTTGTTTACATTGTAAGCAGAGATTACGTTTTAAGTGCAAGGTTTGAAAAGCAAAATTTATATATATTGTACATTTATTTGTTTTACATCACCATTTAAAAAAATATAAATCATTTATGTATAGTTTATTATATTTTCTTAATAAAATTTATTTTTAACAAAATTTTAGCAAAATTTACTCATTTCAATTAAGCATTACATAAGCTGAGGATTATAAAAAATTGTAGATTTTATAAATTTATCTATGGACTCCCCTTAAATAGACACATGCAATAATAGTTGTCACAGATCACTGACGTTTATTCCACTCAACGAAACACATCTAGCAAAATGTTTTTGTGTGCCTTGCGAATAATGCTTGAACATCAACAATGCAGCGTTATTGCGATAGACAATAGATTTACAAATCATTATAGCATACTGTACAGAATGCAATACATTCTTTACGTTCACCAAATTAAAATATTCTTCGGATCGTGAACTTGGTTAATAAAAGCGTTAACACAATACATGTATTAATTTACAATAACTTCATCTTCATTTTCTGCCAAATACTTAATCATTGTTTTTAACAATTTGATCGACAAAAGAACTATTTTTTTCGAGTTTGATTTTGCCCTTTTAATTCTGTTTCAAACTTTAGGGGAAACCTATTACACAAAAAATATTTACTAAGGCGCAATAGATCACTCGACTTTTGAAGTCTAAAATTAGTAAAATAATACATTCTATTAAAATAATCAATGCTATTAAATACTGAGTTACCTCACAATATTACCCATTTCCTGGTAATAATTATAAAAAAAATGTAAAGGTGTGTATGCCTGTGTACACATGAATACGTATGCGTATATGTGTGTACGTGTAAGTGTGTATGTATGGCTTTTCGTCATTCAACAATAATTCATTTATCTGCAATTCGAGAGTATTAATGCTAATTACAGTTACTTCAATATGCAAATAAATAATAAAACGAAAAAATATTTAAAAAAATGCCGTTACAAATTAACTTTGCGAAGGAAGTTCTACATTACGAAGAAATTATGCATGTAATTTTTGCGGACTCCCTGTTCCGCCTAAGTAATTATATTTTCCCGACAAGTAGGAAGGTGAGATTACCCACATTATCGCTTTAATAAATAAGATGCAATTAAGAAGGGATAGACTTTTCATACTTTAGCTTGACGAATCAGTATTTAGAGTTTGGTAGCATGACGTCCTGAACTGAAAAAAAATATACTTATTAGATAAGTTCTTTATTATTTGAAATTGCTACATAAGACTTTGTTTTATTATTTTATATATTGTTTAGAATGATTAAAAAAGTGTTATAAGTATAAAAATGTAACTCGTAAACTAAGGATAGATTTCTTATACAAATATTATGAAAAAGCATTGAAATTAGTATGTTCTTACTTGAAAAAATTTTTTTATACTTTACAACTGATTATATGAAGCACGGAAAAAATGTTGTTATAATACTAATGATAAAGGTAGCATTCAATATGCGGACGAAGTTGATGAAAGAATTAATATGATAATATTACAATTAGATAGATGGTTGACTTAAAATTGTTATCAATGTTAAATTACAGTCATTTATAGTAGGTTTATCAAAAAGGGTGTTAAAAGGAATTTTGAAAAACATTTAGTACAAATTTATTGTAAACATTTTCAACACTGAATATCAAAATATATTGAGATTTTTATCAAAACAGTTTAGATACTTTATTATTCTTTTTACATCTACATAGTTGAATATTTTACAATTACAATTAATCAAAACTATCAATTCAATTTTTAAAAATACTTCAAAGTAACGTATTTATCGTACAAAATTAATACAGGTTTCGCAAGACTCTATTCAATTACGCCAAAGTCGTGCGGAAGATTAATGAATAAAAAAGATTCTAATCCTCGTGTAATCTTCTCTCACTAGCATAAACATTTTACAGAAGCTGTACTTGCACTTGGGAGGGAAATCTATTTCCCTTGACCAGGTGAAAATCAATAAATTAAAAATAGGTCAAGCTCGAGTTCAAGCTCACCTGTTTTAGAACGCCAGTGTTTGTGGCTATGCAGGCTCAGCCGTGGGTGGTCATTTTTTCTTCGCTGGATTTCTTTGTGGAGTTGATGGTCGACTGGCCGTCTGTCCAGCATTCATGCCGCCGTATTGATACTTGGCCTTCTTTTCCGATGGTTTCAGGATCTATAAATCAACGATTTCAACATGAATTCTTCAACTTTCCATTAAAATTCATACATGACAAATATAAATGAGTAACTTTGTAAGTTTATGATTCGTTTGAAAACATTGTACTTTAGTTTATAATCGATATTCAGCAGTTACATTTTATTAGACATTCAAGTGATTTTTTAATTTAGATCTTTTTATGTCATCTTAAAAAATAAATTTTGCATATTAATATAAAAATATAAATTATCTTTAAATCAAGCAAAATTACACATTCCCAGTGGGTGGATATATATTTACCAATATTTTTCAAAAAGTTTATAAAAGTTTTATAGCACCTTACATACTGAAAGAACCTTTAAGAATTTTTAAGAATTTTTAAAAATAAAGAAAGCTTTCCATGCATTCAAATTCTTTAGAATATAGAAATATTTCTTACATTATAATACTTAAATAGATTAAACAAATACATTATTCTTTAAAAATCGATATCCCGAAATATGTAGCCTGATTAATTTATAAATTGTTTTTTTTTCTATTTTCTGTGACTTCGGTGTAGATATCACTTTCATATATTCTTCTTCATTAATTCCATAGTACATGAAATATAAAAAACTTATAACGCATATCTTACTCGTTACCATGAAGATCTAAATATAAATCATAAAAGTGAACATTACCTTACACCTCGACTTTATAAAACAAAATATATAAATATCTTCCTGTGTATACACGTAATGACGAGCGCAACTCTCGGAGAGTGCAGTTACACTATAACCAATCGCCTTCCTTCTTCCGCAACAAAAACAGTTTTTCGCGCCAAATGCCCCCGCGTCCTTCCTCCATACCGCGTTCACTACTCTCCGCTCCGGCGATCCCAAATTTCAATGTTAGCCCACTACACAGCCCTATTTTAAGAATCCACGAAAATTCGTGCCGACTATTAATAACCGAGCCATGGGTGTGTATGTGTAGTGCAACTGAGAGTTAGTCTGTCTAGCGTATAGAAGAGCCTTGACGGCTATCCATCTCACCTGGAAACTGCACATGAGGGTTTCATCGACACTCATCATGCCACCTGCGTTGTCGAACTCGCCACAATAGTTGGGCGCTGAGAATAGGGTGACGAGCTGACGCTTCGCGAAGAACTCGTAGCCGTCTTCGACGACCTGGTGCGCTCGGCAGATCAGGTCCATGTCGTGACGGTTCAGGAACTTTGACACCACGTCCGGCCCAAACGTGAAGGAGACCCCTCTGTCGTTCTCGCCCCAGCCCTGAAGAAATAGTCAAAATTGATTTAAAAAGCTACATACAAAATTACTTAAAATAAAATAAGATAAATGATCACAAAACTGCCCAGAAAATAAAGTATTGTTTACTTTTTTATGTATTTAAGTAGTGGAAATCTTTTTTTAAATATATTACGTAAAATTATGCAAAAAAGCTTACACAACATGTGATAATTTTATGCAAAGGCATACTCTCCTTTTGTTAAATGAAAATCTTTCTATATACCACATTGATATATATTCATTTCTAATTTATATATATTTTTATAAAAATGCTTCTATTTAGGTAAGTAGGAATACTATGAAGAAAAAAAAAAAATAATATTCAGTAGACCAACCTGGACATCTTTGTCTGGATCTGACCACAGTAAGTCACAGAGTAAACCAGTATCAGGTACATCTGTTGGGCGCATGATTCTTCTAATTTGTTCCATATTCTGTTTTCAAACATAAATTCAAGCATTAGTATTCTGTATTATTTATTATTAATACTATCTAGATAATTGCAGTAATTAAAAGAAAATTAAATTATAAAAATAAATGTAATGTCTACGTATAAAGTTACCATTATCTACCTTTTTTTTCTAGAAGAAAAACCTTCTTCTGTCACATCACATTATCTTTAAGGATATTAATACACAAATGTTAATAATTGAATATACATATGAAATTTACTATATGTTTTTGGAAAATACTAATTTTGTAGCTAATTATAAAAGCGTAAAAAATTTAGTGCCATTCTCTAAAGACTATTGTAATTTTGTCTTTCCGTAATTGTGAAATAATTTTTGTCAAAATAATATATTTCATACGTATAGTCACTCACCAATTTCCTTGTGCCTGCATTGTTGTCTTAGCAATTTTTCGTTTTTAGATACATTTAAAAAAAAACAACTATATTACAAAATATTTATTTTAGACATGATATAATTACCTGAAGATCGGGACTCAGTCCACCATGACAGCAGAATATTTTCTCATCTATGATAGCAGCAATTGGTAAGCAGTTGAAACAGTCCGTGAAAGTTTTCCATAATTTGATATTATACCTGCGCTTGCACTCGTCATAAAAACCATATATCCTGTTTATGCTTGCACATTCATGGTTTCCTCTTAAAAGGAAGAAGTTTTCTGGGTATTTGATCTTGTATGCAAGCAATAGACATATCGTTTCTAGTGATTGCTTGCCTCTGTCAACATAATCACCCAGGAACAGATAATTTGCCTCTGGTGGGAAGCCTCCATATTCAAAAAGTCGCAGTAAGTCAGTATACTGCCCATGTATATCTCCACATATCTTCAGGGGTGCTTCAAGTTCTAATAGTATGGGCTGTTGTAGGAAGATTTCTCGTGACTTTAAACAAAGGCCTCGTACTTCAGCCTCTGTCATAATGACGGATTTGCCAGGTCGACATCCTCGCACTGCATAATAAAAATAAATTGTTAATTATAAACTGAAGGCTTTGTATTCATTACAACATAGATGAAATACTTCTAAGTTTAATTGATACACAAATTTTTTAGCATAGAGAACAGACATAATCTTTTGTGTTATGGAATATACAATATTATACAGAGAAATACATGAAGTTAAATAAACTCTTATCTTATCTTTTCTTGTTTACACTATTTTATGACAATTACAATCTTCACTGCATCAGTGAATAAAGATGTAGAAGTATTCTATAAAATATTGTATTTTTTTGTTTAGAACTTCAATGTTGTTTATAAAGTAAAATAATGTATAAAGGAAGATTCTATAATATTATATATTGCATAAAAAATACCTATTCTCTATTTACTTTACCTCTGGGACAATAGGAAATATATTTTCTACAAATTACTCTAATATTTGAAGGATTTATTAAGGAGAAGGTAAAGGAATTTTGGCTTTTATTTTGGATTTAAATGAGTTGATTTTTAATAATACAACTGTCGTGGATGAATGCTATTGCAATTAAGAAATTGTATAGTAAATGCACTTTTTACAAAGTGCAAAATTGGATATGATTCTTTGTCAGCCGTACCATCAGTTATTTATAGTTTACTAGCAACCATAAAGGACTTCACTACACGCTTGAATTGCTATCACGATGGCTATTGGAAAAATCAACACCACCAAGGTTAATCCAATAGCAGACAAATATTTCTGGAAAAAGAGAGCTGCAAAGCTTTAATTTGCAACTTTACAACAACAGTTTTATACTTAATACTGTATTAAATGAAATGTTTTAATATGATGGATTTTTATGGAAATATTTTTGATTGATAACAATTGAAAAGTTACAGGATAACTGGGCAGAATTATTAAATGATGATTATACCAACCAAATTGAATGACTTATTGATGAAAACAATAGTTAGTCATTTCAAGTGAAATTTACATTAAAATTTACTAAAGAATTGAATGCTTGAGAAATAAAAGAATAACTGCTAACTGAATGAAAGAAAGAATGGATAAATCCATAACATAAATTAAATAATTTATAACAATATTCATTAATAATACATAATTTAATATATAGTAACAAATAAAATTACCCTCATTAAGAATTGAAGTATCTGAAATAAATTTTTGAAATCTAGATACATTGAACTAAAACTAACATTTCAAACAATCAATTCTTGAAAAAGTTTAACTTTTCATTTCTCTGCAAATATTACTAAAGATACAGGTACAAAATATAAGGTGATGCAGACATGAAGATGTAAATTACCATCTCAGTGCTCAAGGAACAATCATTGTAGCTTACGCTGGAAGCTTCTTTAATTGACAAATTAACCAATTGAAAACAAAGTCTTCGTGCATGCACAAGAAATAATGGACTGATGTATAAGGCAAGAGGATGTTATAGCGCAACTAAATAAAGGGCTACATTGGAGGCGATTCCTTAATTAATTGCATACCAACAAAGTCTGAAGAAAAAATATCTTTAAGCTTGGCTTTCTTCTGAGTCTGAATCTGAACTTGTTGGTTTTGGTTTTCTTTCTGGGCCTGGTATGCTTTACCACAGAAACGTCCCGTACAAGCACCATGAGAAAAAGAGCAAAACAGAAACATTGTTTTTTTTTCCTCACGAAAGAAAGAAAATAAAGATACATGAAATGTCGTGATTAAGGAATGAGGGATTATTAACCCATTTGACTGATTTGGCAATATTTATTTTTAGTTGGGAATTAGGTTTAGAGGAAATGTATTGTCCATTGAAGAGCTATTTATATTTTATTAACAAGAGGTGTTGTTAAATCAGAAGAGCAAGCAAATTACTTCATTTATGGCACAATTTCATCATAAAAAGCAAATTTAACCAAAAGCACTAACAAAGTTTGTTTGACTTCCAGTTCAGTCAAACGTATATGTAATCAAAACTCCATCTTTCAAACTATTTAATTTACGACTGACCTATGTATATCAGAAATATCTCTTAATCTAGTTTGTTCTGCTCTCACAGAGGGCAGATATTTTTAAAGAAGCTTTCATGCTAAGAAATCAATTATTTTTAATCTTTAAAACATGGGTAATAAATATATGCACAAATATTGATAACCATTACATCAATACAGCTAATTCTAAACTCCCTTTCCAGTACAAAAATAAATCTGTCTCTTCTCTCTGCAAAGTTAAAAGTCTAAGAAATTTGCTCGCTTTTCAGATCCAACAGCAGCATCTGCAGCGCAGCCTCCCTCAATAGAGGAGGGAAGAGAGGAGTGTCTAATTAAATCCCCAAGACACATACACACACAGTATATATACGCTGGAAGTCAAAGGACACCCAGTAAACTCTCTCTACCTCCCTCCCTACCCCGCGCTACTCGCTCTTTCTCTATGTCTCTCTCTCTTTTACAAGGTATACACATCAGGGCAGAGAAACAAAACACACACGCCTGCTGCGTGCTTAATATTGATCCGCTGCTAAACATCTTTCTCGCTCTCCTGCTGGCCTGCGCGCCTATAATACACGTCGAAAAGTTCTCTCCTCCTCCTCCTCATCCCTCCCTCTCTCTCTCACTCTCTCCGCGGGATCCGGGAAGTACATAATGCGAACGTCGATATATATATATATATATACACACACACACACACGCGTGGCGCATGTACGTGTGTAAGTACCGCTTGTATGCTGCACAACGAGAGAGAACGAGAAAGAGAAAAAAACTCGAAAAAAAGGAGCTCAAGGAGAAAAGTACGCGAGCGCGGGAGAGAGTGGAGTAGGTACCCTTGCTCCGAAAAAGTGACGCGCGCGCGTGTATAGTTGCTGCGTTCCGACAAAAAGAAGTAAACAAAACTGGAGAGAGGATGACAATGTTTGACGGCGGGGCGCAAAAATGTAAAAAAAAAAATATATCGCTCTCGCGCGCGATAAGTATAGAGGAAAAAACGTGTGCAAGTGGTACGAGCGAGTATACAAGAACAAGGAGAGAAAAGTAACATAACGCGCGAAAGGCGAGGCACTTATACACTTACTACAATCTCGCCTTTACATAAAAATACACTTAAGATGTGGCAAAAATGTCTAGGAAAAAAAAAGAACAAGCATAGTTTCTGTAAGTATAAATAAGAAATGTGACGTGTAAAAAAAACCCTACGAAATGAAAAACTTTGAAAACACCTGCGCGCAACGGCATATAGGTGACGTCTATATAATCCGCCTGCGCGCGTGTCAAGTGTAATCGGGGCGCAGTAGAGCGAGAAAGAGCTACTAAAGAGAGATAGAGCAAACGGGGAGAACCCGTCACGCACGACACCGTCGAAGGTTCCCTATACTCTTGATGCTCGACCTCACCCATCCCACCACATATCTATGTACAATTGTACAACAGCCACCATGTCCCCCCTGTACATACTGTACACCCATACGTACACCTAACATCAGGACGTACCTTCCAGCAGCCTCTGTATCAGATTGTCGATGTTCAGCTCGACGTCCGCCATTTTTGTTATTTTTTTTTTCCTCTCCTCTCGTTCTGTCTCTCGCGCACACGACCTCTCTTCGTCTCCTCCTCCTCCTCCTTCTCACTCTATCTCACTCTTCGTTCTCTACTTATACTTGCTACTGCTGGCCGCTGTTTGCTCTCTCGCCGACGACGACGACGACGACGACGACGACGAGCGCAGGCCAACTCCGTGCGCGCGCACCGCACACCACTATTTTCTCTCGTTCTCCCGTCTATTTCGCGCGCGCGCCCTCAGGAGAAACTTTTTTCTCGATATATATATATATATATCTTGATTAATACAATGGACAATCTTGTTTCTCAGGCCACGCACACTACACTCTTCTTCTTCTCTCTTTTTATCGCACGCACACGCACACACCTCCTCCCCGTCTCGCGGTCCGCGCTCGACTCCTCAAGCTCAACTCGCGAGAGCCGCGAGTATCTCCTCCTCCTCCTCCTCTCCTCCTCGTGCAGCAACGGCGGCAACGACAACGACGGCGGTTAGCTGCTCCGATGCGAATATGCGATGGCTCGATGTTTGCGGCTCCGCCAGTATGCGCGTATATAAGAGCCAGGCATAGACCAGAGCAAGTGTATATAGAAGTTTATATATATATGTGTGGGTGCGCGCACGCGCTCGCGAGCATCAATACACACCTCGAATCTCTCGCGTGGTGCTGACGTATTATAGTGTATGTATATATAGAAACAGCCAAGAAGCAGGTGTATACGTATATACACGTACACATATAGACGGTTAACGATGTATAGTAGGAGAATGTATATAAGTAGAGTGTATATACTGCCTGGGAGAGAGAGAGAGAGAGAGAGAGAAGTTTTTTTTCGTTCGCTTTTGGGATACTACACTTATAACGAGGTGAAAATTCGAACACGCTATGCGGTATACGAGCTTTCACTAGAAAGGAGGAGCGAGTGTATAGACATATACGCGTGAAAGTCTTTTTTTGGTGTTGATTATTATAAGGAAGAAGAAGAATATAACGTTCGGTGGAGGATAACGGGTCTGGGTCGTTGCGATCAAGGCTTTTTTGGACGGCGAAGGAGCCGATAAAGGACGAGGTGCATTATATATATATATATATATATATATATATATATATATAGTCGAATGAAGAATGTATATAA
>JAYJLV010000056.1:15841129-15877313 GCA_036873485.1 Torymus texanus
TATAGTCTAATGAAGAATGTATATAACGATTGGATGAGAAAGACGAGGGACTGGGATATTTTTATTACCGGGCGATTTGGCTCGAGCGAGCGGTTCTTAATATTAAACGAAAGAGTTGAATAGACTGCGGTTAAGAGAAAATTTATAGATTTTCGGCGATTTAATAGTTCGTAAGATTGAGCTGTTATCGTAATTAACATATAAGGGATATAATGAAATTTTAGTTAATGTTAATTTTATATATTTAGACAGATCTATTAACACGTGTTAATTTATTTAGATGGACGCATTAGCATCATACAAATAGTATATAATTGTTCTAATATATTTTATCAAAATTTAACGACTATCACTATTAACAATCCACCATAAAGACAAAACTCTATCAAACAATAGCGCGCAGTCAGTTTCCCGCGCCACTACATATCCTTACGTTTCTAGAAAAAAAAAATATCCGTGTGTATCGCGCATCACATCGCTTATTACCAGTCGCAATTATCCACTTGTCACGCGCTCAGGTGGCTATTACGCCCCGCGCGACTATTACCTTTTCTTTTACTACATGACCAACGTCACATCTGCTCAGGCTAATCCCCTAATGGGTCAAATCAAATTTAATCGCGGCTACGCGGTGATCTCCGAACCGTCGCGATCACGCGTGTATGAACAAAACGCAAGCGCGCGTGTCTTACATCATATCGCAAAACTAAGGTAATCGCGCGCGACTCGGTGACGAATTGAATGTTATATATATCTACTGGCAGTTGTATCCGCTAGTGCGGAAAATTACGCTTGACCGTTAGTTTCTTTTTCCGTTTGATTTTGAAAATTGAGAACATTATACTGCGAGGTGGATTAATATAGTGGAATGGTGCTGGTTGCGAAAAAAATTTCTATATAGATGTTTGGAGATTAAATTACAATTTATTTCATAAATGATCTGTTCTAAGAATTTTTAAAATGATAAGAATAGTATATTTTCAGGGAAAAATGATACTTACATATTATAGGTACATATTATACTTAAAACGCAATTTATTAATTAAAATTTAATTATAAAAATAAAAATATATAAGTTTATAATTAAATGTCACCGGTCATTTGATTCCATTTAAGTTTTCCTCGTCTTTACTTCTCATGAATCATTTTATATATATATTTATATCTTAACTTACTATTCATTAACTTTTACCGATTGATTTATGATTATTGCTCCGGAAAATTAATCAGCTTGTACATAAACTATCACATGCGCGTGCTACTTCATATAGTAATACGCATTTCTCAACTCTACTACCAAATCATTCGCAAAAAGCTTAAACGTGTTAACAAAATTTATCAACATAACAATGACTCCCACGAAACAAAGATATATATATATATATATATATATATATATACACGTTACCGAAAATTTGTCAAGAGCAATTTAACGCTCCTTAAAATCTCGTAACGTCTATTTAAAGTATTTCAAAAGCGCAACGCTCGGATTTCGCAACGAGCGCGCGCGCCACGCGGTATACAAAAATAAAACAGTTTAATCATATTAATAGACTTTTTATGATCCTGAAATTGTATTTAAGTACACTTCTATTAATAACTTAATTAGAACCTTCGCGTCTGCTCTCTCTCACTCGCTCTCTCACTCTCTCGCTTGCGACCACGTAGAATGTATATAAAATTCAAGAGTATTTTTATCGCAGCGCAACTCTCTAATGTCGGGTATATGCAAATGGCTTTTTAATGCAAAACTATAACAAATTGCTGTTTTACGAGAGTATATACATATACATTAAACTACTCGCGCAGGCACTTGCGTTATAGCATACGGAAGACGCTATAAATATCGTGAGCGTTTTTTTTCTGCTATATTTACATTGCGAGCGCGTGGGTTGCTGATAGCCCTTGATAAGAGCCTGTGGCAACGCGTTGCACTCAAAAATCTTCAGGCAAGGCCGTCGTCGTTGTCGTCTACTTCCTCAAAGTTTTCCGCGTTTATATATTTATATGGACTTTTCCTATTTTTAATTTACCCGTGCTTTATTAACATGTAGATTTTAAACAATCCTCGCAGGCTGTCACAACGTTGTGTATATATATATATATATATATGTGTGTGTTTATGCACGTGTGATACCTTCATTTTTATCTTCCCACATGCATGATACGCGCGCAAAAATGGAAATTTAAAAAAGCCCGCTTGGAGAAATAATATTATAAACGACAGTGCAATTATATTTTTTTGACGCAATAAGTAAAATCGTTACACAACTCTCTAAAAAAAAGTCTATATAACGATAAGAATCTTCGAGGCACATGCGCCGCGCTAATTACTTACAAGAAAAAAAAATGAATCATAAATAAATCCATCATTAAACCGCCAATTAAAACACCTCGATTTCCATCGCTTATCCGTATCTACGAAAAAAAAACTCTCACCGGTTAATTGCATATATATCGGTATGTATATATATAATTATACAGAACCCTAATAAATTATTCACTTTCGAGCTTTCGTCAGTATAGTAATGAGCTATCATCGCTCACTCGCTCGTTTGTACGCGCGAAGGGCTTCCGGCAATAAAGAGGCGACCGATGCTCGCAAAGGTTTCGCAGAAAGAGAGAGAAAAGTGCAGCTTTCAGTTTTCGCCACGTGCAAGGGCTTCGGAGCTGCGAAATGATGCAGCTTTTGGAGCTTTGCGGAGAGAGAAAGCGACGCGTATAGGTTCGGTAGTTTATGATGATCGGTTTACCGTTGTGGGAAATGTGACAATATATGTTTGTATGCTGATTGAAGAAGCTTTATTGTGCGAGTGAAGTTTATATAGTTCGTCGATGTTGTTATAAATTTAAATTAAGGTTTTGTACATATTTTAATGCAATTGTATAAATAATGATGTGAATAAATATATAGATTATTCTTATTTGTATTGATTATTTATAACCAATTTTATTTTCTAATGAGTTTTACACTTTTCCGTTGAATGGAATCTATAAAGAATAATCTAAAGATTTTCAGTATAAGTATATATATATATATATAAGAAAGTGTAATAATTCGCTACTGTTTTACCGCAGAGAAATGCTTGTTTGTTTATACTTCTTTGTATAATCAATTATGAACACTTGAATTAATGTATCACTTTAAAGTGCGGATTACGATTAAAATACGATATTGTTTTACATTATAAGATTAAAATGATTGCATAATAAACAATAAGTTTGGTTTGGAGTTTAAAAAAATAATAAAGATATTGAAGAATTCATTACTGAAAAAGATATGTGTGTATACAAAAATCAGTAATATCATAGTAATTATGTCACACTGTACAAGAGCAAAACTAAACCTAAGGAAAAACCATAAATCATGATTGCCTTATAAAAAGAACGGTAAATGATCGAAAAAGTAATTTTTTACAACTTAATATATAATATATTTATTCTATTATTTAAAAAATCGAAATGATGTGAAAAATCTTTAAAGAAAGAATTCAATATTACAAAAGACAATCTAAAGCTAACAGATAGAACCTGAGACCCTAGAATTTTCGTGACAGTGTTTACTCTCTCGGATGATATAGTATAGATTTAGTCACCGCAGATGTTCGAAAAAATCGATTAATGTTATTAATTTTAAGCCGCTAATAAACTTATTGAATACGGAATTCACCACTTTTCAAAATAACTGATTTGCTTTAGAAGTTAAAACCTATGGAAAAAGTAATACGAGTTATAGGTATTATATTGGTTTACGTCAAAGACTATCATAATTCGTTAAATTGTGTCGAAGACTACGCGTTTTAGCGTATTTGTTGAAAAAAGTACACGGGCAAAAAGAAAATTTCTGACTTTCAGTCCTAACTAAGGTTACGAGAAGTATATTATCACGTACGTCTCTTGAGGTTTAGGATAAATAATTCATAATTTATACATATTTTTTTATATTTAAGAACGTTTCTTATGTACATAAAGTGTAATACTTACAGTAATACCGATAAGTAATTACCGACACTATTTTGTTATTTTAGAAGAATTTATTGGAAAGATTACCTTGGTTATGTAATGAAGGAAATCATGGGTTTATATATCCATTCTAAAGTTTTTTATGCTGGATTTTACTGTTAATTGGTAAAGAGAAATCCTATTATTGATTTGCATTCGAAAATTAGTATTCGTCGCAAGTTTGCGAATCGCGCTACTTACTTGCAAACCTACGAATCATGCTACTTTTTCCTCGTAATTTCGTGAATCATCTTTTTAACATAATCTCATAAATCTTATGACAAAAAAAAATTTGATGTTTTTCTACTTTTTCTTTATTGTTTTCTTTTTTGTGTATTTTTTTTTTGTTCTGTATATTTCTCTATTTTCATAGAAATGAAGAAAAACAGAGAAAACAAACAAATTATTAAATAAAAAAAATTTTTTATGTGAAATTTATTTATTTTTTTTTCCTGTATCATTTGTTATTCTTTGTCCGAATTCAGATAGAAAAAGAGCAGAAATATTCAGTCCCAATTTTATCAAAATTTGGTCAATGTATATTAACAATTATTTATCCGCTTTTATTAAAATAACCAATAACTCCAATTTAAGTATTCACAATAAGTAAAGGGAAGAATAATCAACTACATAAATTACTTGATAAATGATTTTTTTTTATTTCATTTGGCAATTTGATAATGCACAACTGTATTAATGGATGTGTAACAAAAATATAATTATAAGAAGTGAACAACGACTTATGTATGACCACATCACGTGCATTATTACGAATGAGCCTATTAAAAGACTTTATTTAATTAATAATTATATAAATGTCTTTCACTAAAATTATATGGGAGGTACGATCTTACTTTATCAGAAGGTGATTATTAATGTTCATGTACAATTCAACTCTCACTTTTTCAAAATTATAAAAATTAAATTTCTCGAATTTTAATTTTTATTCAATTTAATTATTCTAGAAGTATATAAATCTCATCTATAATTTTATTTGTAAATTAATTTTCAGGAAAAATATTCTAGTGGTTATGTCATAAATTATCAAAATAATACAAATATAAAAGAAAGCACCTATACTTTATATTTTATATTTTTATTTCTCGTGTTAAACTGAAAAAGAAAATTGTCAAAAGCAAGTTTATCTCGTATAACACTAAAAACAGTTTGTCCTGAAAATAAATTGATTCTATACATAGATAAAATAATGTATATTTTATATCTACAATTGATATTCTTGTAAAAAAAATATAATTTTACGACCTTAAAAAAAAGATAAAACTATCTTTGACGCATAACGTTTACAGTCTTTTGCACGTAAAATTAAATTAAATTTACTAGAAAATTGCATTCTTATTTCACAAATTTTTTGTGATAGTCTGGCAGAGGATCTTTATAATCATTGAAATTAAATAAGCTTGCGCTATTATTCTGTAAATATTGTAAAAAGTGGTGGAAATGTTTCAACAGAAGCTGAATGCTTTTTTCATCAAATAAAGTGTAGGACAACATATCTCCAAGTTTCACTAAAAATAAATAAAAGGTCCTTATTTTAGTTATATTTTAATTCTATAAAAAATGAATTATAGTATACTAATAATTATAATTTCATACATACCAAATAACCGCAGCAAATGATAAGGTCCATATAAACTACTTGGTAAAACGTCAGAATCTTCTGGAACCATTTCTTCAAACTGTGGTCTTTCCCAGCCATACAAAAGTTGTAAATTTATTGACACATTAAAATATTCACGAATTCCTTTTGTTACTTCTATAGCACTTTCTCTGTATAACAAGAAACATTCATGAAAATTCATTTCAAATTATTCAAATATTTTTAAAATACAGATACGTTTAAAAAATAAACAACTTACTTGTTTAAATCTGTGATTTTTCCAGTTTCAATTGCTTCTACATAATCGTCTAAAATTTTTTCAACTGTAATACTCATGGGTAAAGAAGGTAGTTTCTTTTGTTTTGTTATTACATCACATTCCTCTATAAGATGATACTTGAGATCATCGGGTATGATAATGTGAATTTCCGTCTTGATAGTATAGTCCTCTGTGTCTTCCGAAGGCTCCGGTCGCCTAATACATAAAAAAAATTTAAATAAAATATTTTAATATTCTACATTACCAGTATAGAAACAAGATATGAATAAGTGACAAACCCTCGTTTTTTGCGTGGTGCCTCCAGTGGTGAGTCGCTTGAAGACGTTGGTGTAAGTGCACTTCCAGATTTACTGGCCCGACTAGGTGTTCTTTCTAGAAGAGCGACAGGAGTACTAGCTCTGCTGTCGCTATCTTTCTCTTTATCCCTGCTACCTTCACTTCTTCTTCCTTGAACTTTTGATGTGCCACCACTTTTTCTATTCTGCTTATTGCTTGCTTGTTCGTGAACTTTTTGTACTTCTTTTTGTTTTTGAACATTAACGTCATTGAATTTCAGCACTCGATCCTCAGGTACCCATTCGTCCCAACTGTAAAAGTTTTACGAATCATAAATTATTCACATACATATACTAAGGAATAAAATATTTTCATGACAATATTGTATATAAAAAGTATTTCAGTAAAATTTAAAACATATTATGCAAATGTTAAACAGTAACTATTTTTAAATAATATTTTGATTATTTCTAATACTCTGAATTTTAACTTTGTACTTGATGGTAAGATTCTAGAATTTTCAGTCTTACTCCTTACATTTCTAGCATTCTATGATTAAAACAACACCTATATTGTGAGTGTTATTGATTTAACATACTTCTTGTTCCAACCAGCGTAGTGAATGTAATACTTTATTTGCTTCTCATCCTTAGAAAAGGAAGACCTCAGACATTTGGCTTCATATATAAGAGGACCATGGAAACACAAGACTTTTTCACCTGCAACAGATAAATTTCCTTAATTTCCGGGAAAATCATAAACCGACACTATAACAAGTGTGCCATTGAAAATAAGGGGCTCGCCGGTTTATTTACAAAATATACAATCGGAAAAGTAACCTTAGTTCTAACATAAAAACAACTTTGGATTGTATGAAAGGAACCGTATTATAAGGATTTCGACTCGTACCTTCTTGAAATTTACATTTTGGGGGCATTTTCCAGGGCGATTGTGATGGTTTCACAACGGCGCTCCAATGCCAAACAAGTCGCGAGGTTAGCTGCTCCGCCGACGGACATCTGGCATCGGCATCGCCTTTCGCGCCAGTTTCCCGTACTTACTTTATACCTGTGTCCCTCTCGAACAGCGTGCGTTACACCTAAGCGGAGAGCCGTAGATTCTCGTGTCGTTCACCTGAGAACCCGAACCATTAGTGTATATCAATTACCTCTCAAGACGCACGCCGTGTGAACACGGGCGCGCGTAAACACGCGACGCGCGTTGCGAAATCCGCGAACGAAGCGCAAATTCCTGTAGTACAGCATATATATATATATATATATATATATATATAACAGCGTCTATATATATAGTTATAGTCTATATGTGACGCACGCTAAAACAATACAGAAAACAATTGTTTAAACGGCGGTCGAAACTTCAACAATTGGTTCGAATGATATAGCACTCGAAAAATTTTATCGCTGCAGTGTTTACGCGATCGGTGATATGATTTGACGAGTAAATTATGTAAACAAGTACTAAGATATACCTTCCCCGTTATATTTACAGATAGCAACCGCGAGTCCGCGACCGCGACGCTTTTACAAAAAAAAAAAAATAAAAGGCAAAGTGAAAGGCTTGTCGCGCAAAGTAACATTATTAGTTACTCGGCCAATCGTAGCTTTGAAACTGACTAGAGATTGTAGCGAATTATATTTGTCCGGTGTCTCTCAAGCGCCATTGGTTGGAACTTTCGATATGTCTATTTTAAAGTATGAAATCGATTAAGTAGGGACGGTCATTATTATAACTCGAAAACACGGTGAAAGAATCATAATGAATCATCGCCAACCGATAGCAGTTGATATTTTAGGTTAAGTAAACTATCGAAAATCGGAGTAAACTCCGAAATCGCAGACGAAAAATCTCCAAAGTCCGTTCTATTTACATCGTTAATGACAGTCACAGCTGTCAAACGGCCGAACTAACCCAACCCCGGGCTGTACATCGGTCAGATATTATTATTATTATTTTTCTCGGCGCACCCACACACATATGGTGCTTGCGCGCTGTTATTGTTGTAGGAGCCGAGTCCTACATATACACATAAAACTCGATCAGCAGTGCGAGAGCGAACCACTATCACCGCCTCGACGACGACGCAGTCGCGATCGTGATTCATCGTCGCACGACTGTGTGTATGTGTGCGTTCGCGCACTGCAGGATAGGACAGTTTTTCCCGCAGAGAGGTGACAAGGCGAGCTTTGGCCCGTTGATATCTCGCACGTTCTTTCTCTAGTAGTAAAGAACGACGCTTTGTACAGAGCCGATAATGTGAGAAAGGGAGGAGAAAATGTATCCATCATCATCATCGGCGCAGTAGTGCTCGAGAATCACGCGAGGTGTCGGTGATTCCTTCTCTGCTTTTGCCGAGTCGAAAGCTTCTCTGTGTGCGTGAGTGAGTGTTTGTGCGTTTCCCCCTTTGTCCCTCGTCATACGTTCGCGCGTGCGGTGGGGGGCGAGACGAAAGAGAGAAAGAAAGAGAGAGAAAGAGAGAATCGGGTGTCGAACGACATCGTCGCCGTCGGTTAGGAAGAAGCTAGAGGAGAGGCGAAGAGAGGACAGACGGCTGCAACAGCACAGCCATGGGGGACGGCAAAGAGAGCGAGCGCCAGCCGCTGCTGAAGAACGAGAATATCAACTACAGCAGCAGTGAGGTGGCAGGTATGTACAAGAGCGCCGTTGTGTTGTTCCCTAGCTCTTTAAACCACTGTGCGTGTGTATGCGCGGCTATGTCTTTGTTTCTTTATCGTTTGTTTGTTTGTTTATAAGTGCACTGGGTGGTTGAGTTGGTGCGTTAGAGGTCTGATAACAATGGGAGTGGAGTCATAGGATCTTGGGTGGGTGTCAATTGTCAGGGACTGGTGCGTACCAGTAAACTTGTCACTAAAGTATATTACACCAAGTGTTTTACTTCGTTGAGACCATGAAATCTGTTAATGGGCCAATTTATACGATAGTCGATTGTTGGGGTCAGATAGAATGATAGGTTTTATGAGTTCGACTTACAAAATGGTGCTGTGAGTGTTGAGTTAAACTATTTTGTGGGAATCGGTGTGCTAGTATAATGTAATTTTGCTATAGATTCTTTTATAATCTAATCTGAATTAACTAATAATAGCAAAATCTTGTCTGAATTGTGCTTTTGTCTTCCAAATTTCTTATGACTTTTAGTAGGTTGCAATTATGCTGTCAGATTTTATTCAAGTCTTCAATAAAAGGATGAGATTAGCTTTTTCATATGTGACTAGTCAGCTTATTTCTTTTTGTCTGATTCATGAAGAATCATAAGCAACCTAGATAAGCTGTATCGAGTAATTTGCTTTGAAAACAGGCATAACATACGAATCATAAACAAAATAGAAATATTTTGTGTAGTGCAAAATGTATTAAAATTATAATATGGTCTAAAAAAATTATAATTTAATAATGTCATTACTATAACTTGCAGAATTGAAAATCTGATTGTTTATTATTAATCTTTGGACTCTGAATTAATCTTGATATCTGAACTTTATATCTTATATAAACTTTATATGATATGATTTTTATATCTTGATATATTATATTAAAGTTTAATTATTTTTAATTCACTTAAATACTTTATGATTTATTTTATTTGATTCATAAAGGAAATTCTTTTATAAGTAATAATTAAGCTTCAAATAGGTTTTTACATTTCATTACAATAAGATTATTAACTGGTATATTTATTTACAATATTATTTATTTTATTTTTCATAAATATAATAGAATGTATTTATCAAGAACTAGTTGTACAAACTTTCAAAGTTGTTGATTCAGTTTCATTATACATAGGTTACATATATAGTTTCAATATATTAATTGTTTCTATATATTCATTCAACACTATTCAGATGATACTTATAAAATTTATCAAAAAGGAAGTAGGCAATTTTTTGCATCACATTATCATATAACAATCTTTACACACTGATATTCATTATTTGAATACATGTATTAAATTTTACACATATTTAAAGGATTATTTTAGAAGTAGATAATAATTTATCACATTGATATAGTTGTATACATAGCATTGACTATTACATAGTTTTAATCAAGATAAGAGATTGGCCATCAATTAGTCATTATCATTTCTAAATATGATTGTTTGCCATTCATTACCTTAAAATCAGATCCTTTTCCTATGCATTGCACCAATACAACTAAAACTTTGTTTTATAGATAAAGTACTTTGAAAATAGGATAATTACATGGCATGATAAACATTTTTTTTCTAGATAATATTGCCTAAAATATTATTTAATATTTGTTAATAATCTTGTGTTGTTCTTCTTTATTAAAAGCAATACTACAATTACTAATCACATGTTAACATGAAAATATGTATATATTTTTAATATTACTTGATTATTTTTTTGAAAAAATAATATAAATATATAAAAATTATAATTAGAGTATTTTAATCAACTTAATCCAAGGTTTTAATTTTATTTGTAATATTTGCCTGAATGGGATAAGCTACACCATAAATTAATATTTATTTTTGTATAAGATTAATGTTCATATTTATCATTTCCTTTAATATTTTTATTATTACTGTGACCTTATTTCTCTGTATTGTTAAAATGTTTTAACATGTTGGCATATAAAGACTATTCTATTCTATGATCATGTATTAAAGTTATCCATAAGATTTATTTGAAGCTTTATGCAAAGATAAATATAAAGTGATATCAACTTAAAACATTCAATTCACTATACATACTTATAATGCTTTGAAATATTACATTGTATAAATTAAAATAAAAATAATAAGTTTTTTTAGAGACATCATTAATAAAATATTTAATAAATTTTAATCAATTTTAATCAATTTCCAGGGGGTGAGATACTACAACAACAAGTAAATACTGTTGCTCCAATTGGTCCTGATGAGTTGCCACCATCATACCAAGCTAGTCAGGGGCAGGGCCTGCATATGGTCACCTGCCGAGTATGTCAGGCAATGATTGATATTTCTGGTAAAAGGGATCAACATGTAGTCAAGTGTGCTCAGTGTAATGAAGCTACTGTAAGTACATTTAAAAACTATAATAAATTTTACAAGTTTTATATTTATTTTGTTTTATTTATAAAAATATATGAAGTTTTAGTGTGATATTAAAAAGGTGAATGTATTTCAAGTATTTAAATCAATTAATTATTAGATAAAAGTCATTATCATTATAATTTTTGCCTTTCAGCCTATCAAAAATGCTCCTCCTGGGAAGAAATATGTACGTTGTCCATGCAACTGTTTGCTCATATGTAAAAGTTCATCACAAAGGATTGCCTGCCCCAGGCCTAATTGTAAAAGAATCATTAATCTGGCACCGAGTCCTGTAACACCTCCAGTTCTATCAATGCCTGGAATGTGTCGAGTCTGCTGTGCTCATTGCCATGATACTTTCTTGGTAAGTGTGTAGACAAATATTTAAAGATAAATAATTTACTTTGCATGTATATGTATGAGTATATTATAGTATTAGTAAAATGGCTTATAATAATATAATACTTTACCTTTTAGTTTAACACGTTAAATAATGCCTTGGCCCGTTGTCCACATTGTCGAAAAGTATCATCTGTTGGACCAGATTTTGCTCGAGCACGTGGAATCCTTTTTATTATACTTGGAGTAATTTTTCTAGTTCTTGGAATCGCTGTTACAGTAAGTATAATTTAATAATACTTTTTTATCAACCTTTAGAAAAAAAGTTCAATTTTTAATTCATAATTTATTACTAAATATTTATATCGAATTAAAATTCATTGAAAAATATTAAGTATTAAAACAAAAATTTCAATTAAAATATTTACAAATTATTTTTGATGATTTTAAAAAGTCCCTTTATAAAAGTGTAGATAAAACTACCAAATGTATGAAATTTCTGTGTTTTCCCGAGTAAGATAATGTCAACAAACAAAAATAGAAGAAGGGGAAACTGATAATATACTTATGTTAAATGAAGAAAAGGAATACAGATGTTACTATTGAGTCACTCCTATATCAGATGACGCGTTTTATTGCCATTTTTCAACTTTACTATTTGATCTTGCATTCACTTTCTAACATGATTTTATAATTTAATAATTATATAACATAGATTGAAATTAATGCTGTCTTAATCATTTATAAAAGCTGATATTTTAAAAATATTTACAAATGGATTTAATTTTTATTAAAGGTTGGAACATATACACTTGTGAAAGCCAATGGAGGAATGTATGTTGCTTATGTTGGTGAGTAGAATAATTAATATTTATTTATTTCTATTTAAAAAATTTTTAATTTATTTTAAATATATTGATGCATTCTCTATGAAAAATTCAATTTAAAATTAAAAAAAATTTTTTTGTATGAATTGACTACTCAAATTTGAAAAGAAACATCTACTCATGAGTTGTTATTTTCCTAAAGAAATTTCGAATTGATAATTTGTCGAGGCGAACTCGAAATGGGTAACTTCTTATGCGAAGCAGACGATATGACCAATATCGTCGTGAAAGTTTTAAAAATATTAAACTTCTATTAAATTGTTTAAATTATTTATTCTGCATACAATTGAAAAATTAATTGAAATAATTTTTTCAGGTGCATTCCTTATAGGATTTCTTTTCCTTGGAAGAAGTCTTTATTATTGTAGAATGAAGATTAGTCTTATAGAGGGTCCCATGTAGTTTTATTAGAAAAGCGGAAGGCTGTTACATCGCAAAATATCTTTTAATATTATAATTGCATAATCTATTTAGATAAGTTTACAATGAGAACGATTTCATGAATTGAAGCTCTGTACGTAAAAACAACAATCTTAGCAAGCAGGTAAGCTTGCTATACTAAAATGAATATTTAACTTACATGAAAATTTTCTTTATTATCAAAACTGATATTAACGCTTTTTTAAATAATTGAATAAACTACTTTCTTAATTCTTGGATTTTTATAAGTTTCTAAAACTATTCATGAGATTTCTTTTTGAGACTAATTTGAAAAACGAAACGTAAGCTTTCATTCCTACTGAAACGGATTGGAATCGAAATTAGACTTTAAATTCCTTATCGATGTAACGTTAGATGATACTCAAAGTGTAAAGCGAGGTTACAATGAACAGAACAAAGCACACCTTGGAACTTTGCACCAGGCATGGAGTATGATTGACGCATTGAAATGTACATTTTTTATTTACCAACGCCATTATTGTAAATTTTTTAATGTTATCTATTATATTTAATCTAACAGAAATTTAGTATTTATAAAATTTTATTTCTCTATTATTGTATATAAAAGGTTGATTTAATATTATTGAATCATTATGATAACTTATTTTTTATGATTTATTTAAAACCTTCAAAATTTTTCCTATGAATAAATAAAAAATGTACGTTTCCACATTCTATGCCTAGGCATTATACGTATACAATTGAATACATAACATGAAAAATTACTGCATGTTAACATATGAATCGTCGGAAAAGTTTAAAAAGAAGCAAAGAAAGCTCTTCCACGTGATCGTGAAGCTGTGATGCGATCTTAGAAAGAGGACAGAGTTACACTGGAATTATGTAGCTAATCATTTTATTGTTTATTATACATCTAATATGTCTGATGAATTTAGAGTATTAAGAAAACGTCGACAGTAAAAATTATGGGAATAATAAAAGTGTATTTTCTCTGACTTTTTGTAATTGTAAATGTAAGATTTTATTATTGCTTATTGTACAATGGAATTTTGAGTTTAAATCAAACTATGTATAAATATCGAATATTAACGAAACAAAAAATTTACCATTTTTTGTAAAATGAATTTTTACTTTCTGCGCTAACTATTTATTTTTATCTCATTTGGAACTTTCGAAAAAATAGTTAACTAGAAACAACGTGACAAACATGTATTAAACTTCAAAATTAATAGAAGTTTATCAATTCAAGTTTATATCTTTTTTATGGATTTCTATAATAACACAGTTGTTTTAATAAATCTTTAACGTCAAATAAAATAATTAAGAAAGCAATAATTTTCACTGTTCGTGTTTTCTTGATTCTCGCGAATTTTGAATTCTTAAAGTAGACTTTGCTATTATTCTTAATACATTCAAAGCGAACTCTGTTCTCTTGAATTTCATTCAAGAAACAGGTGTTATCTTTCCTTTATTGCTAGCTTTTAAGCATTATAAATGCATTTGTTTATAGCACATACAAAAAAGCTAATACTTTTGTCATAAAATTGAAACTAATCATTTATTCTTTGTATTATGTCTTTTGTCAGCCTAAATCTAATTTCACATAATTTCAAAGTATAATATCTTTATTCACTCGCAGGCTAAGACGACATGACAGAAACAATAAGATTTTATATATATTAAAAAATAATACATAGTGAAATCGTTTGTTTGAATGAATGAAAGGAAAGTGAAGAAAAAGGAAAAGGGGGGTAAAATGAATATTTTGCACTTTACTTTGTATATAATCCGGAAAAAATGCAATGGGTCCTAAATAAGCAAAAAAACTTTTTCAAGTCTGACGATAAGAGTAATAATTTTAGGATCCTATACCGATGAAGGTATACCGCATCGAGTATTTCAACGTGGTTTAATGTATAAAGTCTGTGCATTAACGAAATTTCGTTGAATATAAATGAAAATCAAGTGCAACGCGACCACAGAATCATTTTACAACAATCTTATCATCCATTCCTCGTGTCATATAAGTTTCTCCTGAAATTTGCTTCGAACGTTTTGTTACTTTTAATATATACATTAATCAGTTGTAAAGTGATTCTGCGTGTCATTTTGCATATCGATACTCAAATCTTGCATGCGTCGCTTTTTGGGACCATGCAACATTGATTTTGTAAAATCTGTATTCGTCTGCATATAATCTGTAACGAAAATAAAAATTCTGAATTATAATTATTTGTTTTTGATTTATGATTTGATATTTATTATGCATTCTATTCTTTCTATTTCTTTCTAATATTTCTTGCGTTCAATTGTAAATTTTAATAATGATTTGTTTTTCCTCTAGTCTATAATTTACTAATTAAAATTTAAAGATTTTCTAAAAAATTAATTTGTATAGAATAATATTTTTACAATTGTGTGCGTAAAGTTGATGCACACACCGTTTTAAATTTCTTATGAAATAAACTTCACGCACCAAAAATTTGACTTCACGCACACAATTGCAAAAAATATTGTATGCAACTTGGGCGTGTCCTTCACGCTCTTGTTGCGTAAACTACTATTATTTGATTAAGCCTGATAACGTAATAAATATATGAATGTTTTATTTGACAAGATATTCTGTGATAACTTAAAAATTATAAATTTTTTCACATTAAATGAAATCTTGGATTTACTTATCAACATAACATTTTATAATTAATTGGTATGTGAGGAATGAAAGATTCTCTGAGGATTAAATTATTTTTGAATTGTTTATTAAATTTTTTTATAATTTTTCTTATGTATAGACAAAGATGTTTTCTCAAAATAGTATTTGCATAGATGTATATATTTACATGATTTCAACGAGATATTTTGCTTTTACTATAATATAACATAATGTAATTTAAACAAGTATTTTATTATAACATAATTTTTTAATACTATAAAATATATTCCTATAAGTACAATGTATATTACATTTGGTACAATTGTGGTATCAGCATAAGAAATATATAAAAGTTTTTGAGGTATTTGTATAAAAATTCTTGTATCAAGTTTATGTAGATATGTGCATGAAAGTACAAGTTTACTTTGGCAGTAATATTTTTTCTTGAAAAACTCAGTATCAAAAATAAGTATCGTATCAAGGCAAGAACTGTTTATTCCTGTGATGACATTTTATGCTGAATTTAGCATTTGATCTAAGATGATAATTATGTTTACATTATCACATCATTACACCTGACAATTTTCAAACAAGATAACATAAAAAAATTATTTTACAAAGTAAAAACAGTTTTATAAATTAAATGGTACAGCACTAACAAGTAAATCCACTGATTTACACAAACGGATGTAATTCTTAATAATACATAAATTATTTTCAGATAAAAGCCTCTACTCAGTAGAGAAATATGATAATACTTCTTGTTTACTTAATTCAATAATAGGTATCTAACAAAACATGTAAATTACTTTATTGAAATTCAACATTTTCTCGTTCATCCACTTAAACTTAACAAAATTTACAGCTTTCATTCACTCCAAATTCTTCTAACTGACGATGACGACTACAGTATTATGTACAAAACGTACTTAAGTAATTCTATATAATCTCCCTAAGACGTATGTGAGATTACATGTTTAAACATTTCAGAAATGTAAAATAAATGTAATTTATGATGAATATTCGTATAATATAAATTATACAACATGTAAAATTTGTCATCAAAACACGTGTCGATATGAAAAGCAAACATTTTAGTTTAGAAAAATATTCTTTGTTTAAACAAAAAATATGATGTTAGTATTTTTGACACCTCGAGATATTTATCTGTGCATTGTATGCACAATTTCTTTCGTGTAACGTTTTCTTAAAATTAAACGACTTGGAATAGGCATTGAATGCTGGATTCTGCGTAAATGACCCAACTACCACTTTACACATATTCTAATAAAAAAAACACTTATGTTCAGATTGCTAACCATCCTCTGATTCTT
This sequence comes from Torymus texanus, assembly GCA_036873485.1. Taxonomy (NCBI): domain Eukaryota; kingdom Metazoa; phylum Arthropoda; class Insecta; order Hymenoptera; family Torymidae; genus Torymus; species Torymus texanus. The sequence continues at coordinate 15,858,001 of JAYJLV010000056.1, forward strand.
TCATGAAATGCAACGCCAGTAATAAGGTCATTCACCGAACTTCGTGTATCCTCGAATACACGTTTACGATTCGCCGTGTTTCGTAACGTAAGCGTCTCGCGCCACTTTGCAGAGTTGCTCATACATAGCACGGCCGGTCTCCTTTACCAGCGACGTGAATTGACCGTGCGAATTTTGTAACAGAATGTGCGGATGATCGTATTCCTAGAAACCAGAAGAAATACCATTTAGTTTTATCTCGCATTACTAAAAATAGAGCTGTTTCCATTAAAATGACACTTACCACCAGGCGTCCTCTGTCCATGACAAGCACCTTGTCGCTGTCCATAATCGTGTTGAGCCGATGAGCGACGGTGAGGACAGTACAGGGTGCGAACTTGGTACGTATCGTGCGCTGGATAAGCGCGTCCGTCTGGGGATCGACATTGGCAGTCGCCTCGTCAAGCATCAGCACCTTGTTGTTACGCAGAATGGCACGTGCAAGGCAAATCAGCTGTCGTTGACCCACGCTGTAATTAGAGCCGCGATCGAGCACGCGATTCTCCAGGCCATTACTCGTCGCCACCACCGCGTCCTTCAATTCGACCTGAAACGAGTAAAATCACATGAATACGTTTGGTTCTTTCATTAAATAGTTACTTTCATAATGTTTAAGTAGCTTACTTCTTCTAAGACTTCCCACAGCAGTTTGTCCGGGAACTCGTTGAACGGATCTAAATTACGACGGAGAGTTCCGGAGAATAAGACAGGATCTTGCGGAATGATGGAAATATGCCTTCGCAAGTCTTCTAGTGCGATAGTGCCAGTGTCGATGCCATCGATTTCTATCACACCTTCGACTTTGGCTAATCTGAACAGTGCCGAGATCAGAGACGACTTGCCGGCTCCTGTCCTTCCGACGATTCCCACCTACGATCGATATAAATATTTGTTTACGCTATATAATAATTAGTAAATTAAACTACATATGAAAAACACTAACCTTCTCGGTTGGCTTGATAATCAACGTAAGACCCTTGAGTACTGGCGCATCCTCCTCTGCATACTTCATGTACACTTTCTTAAACTCTACAAGGCCATTGCTGGGCCAGTCTTTGGGCGTATCGACGAAAGTATCCTTCTCCACCTGATTCTTCGTCTTCTTCTTCAGCTGATTGGCCTTGTCACGCAGATTCGGCTCGGGTGCCAGTTCTGTGTACTCAAGCACGCGCTCCACGGACATCATCTGGTTAGAAACCTCCGCAGCTTGACGCATACCCCACTGGATCATACCTGTCATTGCCATCACCTGCGTAATTGCCAGACCAACTTGACCGCCGGAAAAGCCTTGAGAAATTGATTGATTAGTGTGACGTTTTTAGCAAAGGAGTCAACTGAGTTTCTTTGAAGAGGACTTACTTTCTTTTAGTATTAAGAAGCTGAATGTTACTAGAGTGGTGAATATGAAACAGAACACATCTAGTGAGAAGCCAAAGGCTGTACTCGTCGCGATGAACATGTACCATGAGGCGGTATGTACGTCTTGGAATTTGTCGAATTCCTTCTTGAGGATGTTCTGGGCTTGGTACGCTCGTATCGTCGAGAGGCCATTGAGTGTAGCGTTCATATGAGTGAATACTGGTGATCGAGCTAAACGATAATCATACTTATATTAGCAAACGAAACCTTTTATAATAATTTTTCGTTAAAACGAAGAAACAAAATCAATACTCACTCATTCCTTCGAGTCTCTTGATATTCTTACTGGTCTTCAGATATACCCTTCTGATCCAGTAGAATATTGCGCTGATGACGACAATCGGCACGATGAAAATGGGATTGACGGTGCAGGAGACGATAAGTGAGCCACACATCATGAGGATGATCTGACCAGCATCGAGCATAGCCTTTGGCAGCAACTCATCTATAGCGCCCATATCCTTGGAGAACCTATTCAATATTCTACCGCTGGGATTGGTATCGAAGAAGCGCATACTCGCGCGAATTAGGGCACCGAAAACAAGATCATGGAGCCGCTGACTGCATCGTAGACAGACGTTGTAGAAGGTGAACGACCGTATAATACCGATTATGAAGATGGAGAAGACAATGACTGTGTAGATGTAAATGTAGTAATCGACCTGGAGAATTTGATCCTCGTCGAGTATAGCTGCGCTCTTATTCACTACTTCCGTGCCGTTAAACTCACGCTCGTGCATATCTTTGTAGTAGGCACGCGATTCTTCCGCTGTTACTCTATAATGAAAAATAGATTGTTAGTTTGAATTATGGTCGAGGTTGTAACATTACGTTGAGTACGATAGAATGTACGTACAAGATCGGAATGAAGAAATCGTTCAAACTGGCCATGAATTGCGTGAGCACGAACAGAAGCATCAATACGATTGATAGGAAGATGCTCGAACCGACTCTAAAGTAATTCACCATAAGGTTTCCTTTGACGATGCCACGCGACGTTCCTTCCATGAAGCCGGTCAACTGCTCGGGATCTTCCTCCTCCTCTTCGTTGTCTGTGTCGCCACCACTTACGTCGGGTGTTCGACTCTGTACAAAGAGCAGCATTAAAATAAGATTTCGTAATGAAAAAAATCGTTGAAATAAAAATCTGTAAAGACTCACCCTCGTGCTGGACGAAGAAAACTGCCGTCTAATGTGAGACTTCTCTACTGATGAAGAATCGTCAGTTGTCTCGCCAGCCTTATCCTCTGCGATGAGACAGCTGTACTCCGGGTGGGCAGCGAGTAAGTCGTGGTAATCGGCGTATCGATGCATTTTTCCTTGATCCAGCAAGATTATCGAATCTGCGCCTTTGATATATTGAAGTTGATGCGTCGCCAAAATACGTGTTTTGCCTTGTAAATACTTTCGCAGGCATTCATCGAATAAATGCTTACCCACGTGAGCGTCAACCTACAAGTTAATAAAAAAGAACATCTCCATTAAAACCGTCAATAGTATAAGAAAAAAAAAGAAAACCTTGCTAAAATTCACTACTTACAGCGCTCAACGGATCATCCAGCAGGTAAATATCCACCTGTCTGTACACAGCTCTGGCCAAGTTGATTCTCGCCTTCTGTCCACCCGACAACGAGCTTCCCCTCTCGCCTACAATCGTCTGGTCGCCCTGAGGAAACTGTTTGAAGTCCTTGAGTAATGCGCATGCCTTTACTACCTTCTGGTACCTCTGCCTATCGAACTCTTGGCCGAACAAAATGTTTTGTCTAACGCTCGCGCCGAATACCCAGGCTTCTTGACTAGCGTAGCTAATGCCACCACGCACACGCACGTTACCCTGCAGCAAGTTCACCTCGCCTAGGATTGTGGAAAGGAGTGAGGATTTACCCGAGCCCACCATGCCGATCACGATGTACAGCTTGCCCTTTTCTACTTTCAGGTTGATATCCTCTAAGGTCGTCTCCGACGAGTGCATATCCCACTTGCCGGTTACGTGGTTCAGGTTTACCGCCCAGGAATCGTCACGATCTTCTTTGTAATTACTGTAGAATGATAGATATGTATTCATTAGTACATTTTTTTTTAAAGAAATACCTAATTTCAACATATAAATTATTGCAATAACATTTTTCGAGTCAGTTGCTGAGAACAACAGTTGACGTTGCAAACATCAGAATTTGCACAACTGTTTTGTCATCCTTATCAGTTGTCAATTATCATCTACGTCAACGTAATCATTCACACGAAACATGCAAATTACGCTCCTTCAACTTACTTTACATTGTTGACAATTTTCGCATCTCCCTCGACGCTTCTCAGCAAATCACTCGCGTTGATCATCATACTCTGTCGATTTTTATCGTTCCTCCTTTCGTCCAAACCCACATCCTCGTCAATATACGGCAGATCCTGCCTGGAAGCCTTCGCCGAATTCATCGTCGAGTCAGAATTCAATGTCCCATTACTCTTGCTCAAGTGCCAGTCATTCGACACGTTACCCGTTTGGAACTCCTCGAAGGTCAGGAAATTCTGCAGCCTTTTCACAGCCACCATACACTCAGCAATCTCAGCGAACCCCCTCACAAACATCCCGGACATCGTATGCGCGAGGATACCGAAGTACGAGGAGAAGACGAAGACCTTGTCAGCCGAGAGATCCTGGCCAGCCAGTAACATTGCCACGAGAGTTGCGTACAGGGCCATACGAGTCGTGAACAGGTTGAATGTCATGTAAATACCTCGTATGTAGGAAGACTTCTTGACAACTTTCAATTCTAGACGACGGGCAAGCTCGACCAGGGCGCAAAAAGGTTTTTCCCATGCGTACATCTTGATCACTTGGACTCCCGAGATTATCTCGTCCATCAGTCGGACACGCTCGTCGGTTTTTATCGCAGTTTGGAGACGAAATTTAGAAGACAGTTTGCCAGTGTAGGCTGGAATAAAGAATGAAGGTTAAAATTTCAGATATACAAGTGTAACCATTGATGATACTTTGGTTAAATCCTGAACTGTACCTTGGATGGGCACAACGATGAAGACAGCGATAATACCGATGACACCAGCGTATCCAGCCTCGTGGTACAGGAAGTAGGCGATGATGAGGGCGGAAAGTGGTGCCGACCACATGTGATGGATGAAGATGGAAACGAGGTCGAAGCGGTTCACATCGTTCGCTACGAGGTTCACGACCTTACCAGGTGCCGTTTCACCCAGCGCAGTCTTACTCAGACGTAGCGCCTGTGTTGGAACGAAATTAAATAATATTAGTATATGCGAGAATTCGTTACCAATTGCGAATAAAGTAGAATTAATTTTCTAACATTTAAAGGGAAGTTTTTCACTCTGTATTTTTGGATACAGAAGTTGATTGACTTTCACTATCACCCATGGGATGGAAAAGTAGCAGGAAATCGTTTTTATACAAAGTAAATAAGCGTCAACAGATTATGTCAGTAAATTATAACGTTAAATTTAATTAACAAATGAATGAACTCATTGATAAGAGTTAAATGATATTTATGACAAACGAAATCGATAACCGAACCTTCATCATTTTAAAATAGCAATGGAAACATCTTACTCGCGATAATACTCAGCAATAAACATCTTCTTCCTTCAATCGCGTAGTACATAAACATCCACCCAAATGCACTACTACTACACTTCGGGATAAAAATAAAACTACGCCTATATATACCTTTCTATAAACGACGGAGCAGACAGCAACACGAATACGGCCGCCTATGTGGAAGGCGCCGAAGATGGCCTGGTTGATGGTTATCGCGTTGATCGCTGAGGCGATTGATATTCCACCGGCGTAGATCAGCGCCATGTCGTATGTTGTCGGCGATTCTGGCTTGAAGTACTGCAGCAGGGCGCCGAGGAGCATCGGTGTGCCAAGCCTGGAAGAATATAGGAAGTGCGTGGGTTCAATTATTCATTATTTGGATTTTTGGGGAAGTTACGTGTACTGTATGTTGGTATGCGGATGACGTTGTTTTAAATTGTTTTTGACTGGTGTTACAGGCTCTTTTCTCTTTGTCGTACGTACATTTTCATTGTAAATGATTTTCAATGGTTTGAGATTGCTGTGATGCATTCTTTAGGTTTATTACATCAGTTTTTATTTCAAAATTTAACATATTTGAAATTTTAAATGTTTACAAAGAAACAAATAAGTGTAGCTTTGAGGATTTAAGTTTTAGAGGATTAAGTGTAAGGGTGAGAACTGATAATATATACATAGTTATTATCACTGTTAAGCATATTGAACTTCTTTGTCAGGCTAAATCTAAAAATGACAAGAATCTTTCATTGACTATGAACGTTCGAAATTTCAAGTACCTGAAATTAATATTAGCACTCCTCTTATTTAGATCGATAGAAATTTATCTCATTTAGATCGCGAAATCAACTATTTATATGCTTAGTCACATGATTACATAAGAAACATGCATACTGAGAAGTTACTTATTGATGTTTATTTCCTCAAGAACGTTATCAGGCTTATTTAATAATCTAATTATATCGCTTCTCAAGAAAGTCAAGTTCACGATGCCAGTAATTATATTTATATCAGAATCATGATATGAAGATTGTATCAAGCAGAAATGATATTAAGATATGAGCTTTCGGGAGACTCATCGAAATTTCCAATGATATATAATTCGTTGTTCGACATACCTTAATAAGAACTCGTTGAGTATTTGGATGCATCCTAGTATGAAGTATTCAAACAGGAACGTCCGGAATATCGTCTTCAACAAGCTCGGTCGTCGTTTAGCCTTTTTCGCGTTCTGCACTTCTGCTAACCATCGTCTACAATACACAAACACACATCAGTATACATTGTCAAAGCGTGAACGTTGCACTTTTACGATGCCAACGAAGGACGCACAAGTGTTATACTTCGGTCTACCGCTATACGTACAGGATTGCGTAACTCGTCGTTAGTCGCGAAGTAACACACAAAAAAAAATAATTTACGCGTCTATTATATGATCCTCGATGTAAGGAACGAGACTGCGTGACGATGTAACTTGTTTTCCCGGTAAATAAAGATACCTTTTTTCAAATTGATCCGAACGAGGTTGTTGGGTATCTTTCTTAGCGATTATATATACGTTTGCAACTTTCATGCGTATTCAAGATGGATGGTAATTGGAGAAAGAAGAGAAGAAGGAGGAGGATACTTACGTTTCTAGCCGATTGCCTAGTGCAGTCGATCTGTCTGTGTCGAGTGGATCGTATAGATCTTCGGGGCCTAGGACTTTGCTGTAACCTTTTTTGAATAATCCTACGGTCCACCTTGAAATAGAAAATAAATTGTTTAGGTTTAAAGTGCACAATTTCTTACATATATCTATGCGTTCTTGGGATGCAAAAGATATATCCCGGCGTATAACTAACAAACACGTGATATTTCTAAAAACAATAGTTTGACAATGATTGTATAATTATGTAAGTTTTTTAATTATTGTTTTTAACATAAATAGAGTGTTACACGATATGCCTATGAAAATGTTTCCATAATTATTTCATATACATATGGAAAGTTATTGTTAGTGAAAAAAATTTTACAGTAAAATTACTTTTTTTATGGCCATCGTGGGACAGGTTTATATTTTCATAAAAATTACTATAATTCGTAGTAAAATTTTTTATTATTTTGTAACTGTTACAATAGAAACAGTAATTTTTGCATGAGAAAATGAGTTTGTTCCACTTTTACTATCAAAAATAATAATTTTTACTACAAATTTTTATCCCTATATAATAAATTATACAGATACCGCACTATCAGAGTTATCGATAGTGGCCAAATTGTATACAAGTTAATTAAAACCTTATTACTGACTTTTACGATATTCTCATTGACGAAAAAATAGAGCTGTTAATTCGAAGGTCATTTTCAACTTCACTTTGTGCTTTCAGAGCGTAGTTTTCAAAGCTGAATGGGTTATCTATTGTACTATTTTTATCCGTGTGCATTGATAAAAACGCAAAGTACGAAAGACACGCGAACGTGCAGTCAGTCGTGCTTCCTCTCATTCATGTAACTGAAACGAATATTTCACATACTGATCGCGAAAAAATTCAATTCGATACCGGTGTACAGTAACTATTATAAATTGAATCGAATAATACTTTATTATCTTTACGTATACATTTATGTAAAATAAATGTATTTACATGTTATTAAAACGAATATTATTTCATATAGACTACTGGTTACTTGGTGCTTTTGCAAACTAATCGAACGTTCTGTTAGTTTTGATAAGACTGTTTACTCAGGGCAATCGTCTTTTAATATAGAATGTTTATGCACATTCTTAAAAGTGTTATCGTAATAAAACTACATAGTATAGGTGTAGCCTTAGAACACCAATTGATGTCGTAAAGTTTACGAAAACTATCGATTCTCTTACAAAACACATTACATCAGAAATTAAAAAAAAAAGAAAAGAAAACTTACCACCATAGCAGGAGGGAAACAGTGTTCGCTTTCACCCGTGGGTTCGGATTATGTTGGGTCTTAGTAGTATCCATATTCGAAAGGTTTCATCGATGCTCATCCGCATCCAGCACTCGTCAATCTTGGTCTCACGCGTCACTTTTGCTACTTAATATTTACCACCGACCTTAGCACTTTCGTAATTCACGCCTTCAAACTGGCTATACAATCACTCTCTTTAGCATTGATTTTTTTTATCACAGAAAAAGATATCACGCGTTGCACTGTCCACCAAAGTCTAGCTTTTTCTCGTCACTCTGGCGTCGCCGTCGTTGTCGTCGTCGTCGTCGTCGTCGTCCTTCGCTGTCCTATTTTCGTGTGGAGATGGTTAGCAGCACAGTTGGCGCCCGATTGCCGCTCTGCGCACTTGGGATCCTGTATATGTGAGAGAATAGAGAATATGAATTATCATCATCATTGTGCGTTGTGGTGGGAGATATTATCTCTATCTCACTCATTCTCTCACGTACGTATATATACCGTACAAATGCCGCGTCACCTATCAAAACATTCCGCTTCAGTGAGCTTAGCGCAGGTGACAGTGATGCGCGGTTTAAAGGAATTATTATCGGCTGATTAGGGATTGGATTTGATGAATATATAGGAGAGGAAAGTGCGGGTTAGTTTATGCGGTGTGTGCATGTATAGTTAATGCAGGTAGTGTCGTGATGTGAGGTAACGAGAGAAGGAATAGCGAGGTGGTATATATAGTGTTGTTGGCATTGTTAACTGGGGCGTTGGACTACATGAAGAAAATTTAGTTTGATAAAATGCTAATGGCAGGGTAATCGAGAATGTGAAAATTTTAATTGATTTGCTGATAACTACGTGCCAGCACGACAAAAGTGTTTTTCATTTTTGTCAGTTGGCTGAATTTTGGTCTGTGTTTCTTTCATGAATCGATAACAATGTCTTTAATAACATTGAGTTTGCGGTATTCGAGAAAATGATAAGAAATATGAAACTTTAAAATACATTCGTGATCATGATTATTTATTTTTATTATAAGAATTGATCTTCTGAGAGATTTTTACTGTTCAAAAATTTAAAAAAAACATTAGTTTTGTATTTTTCTCATATAGATTCATAATTTCTTAAGATTTATAAATTTATCATGTTCGAGAAGGATTATTCACAAGTTTGATATAATATATTAGTCATTAAGGATGTTTCATTGATCAAGACAAAAGTATCTTAAAGATAAGAATATAGAAGTATAAAAAAAGTATATAACTTATAAAACTATTTTTACTGTAATCTGAACAGACTTTTCCATTTTTAATTATTTCTTTTAGGACAAAGCTTTCTTTTACATCGATTAACATTAAAAGTTCACTGCCTCGTGCAAATATTGATGTTATCGTTTATGAATAAGAGAGTAAATGTTTACAATGAACAATGAATATTAATTAGCTATTGTATTTATACTTTCACTTTAGCAATGCCTAATTAATGGCGTTAGACACTCCCACGCGGATGCGTCTTACTGTCACTTTTTTTAATTCAAAGTATTGATAGAAAATGTCAAAGCTGATTTAGAAATTATATGAAATAGTGACTTTCTAGTTTGAAAAAAATTGTGATGATTAAAATTTCATTTAATTTGCATTTTTTATTCATACATTATCCAAATAATTTAAGTAAAACTGAATCATTTTATATTTTAATAAAAAGTTCAAGATTATACTTGTTTTTCGTGAATTTAAAAGCATTGACTTTCCTTATCTTGACGTATCATCCAACAGCCGATAACGCATAGGAGATATTCGCAAAACAGTCAACGCACCGCCAAGAAAACGTTGCAGTAGTGTATAGAAATTGAAATTCTTTGCATTCGCATAACACCCGTTTATTGCAATAACGATGAGTCTTACTCTCAATTACGTGACTACTAACAATTTAATTAATCGACAAGTTTTTCAAAGATATATCATTGGAATCCTCCTTCATCTTATTAATAAATTCAAGTATCGGTTACTATTAACAGCAGTAAATTTAGTTCATTTTGTTTACAAGTAGATAAAAATATAATCCAATAATTATAAATGTAAATGACACCTTAACATTATTAATATATGGCTATACGTACAGGCTGCAATTACATTACAGCTTACATTTGAAAAAATAGTGATCGGGTTACTTCCGAAACAATGCAATGATAAGAAGAAAATGTGAACTTTTTATGTGCTCAAACATTTTTTTATGGTTTGTTGACTTCGTAAACCTTCTATAAACTTTTCTTATGTACGATACGTTAATAACGCGTATACAGAAAGCATATGGATTTTATTTTTATTGTCTGATAACTTGGTTATGAATGGAAAAAGCAATTGTCATTCCTTAATATGCGCGAAATAATGAGTAGTCAAAAATCGGCCTCAATTTTTCAAGATCATATTTTTTTTTTAAGAAAATGACAAATCATTATAACAATCATTTGGCTTTATAAACCGTTATAAAATCTACATTAAGCAGCAGAAAAAAATTAACTGCATCAACTACAATGTTTTATCTATTAAAATACAAAGGCTAATATTGTTAATGGCGAAGAAGACATCAAAACTTGACGGGGAATCTCATCGTAAATGAAAGGGTTGTCCTCTGTGACGTACGCTGTTGTTTGGACGGGTAAAACCCACATGTAGTTATGAGAACAATAGCTGAATCAATATATCTATACCACTTAAAAGGATTCTTAAGGACATGTTTGGCTTCCGCTTCTTTTAAGTGTAAGGGAAATTTATATTATAAAAAGGATGTGTTGAAGATGTTATATATTTCTCAGAACATTTATTATTAACGTTATCACCCTATAAAATTTTTTATTTATATTATAAACCTTCTCAAAGAAATAAATTAATGTTGAAAAAAAAATTACAGATATGATAAAATTTATGATACGCTTCAGCCACTGAGAAATACGAGCAGATCTAAATACTTTCAGGAAAATTAGAAAATAATTTCATTGTGTAATTATGTTACGCGAATGATATAACACCTCATTCGCTGGCACTCCGGCAATTAATAACAATTAACCGCTCAGCGTCACCGCGAAAACCCACAAAACTCGTTCTCCATTAAGCGGCTCCCTGGATCGCCATGCCAACCTACCGCCATCGTAACCATCATCATATAATCATCCCACACGAAAAGAAACACAGACTACGCCTCCAATTAAAACAAAGCGTCGTCGGAGCCCTAAACGAGGATGAATTGCCACCGATGCTGTTCCGCGTTGGTATATTATAGTTGCGACATTTTATTGCTTTATATTTCTCCAGCGGCAGCGTGAGTGAGCAGAAAGAACGTAAATGAGCCTCCGATGAGAAATTAAGATAACACGATGGCATATAGCGTCTCAAAGAGCCTTGCTATTACTACTAACATTGAGATTCGAGATGATGATGTTTTCGTTCTGACGTGCAACGTGGGTGTGTGCGGTTCGCGATTAGATATCCAGATGTTTGGGTGGAGTGAAATGTCGCACGTGCTGGTGAGATGAATTTGGAGATGAGTATAGTGAGTGTGGGTTGAAGTTATGGGTAAGATGAGAAGGTGAGGAAGTGAAGGTAGAGAGCGTGTAGAATTTAGAAAGACTGATTAAGATTTAACGCCGGATGAATACGATTCTCTTCAAAATAACGAGGTTTTGTTAATACGCGAAACGGATACTTTTGTGTTTATCTTTTTCATGTAACTTTTATTTTTCATTATTATTTTACCGCAAATTATTCTATTTACCACCAAACCACGGTTTAAAAATCTATCCACGTGGCTCTTAGATAGCAAAAAATTAAGTGTATTCACTGGGGAAATATTACATAAAGCCAAAGCAAACAATATCCCAAAGGTTTTAAAGGACCCGCAATATTTGAATGGCAAATTTCGTACATCTTTGATGTTCGAAGACACACACTTGGCAGTTATGAGTTGTGGCAAATTACAGGTGTGTGCATTGTATGAATAAATTGATGCTTAAAAATATATTTTCATAATATACATACTGCGTGTTTTGTGTATATCTTCAAAGTATTTATAAAACGTCTAAATAAAATACTGGATATTTATGATCAGAAACATCTGCGAAATTTTTTACTTTTTACGTACCATATATTGATTAAGGCTTAAGTAGGTTTATTTAGTAAAGAAATGTGCAAGTACACTTGGAAAAAAATTTTGTCAGTAAATCATTGGTATGCATAAGTGATGAGGCATAAATTAAAATAGTTTTAGCGAGCTAACATGAGTTTTGTAAGAAACTACTTACTAAGAGATAACCAGTGTTCTATAGAAAACTTGTTATTATCAAATAAAAACAGTAAATATTTGAGCCAAATGAAATTCTAATCGGTGGAAGGATTATACGTGACATGTAAGTATCAATCTCTGCTTATCTTCTTGTCTCGCGGAGTACCTGATAAAAGTCCTTATTTAACTTTCACCTCCAATTGCAATTTAATGATTGTTGCTATGCAATTCAACTTTTTAATATGAAGATCCTCTATAGATGTAAAGGATTACTTGAAGCGATGTACTAATGACCCATATTGTCAGAATTACAAGACAATATAGATATCATTTACCAATTATAAGACGCCGTTTGATTATCTACCGTCTCAAGTATCACAATGCAATATTTACTTTTCGTTTGCTATTACACGACTGATCAAAGTGGAACAATCAAGATAATTTGCCATATAAGTTTCCGATCACGAATTCCATAATGTATAAATATGAATCTTATCAATTAAGGTTTACAAGTGCCAACTCTTCACTAGTCTTAATTACTTTTATCATATAGCAGAATAATAGTAATACATTGTTGTGCAGTACATGTACTTGTTGCATTAGGAAGAAATTTCTAATATTAAATTGATGCTGAACAGTTAGTAGTTCTTAAAATATGCCCACCTACTATAAACGATTACATGACAACTTTTTTTCGAGTACTCTTGAAATTTATTCTGGGATTAAGATGACGCAAAAATTGCACAGAAATATTTCTAAGTAAGTTTACTATTACCGAAAGTATTTTTATTGCTTAGTCATATGTTTAATTTTCAGTGACTTGACAAAATAGAAATCCTTCGAAGTTCGAGGAAGTTATTTACTACAAATAATTTTACAAAGCTTACGCGCATGACGACGTGTTTGATTAATTAATTTTCAGGATACTTAGAACATTACAAAATTGCATGATTTACAAAATTACTAATGTGTGGCAAAAAATTAAGTATTCTAAACTGTTTTGTAGGGTCAAAAGTATGACAATAATTAACACTGTGTGTTCTATAAATAGCATCTTAACCGTATACAAGGCTCAAAGAGCCGATCAAAAGTTAACGCCTCGATTACTGACCCTGAAGCGGAAACACACGAGACTGCGCCTTACGCTCGTTCACATGTGAGCACGATTAAACCTTACCACGCACTAAATGTTTATACGCACGCACTTTCGTTGCGTTATTTACTTTACGGAAAAAAACATAGTCTAAAAGAAAGAATTACGCTCTGAGTCTCGTATCTTTTTGTGTCTCAACTTATACATGCGTGTACAGATACGTGGTAGAGGGAAAAACGATTTTACGTAAGCGAAGAAATCGACGAGGAGAGAGAAAAATGATATTGCGGCAGCAGCATTGTGATGTTGTGGCAGTGTCATTGCGGTGAGCAATGAGGTTTCACATTTTATTTTTCCAGTAGCTGATTGAATTTACGAGGAAATATTTGAAGCTGAATTCAAGCTGTCTTGTATAAAGTAGAATTTTTACGTTGTTATTCAATTGTATGGATCAATTAGAGTGCAACACAAATATTAAAGATGTATAATTAACGATTTTTGGAAAATAATTTGAAAAATTGTAATTGTGAAATTTTTTAGTCAGGCTAGAGAGAAAAAGAGGGTGAGGTAGGATAACGGTAGAACGAAGCAAAAAGTGATGACGTAATATGAACGATGCCGATACTCTAAAACTATGCGTGAATATTTCGTACGAACTTATTTGAGCTAAAATTTGAAAGAATATTTAATAAGATTAAAAATACAATCTGATGTTATCAGCGAAAGTTTAGCTACAAACAATCATTGAGAGAAAAAACAAATTGATGTTATTTTCTTTTGTTATAATTCGTTTTAAAAAGTTCTATTAAAAAGTGTAATCATGAATATTCAAAATGTATTTTTAGTAGCAATTCGTTTTTTATAGGCTAGTGTCCATGAATAAATTACGAATGAACATAAAAACTCTCTCGCAAACATAATACTTTACTTTTAATTTCTTCAAGCAAACTTCCACAAACACCAGCAAAACCATCCGACCACGCGCATAACCATCACTTTTCATTTTGTATTCACCCATATAGAGAAATCTCTCTCTGCGATCGAACCTGTTGCTCGTCGGTAGCGATATAAGAGACGATGAAACGAAATGCCTACGTACGCGCGCTGTAGAAAAATGAGCAACAAAAAAACATAAAGATCCGCTGAGAGAGATTGCGCAAGTCATCGTCGTGGAATGAATCAGCAGACTGTATATATATATATATATATATACACGCGGTCATGTGCGAGCGAAAGATTGTACGCGTGGCGAGATTGTGGTTTTTTGGAACTCTTGACAGTTTGTTAGATCTGGTTGTTGTGTATTGTTATCGATTGTTTTTACAAGTAGAAGGTGTGTCTATATGTAGAGTCAAGATGGTTCGCATACTTGAAGATAAGTTTAGAGGTCTTTGACATATAGCGAGTCGATAAAGGGATTAATGCAATAGATTATCGTTGATGTTTTATTCGAGTAGATGGGATTAATCGTAATTGGATGAACTATTTTGAGCTGTGAGAAGATCTTGATTTTTTTTTTAACTGATTACAGGTTTTATATGCGTAGGAGTATATCGGTCATGAAGTTGCATTGATATTTTTCCACGATACGCGGAGACAAACAATAACTTTTATCAGCGATTATTCTCTTCTTGAAATTGAAAATGTAAAAATATTTATCCTCTCATTATGTACTGAACCATTTTATATATTTCTCAGTTTTTCAAAAAATAAAAGAAAATAAAAGCTACGTAACACTTGGAAGCGGCCCAATTTTCTACTGGTGGACTTAATACTCGTACTAAAATATTCACTCAGTTTTAAATTTCATTAATTAGAGTTATAAATAACATCGTAATTAAAAGATTGTACAGCCCATTTTTTTTAGATATGTTAACTCCTATGTAATCATGTACTGAAGTTCAACTAACAGCGGTAATTAAACGCTCGAAATGGTGACGAAGATTATGACTTGTAATATTCGATTGCAACTAATTGTATTAAACCTAAGAATATTAAACTTTTTTGTATGTAATCAGTCAAAGTTTCATATACAAAAATATTAGCCTTGTTAAAATATAGCTACGATTAATTAATATTATTAAGATAAGTATAATTATTTGATTAAAAATCGACTCTATAACTGTTTTCACTTAAATATATTCAGTAATTTGATTCCATAATATTAAACACCTTAAAGTTTATATTGAATAAATTTTGCAATGTTATTGTATATATTTTCATAGTACTGTTCGTATTATTTTATTATTTTATCTGTTATGAAAGCATTCGTTGATACACGTTGTACATGAAAAATAATTGTTTTATTTATCATTTTAATAAAATGGACATACATATGCAATACACTTTTGCCGAACAAGCAATACTTATTATTGTATCACAATAATTATTTTCTTTTTATAATACTTTAACGATAAACAATTCATCTGAAGAAAAATGACTTATAGCGATTTTTTTTTTCAAGCTCACCCCGTATATTTTCCAGCAACGACTTCATTGCACCACATTAAGCGACACTAACTCGTCGCATTCAAAACAAATTGAATCGCGCGCGTGCGCGTTTTAATAATAGACCAGAATCATGTGCGGGAAGAAGAAGATGCAGTGTGTGGTCGCTTATATATATATATATATATATATGTATATATATGTATATACGCATGCGCGCGCATGTGGACAATCACGTGCGATAAGAAGAGCCGCGCAAGGTCACAAATAAATCGCGTGCGATCCGAATAAACGATGAGAATGAGTTCGAATCGCCTACCAGGGCGAGTTCCATGGCTTGCGGTGGCGTTACTCACATATCGTGTAACTTTTATATCTCGATGCACACGTTGATTGATGAAAAACGGAGTGTAAATTGGATGTGAAATAAGTTACGGAGCTTTGGGTTATTTTTAAGTACGATTCCAAGTGTCGATTCTATTAATATCTTTCGTAAATATTTAAATTTTGGGAATGGAGAGAAACCAATTATGAAGCTGTTTGCTATTTCGCGATGAAACTATAATTATAGAATAAAAGTGATTTTTTAATGTATAGGTATAGGAAAAGTAAAAGATAAATTACAATGCTACTGTACGAGATGGTGATTTAGTTACGTAATTTGTAAATTTCCGTAATACATGATCTCCTTCCATGTCATAAATGACAAATTCGCGTATTTAATCGATTAGAGCGCTTAACTAAGTGAGGTTTTCTTGAAAATTTACAAATATAGTGACGAAAATATGTGGGAATAAATTTTTATTGTGATTTATTCATTTGTGCGAAAAAATTTGGTTTTCAAAGCCATAGACGTTACTCCATTCTATGATGTCATCCATTAGTTATATAATTTCTGGCTCGAGTGTGTTTCGGCAAGCGAATGTATATCTATATATACACGTCGATTTTATATGAATAAGAAAACGTGTAGCTGCAAAAGTTAGCAGACTCGTTAGTACAACAGTAATAACCTGCATCTTATCATCAGACTTTAACTGCGTAATAAATAAATATCACATATAATTCAACTTCATGATAAAATATATAATTTAAGAGAATAAACAGACAGTTATTTATTTATTTATAAAAGTAATTTATGTTGTATATGTATAAAGATAAATGTGAATTAACGTAAAATGAAAACAGAAACATCCGGCGATTTACTTCTCTCCCGGATCGAACACGATTGCACATGAACACGCGTTGTGACAATGGTTTAGATTTACAAATACCGAATGAAATACGACTCGTGGTAGCGCAATTCCTGCTTTTTTGCCTCCGAAAACAAAGATTAGACTTCTCACGCGCGATATAATACCGTACGGAGTGAGAAACACATCTATTTAATCGGAACGACGAAGTTTTGTATAAACTATAATATGAATGTAACTTTTGATGTTATAAAGTTTCTATTCGGGTTTATTCTGGAATACTATATTTTAAAATTGTGTAATTTATTCCTCAGTAGAAGTTCTTATTTATAAAATGACTAAAAAGTTAAAAAATTGATAGAAAAAATACCTTATTTGTGGCTATAACTAATTCTATCCATTAATTGTTGATTTTATAGATTGATAACAAAAAAACATGACCACAAAATATTCATACTTATTCACCTCACTTACTAAAATTGATTGATATAGGAAAGTTTTCAAGGACGTATAACTTCTGAAAATATAAAAAAAAAACTACTTAAATAAAAATTTAGTTGTAATGTTGATTCTACAACTAAAGTCCCAAAGCTAAAAAAGTGCATTAATTTTTAATTCTTGTCAGTTTAACTAACTTCAATACAATTAAAATCTATAGCTCATAAATAACTTATTCTATGTTTCGTTCTGAAAAACATAGAAATAAATGTAAGAAAACCCGTTTCATCAGTGATTGATAGAAATGACTAACAAAAGTGTCCAATTATTCTTCTTTCCAATTATTCATTCTCCAAGTATCGCGGTGAAAATAACTGTTTGTTAGACAAATAATGCATTTGATTTCTACCAGGGTTGTAAAACCAGAATATCACCATTGTTTTATTTTCTAAGAAGATATAAAATTTAAATACAATAACTACATTTATATATTGAATTATCAGAAAGATATAGACATTTTTAAAAAAATCATCATTATTTCATTTCTTAAAATCGATAACTTGAAAATGTTCTCAAGTCCTAAATAATTTTACAGATATATATATGAACAAACCACTATATTATTTTATGGGATAAATATTTTCAACAAAACCACAATATCACGGTTTCAGATAAAATAAAACTTTCACCGTAAACTAACAACACCGCTCCACATGAACAACTACAGAAAACTAAGAATCGACTGCACGACGATCGCGGCAATAAAGGTCAGAAGCAACGGAACAATTGACCGCATCTCAGACAGAGTAAGTAAGTATAACTATCCGTTATTATTAAAGCGCGGCTATGCGGTTGCTACTGCTGCACCCTCATCATCGCACGGATCACTGAACGACGCGCGGCGTCGACACGCGCTACCTTATAATATACGTGCGCTCGTGCGCGCAGCCACTGTGCGACCGCGATGGAAGAGCGAGTTTATTCCGTCCAATTGAACTCATGAGTCGATAACATTTTTAGATGCTGTGGAAATGGATTTTGAGAGTGATTGGGATGTGAATAAGTATGGTAAATGGAATTATTTGTTAATTAGGTATACCGTCTTGGTAATGGATTAAGAACAAACATAACTGAAATAATTGGGGAAGATTAGAGACTGAAGAAAAGGTATGTGACTGTGAATGTAGGTTTAGCTGGGAAAGTTTGCTTTATATTAGGTTAATTGGTAATACACGTTGAACGTTATGTAGTAGTAGGATGTCAGCTACGTAAATTCATCTGCGGTAATAAGGATTATTAAAGTAACGACTTGACAAATCAGTATATAGCTTGATGAAACTAGATCACAATGTTGACCAGAGGAAAACAATGATTCGGCAATTAAGTTTAGTTACGTACGGAGAAACAGAATATTTAAGATTAGCGCCGTATATTTTTATAATAAATCGTGGTTATTATGTGAGATGTGTAGGGAAGGAATTGCGCAAGTAGGTAATAATAATTCGCTAGCATTGCAAGACAGTTGTGTATGAAGTAATTAAGGTTATTAGACGTAAAAGAGCGAGTGAAAATTGTTATCCTGGCAGAAAATTGTAGAATGACTAATGTTTATAACTGTACTGAGACGCAAAACACGTTTTCGTACTAAATATTATTTAAACATAAATTCTTTTTGCCCTGATTACGTGTATGGACTTATAATATTTAAAAATAATTTTTCGCTTACGATTCTAAAAATATTTTAGTGTTATGATAAAAGAAGGCTTATTTTATAAATCTAAATTCCAATGATCTTTATTATTTCATCGTATAGAATAATAATTCTTGTTTTTCTTTTACTTGATCCCTTACGAAAATAAACTACTGGCTAAACTATTGGCTGAACTACTGGCAAAACTACTGCTCAAACTATTGGTGTACT
>JAYJLV010000056.1:15877413-15894197 GCA_036873485.1 Torymus texanus
AATTCAGACATCGATTTTTTCATATAATTATTAATAATTTTTAATCTGATAGAAAAGACTTTAAACGTTTTTGTAATCCTAAACCCTTAAACATTATTCATAAATACTAATACAATACATTGACAGTGATTGACACACACACATTTATTTATAAAATATTATTTTATTTTTTTAAATTATTGTTATTAGGTTTATGAAAAATTTATGTTTTCTATGTTATACAATTAAAAAATATTGATTCTTTTGTACCTACCACAAATAAAGAGTGACGATAAAGAATAGATTAGTAAACAATGTGTGTACGTGTGTCCGTCCGTGTGTGCGTGCGTGCGTACGTAAATGGTGGTCGTAAGTGTATGCAAATCGCTATTCCCAATTTTTTAAAGAATTACCGCAAATGCACCTAGTTTTTACTAGTATTACAAAAATTCGTAATATTGGCCTAACTTCCATTTTTTCTACACCAGTTAGTCTATCCTTACCTTATAACTGTTGAAAAGGCATTTTTCATTATAAATCGTATAAAATTACAATATTTATTGTTGAAAAAATAAATTAAGAAGAAATAATTTCTGGAAATATGAATATTTTACATTTGTTATTGATGACTTTTTTAGCGTTTAATAAAAATCATTAACGCAAGGAAAATATTGTTTTTTATGTTAAAAGACATATATGAAAAATGTGATAAAAAATGTGTGCTTTCATTTTTATTTTCATTATTTTTTTTTAGTCAAAAGTTCTGGAGATTTTCCCATATACACGCGCATTGAAAATTTCCCTCCTGAAATAATCAGTGCGCATGGTCGGACGCATAATAGAAAATTCAATTTCTCCCCTTCGCACAGATACACGCGCACATCAGCTGCATGCAAAATAATGCTTCTTGGAAGATCGACTTATCTCCGAGGGTGAGAAGAGAGAACGTATATATACTCACGGGCAAGAGCATCGTCGTAGGGCATAAAAGCCATCGTCGGTGACGTCGTGCAACGACAGGCGGCCTGCGTGCGCGAACTTCATCGGCAAATCCGCGCTGAATAAAGCGTTGAGGCAACTCGACCAGCCGGGTATAGTCTGTGCGATCGCGCGATTTTTCAGCATACTGGTGAGAAAAGGATTTTTTTAGACTGCAAGGGAAAGGAAAAATAGTGGGAAGCGGGAAGGCTTAGGGTTTGGTAGAATGGATTGTTCAGTTTGATAGGCGAGGGTGCAGTGTATATGTTGGAAATAGAATAATAGGCGTAATAAACATAACACAGGTATATAGCATAATAAAAAAATTGTTTACACTTATTGACAAGACTATCATAGCCCCGTGTATTTTCAACTCCTTAACGTGAATTCAGTATCAGAGTTTTCTTATTTAAAGTAAGTATAAAATTTTTGTGATATCATAAAAAAAGTAAGCATTTTTATTTCTCGATTTTTCCAACAAAATAATGTAGTACTTCTCCTCAACTTCAAGATCCATTTTGAATGATACTTTCGCGTATTTTTTCTTTCCGAGATATCACTGTGAAGTATCAATGCCAAGTTTTCAAAATTAACGCAGCAACATTTGAAAAGAAAGAAATCGTGAAAGTATGATTCAAAATGGGTTTTGAAGTTAATGAAAAGTGCAGCTTTATATTGATAACAAAATTAAAAAATAAAAAGCTATAGGCTTGGAAAGTACAGACCCCTTTTTTCTACTGTTGCATGCCTGTGTAATTTTTCCATATATAAGGTATCCACTAAAAATATAGTCTGAGATATGCAAAAAAAACTACATTTCACTAGAATTTCGGTAAACTTTGAATATTTATATAACTTGAGATCCGTTATACAAATAAATATCAAATATTTATACAAATGCGACCGAAACTTCTGAAAAATCGTCCATATTTGTTCAATTCCCCATTCACAGCATAAAAGACCGTAAATAAAATATTTTCCCTTTCCTCCTTCTATATCCACTTGGCTGCTCCTCCCACCAACTGCCACGATAAATAAACCGCATATAGGCATCAAGCCTCAGCAAACAGGCCTCCTTATTACGCTTCACCAATAAACCTCTGCACTCTACAAAAAGCTCTTCCAAAATTAATCACCGACTCAATTTCCGCGAAAAAACATATTCCACGCGCCAGCTGTTTACCGACAAACAAGCATCCTCGAGATTTTATATACGAGGGAGTGTAAATATGTAGTTTACTGGACGAGGTAGCCTTCTTGGATAGCAAGGCGAGCGAGGATAGGATCGGCATTGACGATAAGTAGAAGAAGACGGACGATGGCAGCGCGTACTGGTAAGGGTTTGTCGTTAGAAAGGTGAGGGTAGAGGCGACGGAGAAGGTCTATGCGGATAAGGAGTTCACCAGTCGTGGCGGTGCTAAGGTGACCGAGGGCGTTGCAACTGGCGATTTTAAGGTCCGATGGGGATTGTGAGTCTGGCTGAAAGTTTAAACGATGGTTCGTGCTTTAAAATTCGTGTTTTTTATTTTCTTGTTATTCTTAATTTTGTTAAAATTAGAAAAAAAGTTTTCTTGTGTGCCTGATGGTATTCAAATTAGATGTTTTCAATGACAAAACTTAAACACGATAAAATTGTTATTATATCGACATAACGCATATTTTAACAGAAATACACTTTCAAACTGAACACACTTCTATATTAAAGTATACATTTAAGCGTTGGATTAGATTACAAAAAAGCAAACGGTCGAAAATTAGAAAGCTGCGTATCTGACGGTAACGAGTCTTGAGTAAAATCCCCGTTTATATCGTTGCTTGCTTCTAATGCTATTTTAAGCTATGATGCAGCGCGAATACTAACGGGACGACGGTACTGAAATTTTTCGTCACGCCGTATGTTCCATCGTTTTTATGAGCTTTTCGACCCATGCGTACGTTATCTGTTGATACGATGCGTTCTGTTAGAGCGACGGATAATCTTGTGTAAAAATCATATCTGATATCTTATATCGTTAAAGTAATATTTTTTTGTAATAAACAAAAAAAGTTTTATCAACAATATAATGTTAGCGTGAAAAAAAAAATATTTGTGAAAATACGTAGAAAAACATTTTTATAACAAATAACCAAAATAACCGTTTGAAGGTTGAACAATTAAATTAAATTAAACAACCATCGCGCATGCTTTACTCACATCAAAAGCTACGCAGAGCATAGATAAAAACTCGAAATCTGCCAGATCCTGCGCTAACGAAGAATTATACGCAATTGCCGATATAGCATCGATCATGGTTACTTGTGTTTCCCAGGGTACAGCGTCTACAGGCTGCCCGATAAATTGCTTCAACTGAACCTATGAAAATTTTTTATTTTTAGTTATACTATCAATGTTTTTATCGTAGCATGCCAAAAGTACTTCATATAGTGATTCATACATGTTGGTTGTTCTTTAAAAAATTAACGCAACTCTGATAATCTGACGCCAAGATTTCTTTTAACGCGTAAGCTGCTGCTTGTCTCTCCGACCATAACGCCTGATCATTGTTCAACAAATCTGTTAATAATTAAGCATAATTTATATCTATTTAGGTTGGTAGAAAAAGCGTATGTTATCAGTGTATGCGTACTTAAAATGTAATTAACTGGATTGATTTGTGATATTTCTTCGGCCGCTAGTGGGAATGAACACATCTTAGCTATCCCTTGACAAACTGTCGCTTGTACTTCTGATGCGACATTTGTTTCGAAAATATCGACCAAATATTTCACTAAACCTCGCGAATGTAGAAGCTATGAATTCATTAAATAAATTTACTTTTTCTTAATTTAAATAAATATAACAAGGTTAATGAATATATCGTACCTTTTTTCCGTTCAAACTTTCGGCCAAGCAGACTACAACTTTCAGGGCATCAAATTTAAAGTTTTCATTCTCGGTATTCTCCATGAAACTAAACAAACGTTTCGTACCATCCGCATTGTTCATGTGCTCCGCGGTCTTTGCATTGTCGCAGGCCAAATCGAGAATGCGAAGTACTTTGCTATGCAAATCGTTCCACTCTTCATTCTAGTAATATACAATATTAATGTTTTCTGTTGGTTAATAAAATAAAGCACAGCTTTGTACAATTATTAAAAAAAAACGACACTAATTTCTAATACACATACAATGTGCTTTAAAAATATTAGCTCCAAAAATGTCGAAGCACACGTGGTCTGTTGGCCCATTTCGTAACCGAAAAAATTATGCATGTAATCCCGAAGAGCATCCTTTCTCTCTCTCTCCCTCTCTCCCTCTCTCTCTCTCTCTCTCTCTAAACATCTGCTTTCCTCATTTTCCCCGAAAATTTTTAATTTTATAAAACCCCCAAGCTAATTTTATCACGATAACACACTTATTATACCTCTAGCATGTCGAGCAAGTGTTGCAGGCCGTCGGATTGGCGGAATCGTTCTTGTACGTTATCATCTGCATTATGCATCGCGAGATGCTCGATAACGTCCAACGCTAACTCCTGGATAATCGGATAAGGCTGCCTGAACAATTCATAAATCGCGCTGAAACTGAAACCCTATAAGCGAACGAGCAAGCGTGTATATAGGATATACATGTGTTACATCAATTGTTTTCAATCTTGTCAGGAAGGATGGATTAAACGTCAGATTATAATGAGTGGCGAATATACAGGTTTTGGAAAATGAATGAGGTTCTATGAATTTTAATGAGTTGAACTTTAATAAAAGTAGTGTCTTCGGGTCATGTGTAAAGCACATATAATATATCGTACGGTTCTTCATTATTGTTGGAAAAAAGATTGTTAAACCTTATGTGCACTGAGCAGTTTAATATGCGCTTATATATTATATACTTTACAAAGTATACAATACTTTGATTAGGGCATTATTTATTTATCACCTTTCTAAATAAAAAATCTTGCGACCACTTTTCTTACGCGTCTTGATCTACAATCAATATATTTTTTTCATACATTTTCCATTTCTTTTTCAAAGACTTTTCAAACTCATGATTCGTTCACTTTTGCGAATTCTCTACTTCCTAAGAAATTCTTCAATAGTGAGATAACTTTGACTAATTCAGCGGATAACTTTAAAAACAAAATTTTCTGTAATTTTCACTAAACACGTTTGCAAACGCTAATGAACATTAAACGTATAGTAAATCTTTTGCAATGAATAAAATTCATAATGTCCAACCAGAAGTGGTATTAATTTCAGAAAAAGCCAAAATTCATAATAAATCAATAAGACTGAATAATAAGGCACCCGGTGATGGTGCGCGTATACCTTAATCGGCCAATTTGATTTATTGTTTTCTTTTTTTTCAGAGCAAAATTTGGTAAATAAAATAGCGTCTTACCTAAATCAATTAGTTATATGACTATGTATATATTAGCTACAATAATAGTCACCATCGGCATTAAATAATCAATAAATTCACCTCTGAGTAAAAAACACCTTTAAGCCCCTCAAAGTCTTTCACCAAATTATCCAGAATCTCCACGCAGTTCTTCTTGACATCCGGATCTTCTGCTTCCATCTTCTCGAACAGAAATCCTACATCAGGATACTTATCGAGGAACATAGCCGATCCCGCAGGATCGCTCGTCAACTCAGCAACGATGCGCGAGGCGAACTCCTGGAGAAAAACGTCCGCCTCGCCGACGACGACATCAGTGAAATACGTTATGTACATGCCGTCTGGACTCAACAGGTGAGTCCGCACATTTGGCACAGCCGACATTAGCGCTAGCAGCTTCAGCGCGAATCTACACGAGATTTTGTACGTATTAAAGTGTTTTAGTATATATAATAAGGGCAAGAAGCTCTGATAAGAGTCTGCACTTATATAGGTATTTTCGTGTTTATTATAGATAAGAGAAATGTATGAAGTTTAGTTGTGTTTGAAATGGCGATTATAATCTTTGGAGAAATTTTTCGTTTTAGAAATGAAGGAATAGGTTTTAAAAGCGTGGATGATATTTGTTTGTTTTATAGTTTGTTTTTTTCTAATTTTTCTTTCCTAGAAGTAGTGCAAATATAGAAAAATGTAATGAAACTGTACAAATTTTCTGCACACTATATTGAAAACGTACAAATTAATGTTTCGATCGATTGAAAAAGAGAGTGTATATATTGTTTTTTTGTACCGTGATTTTTATTAAACTAATTCCGAACGTTTTAATTAATAACAATATAGTAGATTTAAAAATAAAATCGAATAGAAATTTTAAAATACTAGTATAAAAGAATAATAACATATAGAGGTTCCTATTATATGTTTTCAACTGGTTTCGTTTTTCGAATGATAAAAACTCGACGATTGATATGTTTCAATTGAATAATTAAAAAGCTTTAGCAAAATAAATACATTTAAATGACGCTTTCAAGGGCTATTTAAACTGTAATTAAAGCGAGATGCTCTCAGGAAAATCTGAATCGACATGAAAATAACGATACTTAATTATCGTAAAATGTTAACGCATTTTACATGTACTCGAAAATGTTCATCCTAAAGTGCATATATAATTACTCGCGTAATGCTTTGTTCATTTTCAAAAAGGAAAAATTTTTCAAACATATATAATGTATACATATGTGTATATATTTGGCTACATTTACGTAAGAAGAATATATAAGATATTTTGGCTACTATATGTTTGAAGAGATTTATTCTGATAATAACTATAATCACGGCTGCCTGCTGCACTACTTATCTTTTACGCCTTGTATTCTTTATCTCAAAGGGAAACGTTATCAACATACAATTTCCTTAGAATAAACTTTCCAAACATATTATACATTATATATATATATTATTTCACATATTTGCAGTGCTTCTCAAATGCAAATATATGTATATAAACGCGGGAAAATGAACCCTTAGTTCAACTAGTTACGTAAATTCTCATTGCTTATTGCAACTATATAAAGTCTTGTAATAGTCCGATAGCAATTTCCCTTCAAGAGTTACTATGACCCACACAACGGAACACGATTTTCTAGATATTACGGAAAATGAATATATATATAGTAAACATTGAAATTATTATTATGAATTTCGTTGATGGTATTTGAAATGAAAAGTTTGTTAGTTTCCTACATTTGCAATACCTGTGCATATACATTTAAAACATATTAAAATAAATTCCATAAAAAATGATATTATAGAAATACATGTTTGAGTTTCACGTATAAATAAAACTATAATAATTATCCTCCTATTACGCAGCACATAGCCGTAAATATATACTTGAAAGGCACCAGCCGATACCTCAACATCCCCAAAAAATTCCCACCTGCGAGTAACGAGATCCTCGTGATCGATCAGTTTCAACACACTGCCGACGACGTCGAGGTCGAACGACTCCGACGTTGTTATTCGTTCGAGGTTCTCCGGGGCGCGTTCGCCGAAGCTCACCAGTGCCGCAGCCGCCGATAGGAGGATCGGCTTCTCCGGCGTCGCCAGCAGAACCATCGCCGAGTACGGGTAGTGGATCTCGAGGTTGAGCGGACCGAAGGTCGTCACCTGCGCTGAGGTCCGGTCCTCGCGGTCCCTGCCACCGCTCGTGCATTTCTGAGAAAATTCCAGAGTTTTTTATAACTCCATTTATTGTTTCATTTTTATGATAGATGGAGAAATTGAGATTAGGTGAATCGTATGGAATTTTTAGCTCGAATATCGATACTTTTCGTTAATTTGAATAGAATTAGCTGTTTTTTTTTTGTTTTATGTAGTGTAATTGAAAAAAAAGTTAAGAAAATTTTAGTTATATAGAAATAAAAATACCTATAATCAACAAAAATTGCTTGTATAATAAAACTTTATGTGCTACATCAATTATTTTCGATATTATCAGGAAAGATGGATTAAACGTTAGAATGATGTATGTGATGACGAGTATAAGTTTTGGAAAATGAATGACGACGTTCTATGAATTTTAAGAAGTTGAGCAACTTCAATAAAAAAAAATGTTTTTAAATTTGGAAAACACATATACCACAGAATATCTAATCAATCAAAATAATTTTTCATAAGTAAAACTTTCGGTTTTCACATTTTCTAAAGATTCAATATCGAAAACTTCACTTACTTTAGAGCAAAAATTTATGTTAACTGGAGCAAAAATTTCCAAATATGAATTTTGGTCGATTAAAATCTATTTTCACGTTAAACTTCTGCATAAAGTTAGGTTTTTACTACGTTAGATGTCATCACAATGTATTTCTGTAGAATACGGGAAACGAATTAGAATTACCTTGATATTTCTCTTGACCATTTCGGTTAAAATTAACTATGTATTTTCTATATTTTTCCAGAGGTTATAGAAATTGAATTTTGTCTTGACGTTCTGAAAAAACCAATATGAAATATGCTAAATACCATAATCTGATTAATTTACTAACTTCAGGTAACTTATTTTCTGAATGGGATTCATATAAAAAGAAACACAAAAATTAATGGATGCAACTATTATGTATATTTTTTAATAAGTTTTACAAAATATATGCACGTGCTCTTAATTTCTTAACGTAATTAATATAAACTAAAATATAGATACATTTATGTATTTGTTTGAATTACAATTGATTGCTTATTTTATGTCGTAGCAGGTTAGCGATGAAAAGTATAAAATTTACAATATATAATAAATTTTTGTTTTAATAGTAAAAACATTGTTACAGAAATCTTATAAAATCTAAATTGCGAAGATGGAACATGGGAAGAGTGAATAAATGAGATCGCTGACAGTAACGCAATGGGTACAAAAAATATTAACAATTTGTGCTGTAGTTTATGATTGCAAGTGAAAATTAATGAAAAAAATTCACTTAATTGCACTAAATGAACTTATAATCGCTATAATTTGCACTTTGAACTTGAATTCACAATGTTTAAATTAAGGATTCAATGATACACTTTAGTTACCTAGCTTTGATTAACAGAGATCACTAATTTCTAAGGCAAAAACGATGCTGGCAATGGTCGTTAGTGGTAACCAGTAAAACTGTATGAGGAAAACATCTATTTAAAGGAAACCAACGGAAAATCTGACATTAAAATTAATACAACAAATTATTTATCTGATAAAGTTTTAGAAATAACATTGATTTTTTCTTTGATAAATCAACGATTATTCATATTTTTACTACTATTTCATAGTACATAGAATTAAAATAGTAATATTTTAACAAATACAAACTCAAAAACGTTACATAAAATTTTCTTAAAAAAATTTAATGATTAGACTTGTTAATGTCTATTTTGCCTTAGTCTCCCTGTGTATTCTAAAAGCACTTCGTGTGCCTTGTAAACCAAATTCACTCTTAACTTACGTCTTGAAAAAGTAGCTCATTATAAAATTGTAAAGCAAAAAATTGTACTTTTACAATTTTTCCTAACTATCTATAGATTTATCTTTTAAAATAGCATCGATTAATATTGTATATAATACAAAGTAAAAAATATAATATACATATATAGACTATACAATATTTTGTAAATTTATTGGACGGATTATATTGACCTTAACAACTAGACGGATGGAATCATTTGATGAAATCGTGATGGCGAAACAAGATTATGATGGCAGTTTTAAGCATCCTTGTATAAAAATTACCACTTAGTTTAAGAAAGCATTATCCAAAATTATATAAAATTATATAAAATTAAAAAAAAAAAACATGTACGGTACTCACTTTATATCCTTTCTTAAAGGATTTACATTAGGCTAGCATTTCATATCGTAATAAAATTAGAGTCAATCGATTGGACTATAAATATGTACAAATACATACATAACGTCATAATTACTTTCTTATGTTCTTGGCTATAATTAAATCTTAATAAAGCGTAGAAAATAAAAAATATTTAAAAAAACGAAAGGTACTTTTCGTTATTTCTACTGAGTTGTAACTAAGACTGGACAGCCAACAAAATGGTAATCATAATATGTATTTTTCTATAGAATAAAGAGAGTTGTACTTGAGTTGAAAACTTAAATTGCTGGAGACATGACTCACATGCAAATCGTAATGAATAATAGTAGACTAACTATAAAATTTATCGTCTCTGGTCACATTTTGTAACATCTTTACCAGCCTAGCTACTTTTAATGTTTTTAACAATTAGTTTACTAACTGAGAAAAATGTGTAAAATTTCATCATCTTAAAAAAATGCTTTAAAATCAAAGTTTCAATATCCTTTTTTATCATTTTATCAAGGGACACTGTGACACGTCTTTCAATTTGTGCTCATTGCATTGCCATCGCATGCCATCAATTTTATATTTAAAACCGCGAAAAACTTAAATACTTAATAAATAAATTTGAAACCTAAAAATTACAAGACTTTCCTCGGCTAGCTTCTAACTAAAGCTCATACGCGCGCGCTATCTCTCCACAACAAACAAGATCACAAGAATGGAATGTAATTGAACAAAAAAGAAAGGTCTAAAGCTATTATACTGCTGTCTGGGGCACGCCCTGGACGAGGTGGGTCTTGCTGCGACTCTTAGGCAAGCTACTCTGGCTGGCCGTCCGATTGATCGCCCGTGGTTGACCATTTGGCGAGCTCGTGACAAAACCTTCGTTGCGCGGGTCTTTGAGCGAGACGTTTGAATTGCTACGTAGCGACGGCGTTGAACTGAACTTTCGATTATGTGCCAGCCTCTCCTGAAGCTTGATATCGTGCTGTTGTTGCTGCTGCTGTTGCTGTTGCTGTTGCTGTTGTTGTTGATGGTGGCGAGGGTTGCGCGAGCGCACGGGCGGCGTATCGCGGTACTCGTACACATTCTCCTTAGAGGCCCGGCTTAGATTGTCGATTCCATCGGGCGGCTCGTCTTCTCGGACCATCAGGATATCTCCGCTATAGTAGTGATCTGACTGTCTATTGGAAAGATGAAAAGAAGATGATTACTTCTTGTTATGTGCGAGTAGAGGGCAAGTTTTGTATTATACTGTGCACGTTAAAAAGAATTTTAATGAAATAATATACATACGATTTTAAAAACTAAAGGATTACAAAAAGAAATTATAAATTACTTTTTAATGTGATATTATAAATGAATGTGTTCATATAAATTATAATCTTTATAATTATATAGTTGGATGTATTTACATATACCAGTGCAATATGCCTAAATATAAGAAGCATTAGTGCTTTAATACAAACAAAAGAATAAAATTATAATTCAATTCTATATCCCTTTTATGAAGAGAGTAATAAAATGATAGTGCTATATTTTCCTTTAACTTTATCTTTTACCTGCATATTCCCTTGCAGCATTCGATTTGCTAAGAAAATAGCAAAAAGGAAAAGATTATTTACAACAGTTAGTAATGAAGCGATTGAAATATGAGAAATGTAATGTAATTTGGCCATGACTTTTCAGTATCAAACTTATCTACAGTATGGTTGTTTTTACATGTGTTAAACCAGAACCAGTGTTCACGTGCACTACCAATTCCCCTTGGCTTTTCAGTCAAGCGTAGTCTCACATGGAGTTGGTTCTGTTTACCTTTTGCTTACCTTTTGGCATTACGCCAAAGCATGCAACAGACCGCCGACAGGACTATCAATAAAAGGCAAGCTGTTGACACCGACCAAAATGCGATTTGTAATGGTTGTTTTGGCTCCCACCAATACTAAAAAACGAAAACATTTGTTCATAAAAAGAAAATAACTCTATAATTAAAATCGTAAAAGATCGCAATCATATATGAAATGTTATCAATAGAAGAATTTGACAAAAATGACTCACTTCCGTAACTGGAGGGTAAGTGGGTACCAAACGACCAATAACTGTTGGTAAGTACTGCGACCAAAATGCACTTTCAGTTTGACGATAATTTAATAAAATTGAACTATTGTAAGTCGTATTTAGATTCAAATATTTAAGCTCCCCATGTGTTGCCATGTCAAAATGCAGTCCCAAAATTTGAGCTGGTGTCGGATTTCTAAATTAAAATATTTTATATTGTAATAACCGCTGATGAAGATAAATATTTTACTTTACGTATTTTAATTGCAGATACTCACCCATACCACGCAAAATTAGCATATGCTTTCATAAAGAAATGACTCATATTTCGATCGTTATCTGTCCACATGTCTCTCTTTAATTTCATCTTCTCTGGGAAAAATTCTACAAAGAACATTTTCATTAATTTCAATTAATAAAAAATGAGCGATATTTTTGACAAAAATATTTTCATAGTAATAAAATACTTTTTCGTTAAATAATAAAAGAAAAGTGTTGTATATAAAAGAAAAAAATTCATACCAATATCCATAAATGGTGCTCCAGTCAATAATAAGTGCTCGATGTCATGGGGGACTCGTCTCCATAATGGAAGATTAAATGCTTCGATCGTTGTATTTAACACATATAAATAAACGGGTACATGTCTTTCAACTAAAAGCTTAGCAAGTTTATCGTTTGGAGCGACATAGTGAAAATCTGAGAGCAGCTACACAAAAACAGTAATAAATAAGAAAATTTTTTTTAATATAAAAATAGCCATAATAATCTAATTAAACTTACATTTATATACTGATCACGAATGTGCGTTACATTTGTTGGATCAGGCCAGTAAGTATACATATACTTGATTGCTTCATAAACACCCCAAGGATTTAACGTGTAATTATAACGTAAAACTAGTTCCCAGATTTTTTGGTCAAACATTTCGGGTGTTATCGTAAAGTCATTTCTAGCCAAACTAGCATTATTATCTGAAATATTAACAAAAATGTATAATTGTTTAAAA
Source organism: Torymus texanus (assembly GCA_036873485.1). Lineage (NCBI taxonomy): Eukaryota > Metazoa > Arthropoda > Insecta > Hymenoptera > Torymidae > Torymus > Torymus texanus. The sequence goes on from JAYJLV010000056.1 coordinate 15,890,162, forward strand.
ATTCATCATTTTTCAGATTTACATTTTTTTTTAAATTACTTTTGAAATAAAAATACCTACATAGAATGAATGATGCCTCTTGGGTAGTTACTCCCGCCATGTAAACAAGATCGCGTCTGTATTTTCGTGCTTGAATACTTTCCTCTGGAGTTTCGGTAAAAAAATACCAATCAGAGGCACTCCAAGAGTCGTAGTAATCTTTAGGTACAGTAAAATTGACGTCTAATACTGGGGCCCAAGGAAACATTCCAACATGAGGCTGAAATTCTACATTTCCCAGCTCGTAAACACCTCTGCCAATTAGACATTGAACTAATTTCCAACTACTCTCAATACTGCAGCCAAGCATCTCAGCATATACTCTTGATGTATTTTGAGCTCGATATTTATCAACTATTACTGCCCAATCTGCCATTGCTGAACCAGATTGAGCTATTACTTTTGAAACCATATCACGAGTTCTAAAATTAAGATAAAAACTTAAATATTCATTCCTTTATTTTAAGAGTTAGTTCTCCTCCAAAAATTGAAATGATATGTCTGCATGTGTACAATAAAAAAAGAACTCTTGATAAATAACATAAAAATTATTCAATTTATGTATTTAAAAATAAGATTACCTTGGTGCTACCATCAAGAGACCAGCACTAGCAGCTCCAGCTCCAGGACCAAAGAGTGTAATTTTTTCAGGATCACCATTGAAAAATTTGATATTATCATAAACCCATCTTAAGGCCATAGCCTGATCTAGTATTCCATAATTTCCAGGACTGTTTTCATCACCAGTACTTAAGAATCCTGAGTTAAAAAGTATATTTCAATTATAAATATAAATAACGTAATTTATACATTCATTATAATGTGAATTATGAAGTTTTCTTACCAAGTGCTCCCAGACGATAATTGAATGTAACTACAGTTACATTATAAAAACCAGCTAATATATGCGCTGGGAAAAGATTGCTTGCTCCATGTATGAATTCACCACCATGAATGTAAAACATAACAGGATATTTGCTTGCTAGGCCAGAGTTTACCTAAAATAAGACAGTTATCTAATTTGCTCATGCAAAAAATATAAATACATTTGAATGTCAAAAATAACAATTTTTAAAATTAAAATTATTCTGTATAGAAAATAAAAAACTTACATTAGGACTAAAAATGTTTAGATACAAGCAATCTTCATCAACATCACGCACTCCCTTTGTTGCACCTGTGTACTGACTGGGTTGAGGACAAGCTGGTCCCCAATCAACAGCTTGCATAAGATGCCAACCTCTGTGGATAAATTACATATTATTTAGTAGGTCAAATAAACTTATTGCAATACTAAAACGTTTAACAAAAAAATTGAAGAATAAATTAAAAAGAATAATAGCTTTGGAGTAAAAAATATTGAGTTAAATCTTACTTATGAATCCTAGGAGGTTTAAATCTTCCTTCTCTTACTGGTGGCATTGAGTACGGAATACCAAGAAAAACATTGACACTTGAGGTGACTCTTTCAACAGGAAGACTCCAAGGTCTATGCCTTGCTTCTGGATGATCATAGAGGTAGACTTTAAAACCCTGAACTGTTCCATAATGAGTTTGTACTAAAATATCTCTGTCTAGAGTTTTTGAGTCAGGTCGCTCTCTACCCTGTATATCTGGCCTCCAACCGCCTAAAATTCCTGGCAAAGGCATTCTTTCTGTTACCTAAAAGCAATAGCAAATCATTAATATTGTTTCAAAAAATTTCAATGATAAAAGAAATTAAAAATTTCATTCCTACAGCATATATGTAACATAAGTATCTTCAAGTATACAGCAGGAAAATTATATAGACAAAAAATCACTGTTACTAAATACCAATAAAGTATGATCTACATTCTAAAGATAAGTGATATCTATTTATATTAAATTATAAACATCGAAAGTAAACTAAAATTATTCTCAACCACGAGTGAAAAGATAAACACATAATAAAAGAATATTATAAAAAAAACAGTTCTTTGAAAGATGCATTATGAATGAATAAGATGAATGAGTAACACACTTTACTATATACACAAATGTAGTAAACTGATAGAATGACCCATAAGAGATAGGTTGTGCAACATTTATGATTAAGCAGGATGTCATTATTGCATTCCAAGGGTTCATCTTAGCATAAAATTAGTTATTCCCATAACATAATATAGAACTTTTTACGTACAATATAAATCATAAAATTGATCACTAAATCATTTGCTTGTTCTTTGTAAGCACAAAAAAACATTATTTCCAAAAATACTAAGAGTATAAAATAAATTTAAAATTAATCATTACCAAAGTACTAAATTTATAAAACCATAATATTAATGTAAAAAAAAAGAAAAAAATAATAGACAGCAACTAGAGTTCAGTCACATAAGTGTTTAGAAATAAACAAACAATGGCAGGGGAAGAGGGTAATTAGTGTCAATTAGTGGCATTCTTTAGCTTTAATATTAAAGAGAACAGTGCTAAAGCATTGCAGTGTAGAAAAAACAACAGTATCACGTTCAGTCACACACATGCCTGTAACAAACTTCAAACAGGTGTACCATTCATTCAGCTTCAAAACACACCTGTTCTCCATTCATCCAGTTTCATAAACACAACCATTACTACAAAAATTAAAAACAATCTTCTGCATACTGCAAAAAACCACAGTATCGTCCAATCACAAATTCAGATCGTTCACGTACGAGTAATAAACACGATCGCGAAGGTATATAGAAAAAGGAAAGTCCGCGCGGTTACGAAACACCGCCCTACTGATCCCCTCCCCCATGGAACTTCACATCTCGCACACCCAAACAAAGCGCACATATCACGTACACTCCAGCTTCTCGACAAATTCCACTTCTACACTATTTTCCATACACCTATGCACTTTCATTAACTATCAAATAAACAAAAAGAAAAAATATATATATATATATATACTCACATAATTGTAACGGTCGTGGGGCGCACGAGTTGGCTCGCGGTTCTGATAATACGGATCGCCGTACCTGCGGTCTTTGTACCAATAAGTCTGGTAGCCGGGCGGCTCAGCCGGTTGTGATCCATAGTTGTCGCCTTGGTTGTAATAACTATTAGAGTACCTGCCGCGCGGCGCCTGTTGCTGCTGCTCCTGACATTGGCCGACGCCCAGGTAGGCGAAGATGAGGAGGCAGCGCACCAGGTGCAAGGTGTGTACCCGAGCGGCCATCTTGCCGCGCGCGCGTGTGTGCCTGCGACTGACGCCCTGCTACTGCTGCTGCTGCTGCTTAGTCGCGCTCTGCTCGCGTATATGCTATATACATAACTGCAAAGGTGGAGTGGAGAGAAGAGATAGTGAGTGTGTGTTGTCGTTATTATATGTGTGTACAAAGAGCTACTGCCCTCTCGGTCGGTAACGCGCGCGCGGGAAAAGAACAAGTGTATGTGTATATACGTGTGAATGAATGGACTGCGGTATGTTGTTTTGTACGGATATATAAGTATATACTGTATATAAGCATGTCGTTGTGCACGTTGCAGGAACGATCGAGACGAAAGGATTTTATACGTATGTATACGTATAGTAAACGGGTTGTATATACGTAAGATATAAGTGGGACACGAACGTGCAGTTTCAGTCCTTTTTAGCGGTGATAAATTCGACGCGATTTTCGGGGTCACCGTGGTGCTTATATGGTTACCGATTCGAATAAAAAGGTGAGAGAAAAAAGGATGAAGGTACTTATTTGTCGAATATAATAATATTCGGGTATTACTGTTAAAATTATACTTGAAATTCGTGTATATATAAATATGGCAATTAATCTTGTTTTTTATCAAATTATATACTCCGATATTAATAAATACCAATAACTACTGACTTACCAGGAGAGTGCACTACCTTCGGGTCCTGGATTTGGCTCAAACTTTGGGATAAGTTTTTGGGTGTATAAATATAATGAAAACTGCAATATTAGATCCTAACGCTCAAAAAAACTAAAGTTCTCGACATTTTTAGGTTTATTTCGAAAAAAGTCTTGAA
>JAYJLV010000056.1:15894297-15905029 GCA_036873485.1 Torymus texanus
TATATAAATATGTAGGTGTAGTGGAACAGTATACACTGCAAAATGTAAATATACGTATGATTGTGTGATAATGAATGACGAGGAGGTCATGTGTTAGAGAGATGATCATGTACCTAATTGAATGCTCGTATGTTATTATGTACCTTTTTAAGGATATTATTATATTGTACTTCGATGCCTGGTCGAATTACGGGAAAAATGGTAACCACCAGTAAGGATGGAAAAGGAAAATATGATTCAGCATTTTTTGTATATCTGTGTATAATATTTAAGATATTAAATTGAGAATTCTTTTTAGCTTAGTATACATATTTCTAAAGTAATATCTTAATAGCGCGATTCAAGTGTCGTTGAACTGATATTCATGTTATGTCTAGGGATAGAAGAATCATTTTCTTCAATCGAATTAATAGTTTTCTGGTTAGATATGGAGTTTATTTTTCGGTTATTTTAGCTTTTAACGATGAATCGATTTCAGAAGAGAGTTTGAAATTCCCGGCAGAATGGCGCGTTCTGATTCGTCGAAATTTGAATTTTCTATGAGAGGGAAGCGTCAAAGTGGATTAAAGAAAGCATTATCGAGCGATAAAAAATGTTTCTTCTATAAAAACACAGAGCTGAAAATTGCCAATAATGATAATATATATACAATATAGTATTCTGTTATTGAATACGATGTGTTTGGTATATGACTGACTGAATGAATTAATGAATGTATATTTACATCCAAGTGATGAATATATAATAACTATACAGAGAGTGATTGTTGCATTTAAAACTATTTGTACAGTTACTATTATAGTCTTTCATTATTTTGTTAAAATTTAAATAAAAAAAAATCGCTTTCATACAGAAATTTCTTGCCATACCTAACAACATGATACAGCACATGACTGCCATCGAACCAAAGTGTGATACACGTAAAACAGACTGTATTCTAAATTTTAAATTTATTTCACCGAATTCTTTGTACCTCCTTGTTTTTAACTCTATACCTAAATATAGAATTAAAATTCATTTTCGAGTACTATTGGCTGATTGATCGACCGTTACACTCGGAAGCTGTGATTATAAAAATGCTGCCTATATTTACGTTTCGAGTATATATAAAATGTAATCGAAAATCGTTCGTTCATTATTGTAAAACGATAACTGTTAGTCAGAATCATTGCCTATAAGCGTTAGATTAATGTATTATAAAGACTAAAGAGATAAGGACTTGTAAATATATTCATGTATCAGAATTTGTATTTATTACTTTACACTTTTAATAATTATAGTTCCTAGACATAAGTGTTGCATGTTTATGTACGACGTGCAGATAGTGACGACAATAAAAAAGCAGTTATAAATGTATACTTGCGATATTTTTTTATTTTTCAACTATATCTATATGGCCTAGAATTTTCTTTTCCTCAAAATATGTATATTTTTTAGCAGTAAAATTTTCATATAAGCTATCGAAAAAATTATGTTTCTTTTTTGCACAGATATTATAACATATGTAGTAATAATTTTGCTTTATCATATGATGACCTATAAAAAAACTGTTTTTAAAATTTTAAATAATGAAATTATACTCTTTAAAAAATAACAGTTTTAAATTTTGATTTACGCTGCATTTATTAAGTTATAAAAAAATTATTGGCAAACTTTTCGAGATAGAATAATTATTGCTATTATAGTAATAAAATTATTATGTAAGATATAATTTATAAATATAAAATGTATATGAATTTTAATTATATTTTTATTTTCATTCTTGACAAAAATAATTAATTATTGTTGTTCAATGTTACAAATACTTAAACATTCTGAAATTTCTAAAATTATTACATTATTTCTTTTTACTAAAATGTAAAAAAAAATACTAGATAGCAAAAAAATTAGCGAGAAGTATAAAAAGGTCGATATAGGTATATGAAACTCCATATTTGCTCCGAACTCCAATATTTCATATAATTCAAACAAAGCAGACAACCACTAATCTAGCACATCGCTTATCAGTAGCCTATCTCTGACGAGGCTCTGCAGAAAACTCTGGAATCTAACCTTCCGACAGAGCGTCAACTAGAGAATCAGCCTAACTCGGCGCAAAGTTTGGCTCTCAATTGCAGAACCAACTTAAGCCTTGTGCGACTGCGACAGCAGCAGGCAAATAGCAGCAGCAGCAGCCAGCCAGCAAGCAGGCAAGAGAGCCGGAAATCCGCCGGTTGCGTACACTCTCGTATCTCTCCTCTCTCTCACTCCCCTGCACATTCCCTATCTCTGTCTCTCCTTTCCTTATCTCTCTCTCTCTCGCACACAGGCGCGTACGAATGTACACACGACATATATATACACAGAGTGCATATACACATCATCCCGAGGCAGAGACACGCACCACATAGGCGCACAGTCAGCCGAGCCGAGAGCGATATACATATACGTATATAGAGAGGGAAAAGCGAAAAAACACGGCGACGACGACGTCGCTCGCGCGCGCGTGTGTGTCTGTCTCCTCTTTGGTCGACGTCGAAGAACGGCCGAGCAGAGCGAGTGTACGAGAGAAATCGAGAGCGACGGCGACTGCGTTCGTTCGTGTTTCGGATCGTGGCTTGCCAAGCGCGCGATATACCGACTCTGCTGCTGCACGACGACGGAAATCTCTCGTGCGCGCGCCACAGGCAGGCGCAGACCAGTGCGTGTGCAAGTGTGCGACAGTGCGACGAGCGTGCGAGCGAGCAAGAGAGAAAGAAAGAAAGAGAGCGCGCGGGCTGCCGACCGAACGAGAGCGAGAGTATAGAGTGAGAAAGAGAGAAAAAGAGAGCTATAGCACTGTAGTAGTACATCATCATCGTCGCGGCTACACGTCGACGACGACGAGACGACGACAGCGTAGCACACGGTACGAGCTACCGAGAAGATGAGTGTGGACGCGTACGGTCCGAGCAGCCAGACGCTGACGTTCCTGGACACGGAGGAGGCCGACCTCATCGGGGCGGACACCCAGGGCAGCGAGTTCGACTTCACGGACTTTACCCTACCCTCGCCCTCCCAGACCCAAGCATCACAGCACGACGCCGCGCAGAGCAGCCAGCAGAGCCAACCCGTCCAGGTTAATATATATTAAGAAGAAATAAAGATAAATAATAGAAAAAGGGGGAAAAGCGACACTGAGTGTCTCTCCTGCTTTTATAATGTGGCGAGCGCGTGAGCGATGGACGTATAGAGGCAAATACGAGGCTGAAAAGCTAATTATTCGGGCCTCCGGTACCGACAACACGGGGAGGCTTACGGGGATGACCTTGAAACGAAGCATGGGGTCTCCAGCGCTCGCGTGCGCACACGCTTTCCCGAGCCGAGGAAAAGTGCGTATAGCGCGCTACCATGCGGTCTCCTCTCCTCGCGCTCTACACTTTCCCTCCCCCCCCACCCCCTTCCCCGCGAGCGCCGCTGATTCTAACCTCCACGCTGCGCGCTTTTTACTACTGTAGAGAAAAAGAGAGGTTCTTCCTTGATCAAGTGGCTAATGTCTGTGTCTCTAGGTAGTACTATAGGGTTGTTTTGATCATTGCTCCACTTGGGTGGGTTGGAGCAAGGATTAACAGCTGTGCAATAGTGGGCAGTTTTGTATGGGATTGGGGGTTCGATGAGCTAGATTAGCGTAATGACAATGTTAGGATTGATACAGAGAAAGTGCTTGGAAAAAGGGCCATTTGAATTAGTGTAATATATGATATATTGATAATGACTTTACGTAATTGGCAGCAAGCTCGTAGAACTTTATACCAACAGACAAAAGCTCCTTTCAAACATTATTATATTACCATGTCTAAATGATTTGATGTTTTGAGATGAAAATAGTTTTAATTTTTTGCAAGCCTATATATCATTAGGCATGGAATGATAATTTATAAATGATAAAACAAACTTGCTTAAATGGTTTATCTATTTTGATAAAATGTATTCCACAGAAATTAGAAACCAAAACAAACAAAATTGAACTCCAGAGATTATACTCATTGAACAAGATTGAATACATTATTCATTATAAATTCAAAAACATTACTTATAAACAGAAAAATATATTTGTGTGTAAGCATTAACATTGAAAAAAAAGTTCTAAAATGATTAGACATTATCTTGACGTATACAGGGAAAGTTATTTGATGCAGGCGAACAAATGACCTTGTGATAGAAGAAACATTAACAGTGAGCTTTTTACTTGTAAAAATACAGACATTTGTTTATACATGCCTCTACTGTAAAAACTTTTCATATACTACTTCAAATTCACTTCCAAACAGTTTTGTTATATAACAAAAATATTTACTTTCTTATTAGAAGCTTGCATTTTTTTTAAATTGATTTTGAAATATATATGTCTACTTATAAAATTTAGCATGTTGATAAAAATTTCAAAGTTAAATTTATAAAAAATTCAATAAGTATACCTCTTTTTATCATAAGTTTATAGAATATATTAAGTTTGATATTACTAACATTTTAAATGCTTTTATTGAATTTCTATTAAATACACTATTTTATTCATTATTTTAAAAAAAATTAAAAAACAAAGTTTAATCTTGTATTTTTGATAATTCAAACATTTTTCATGTTATGAACAGTGACTAATTTTATCATAAGGTTAGACAGTTTTCCATGCAGATAATAAAATTTTTCAGACTCACTATAAAATCACTTTACAGTTTTTATATTATATTGAAACTTATTATTGTTAAAACTGGTATTGAAATTCATTATATTTAGGTTCTTTGTTTGTACATTTACTAAATATAATACTATCAGTTAAGAAATCATGAAAAGTAACTGTATATTTTGTATTTTACAGCTTAATGGAACAGTTGGTACATCAGCATTAGAGTTAAAAATTTCTGGAGCAGCTCAAAGCTTAGCTGAACTTCAATTCGAAGAAGAAGAAGAAGAAGCTTATTATAATCGTGATTTACCTGATCATGCCTGTAAATACTGTGGTATTCATGAAGCATCTTGTGTTGTTATGTGCAATGTCTGCCGCAAATGGTTTTGCAATGGAAGAGGCAACACATCTGGATCTCACATCATTAATCACTTAGTTCGTGCTAAGCACAAAGAAGTCACTTTGCACAGGTATGCAGTGATTAAGATAATACTGACATTAAACTTTATTTTATTGCTGAGGAAATTTTTTTAAACTTATGTAATATTAAGTTTATTATATAAATTGCTTTTTTTCTAACTATTGTAGGCTTAAATACTCAACATTTTATTTAAATGTCAAAATCATTCATGTGTTTTATCTAGGGATGGACCATTAGGTGAAACTATATTGGAGTGTTATTCCTGCGCTGTTAGAAATGTCTTTGTACTTGGATTTATACCAGCAAAAGCTGATTCCGTTGTTGTACTTTTATGTCGTCAACCATGTGCTGCACAAAGTTCGCTAAAGGACATGAACTGGTAATGTTTCAATAAAAGAAAAAATTTTATTTGTAATAAAATATATATAAAACTGATTTTTTTAATTACAAAAGTTCTTTATTAATTTTACAAATTTTTTCATGGCTTTTAGGGATCAAGAGCAATGGAAACCTTTAATTGAAGATCGCAGTTTTCTCTCTTGGTTAGTAAAAATACCTAATGAACAAGAACAACTTCGTGCTCGACAAATCACAGCTCAACAAATTAACAAACTTGAAGAGCTTTGGCGTGACAATGTTGATGCAACTTTCCAAGATCTTGAGAAACCTGGTGTGGATGAGGAACCTCAGCAAGTTCTACTTCGATATGAAGATGGATATCAATATCAAAACATCTTTGGTCCACTTGTAAAATTGGAAGCAGATTATGACAAACGTTTAAAAGAATCACAGACTCAAGAGAACATTGAAGTGCGATGGGATGTGGGATTGAACAAAAAGACCATAGCATACTTTATGTTAGCAAAAACTGATGGAGATATGAAATTAATGCATGGCGATGAACTGAGATTGAGATATTTGGGAGAATTGCACAAACCATGGTCAGGAATAGGACATGTTATAAAAATCCCTGATAATTATGGAGAAGAAGTAGGGATTGAGTTGAAAAATAATTCTGGTGCTCCAACTGAGTGCACAAGTAATTTTGTGGTTGATTTTATTTGGAAGAGTACTAGCTTTGATAGGTTAGTATTTATTCTAATGTTTATTTTAATACCTAACAATAAATCATACAATTTTCAAATCATACACATTGATTTAAAGATAATGAACTCGTGTCATTTAAATCTTTGCCTTATAGATTTTTCAAATGGATAAAACCAAAATTTAAATATTAACAATACATAAATTAAAACTGTATCAATCTTATTTCAGAATGCAACTGGCATTACGTAAATTTGCTGTCGACGACACATCGGTCTCCGCATACATTTATCATCGGCTTCTTGGACACGAGGTGGAGGAGGTCCTCTTTCGCTGTCACCTGCCCAAGCACTTTAGCGCGCCGAATCTGCCCGATCTCAATCGTTCGCAGGTCTACGCGGTAAAACACGCCATTCAACGTCCGCTCTCCTTGATCCAGGGACCTCCCGGTACTGGCAAAACCGTCACTAGTGCGACTATTGTTTACCAGTTGGTCAAGCAGAATGGCGGTCCGGTGCTGGTGTGCGCTCCCTCGAACACAGCCGTTGATCAGCTCACGGAAAAAATTCACAAGAGCAACTTGAAAGTGGTGAGGCTGTGCGCCAAGTCGAGGGAAGCTATAGATTCACCCGTAAGTTTTTTGGCGCTGCACAACCAAATCAAAAACATGGAAACAAACACAGAGCTGCAGAAGCTGCAGCAATTGAAGGACGAAACTGGAGAACTGTCGAGCGTCGACGAAAAACGATACAGGTAAGCGATATACGTAAATGGATCAATACGAGATCGTGTCGCTATAAAGTACAGAATACTTTTCTCAATTTTAACTTTTAAGTGATTCTTAAATATTAACTTCGTTATTATACATTTATATAAACCATTTATTTAAGATAAATTGAGTATTAATCGCTACGCAATTTCGGAATCTATTAAATCTATTAATCTATTTTCGGATCTCTATCTATTTATCGTAATAAATTAAGCAAATTTTGTTTTTCATCAGTATTAACACATTTTAAATTCTATTTACATTACAGACTCTTGAAGAAGGCTGCCGAGAAAGAATTACTTGAGGCTGCGGACGTTATCTGCTGCACGTGTGTAGGCGCGGGTGATCCTCGTTTGCACCGCTTGAAGTTCCACTCGATTCTTATCGATGAGAGCATGCAAGCAACCGAACCTGAATGCATGGTGCCAGTGGTGCTTGGAGCCAAGCAGCTTATTCTTGTGGGCGATCACTGCCAGCTAGGACCTGTGGTCATGTGCAAAAAAGCTGCTCGTGCCGGTCTCTCGCAATCGCTTTTTGAGCGTCTCGTCGTTCTCGGTATCCGGCCCTTTAGACTCGAGGTTCAATACCGTATGCATCCAGATCTGTCCAGGTACGTTTTATTTATTCGCCATATCTAATATTGTTCTCGTGCAATAAAGATGGATTATCTAGCAGAGTAATCTTATATGAAAACTTTATAAACAAATAATAAATTCAAACACAGATTTCCCTCCAACTTCTTCTATGAGGGCTCATTACAAAATGGTGTGTGCGCCGACGAGCGCAAGCTTCTGAAGATCGACTTCCCATGGCCCGCTCAAGACAAACCTATGTTCTTTTACGTGACGCAGGGCCAGGAGGAAATCGCTGGAAGTGGTACGTCTTACCTCAATCGGACCGAAGCCTCAAACGTTGAAAAAATCACAACGCGTTTTCTGCGCTGCGGTGTTAAACCCGAGCAGATTGGTGTTATTACACCTTACGAGGGTCAGCGTGCCTATCTCGTGCAGTACATGCAATATCAAGGTTCCCTGCACTCAAAGCTGTATCAGGAGATAGAAGTGGCCAGTGTGGATGCATTTCAAGGCAGAGAAAAGGACATCATTATTATGTCGTGCGTCAGGTCTAATGAACATCAAGGCATAGGTGCGTGAGCATTTTTATCGGTTTATTAAGTTTAGGTTTTTTTAATTAAGGAATTTAAAAAACTAGTTTTATATATTAATGTTGATTTATTAATTCATTTTCATAGGTTTCTTGAATGATCCAAGAAGATTGAATGTCGCTCTTACAAGAGCAAAATATGGCATTATTATTGTAGGCAATCCAAAGGTACTATCGAAGCAACCACTATGGAATCATTTGTTGAGCTTTTACAAGGAACAGAAGGTATTAGTAGAAGGGCCGCTTAACAATTTGAAAGAGTCAATGATACAGTTCGCCAAGCCAAAAAAACTCGTCAACGCTGCCAATCCGGGTTCGCACTTCATGTCCACGTCAATGTATGACGCGAGAGAGGCCATCATTCCTGGCTCTGTTTATGACAGGTAGGTTGGCTATTCCTAAATTCACACATAAAAAAGTTCAACGAGTTTTTTCTAAAAGGAAAAATAATCAATGAAAATGTTTTTCATGCTGTAACAGGTCAGGTGCCCAGGTGAATGGTACACAGACACACAATCCGTATTACCAGCGCAATGTGCCAATCGACATTTTCAGTCGTACACACGACACCATCAGCTACATCAGCCCGGAACGAGCTCAGGCTGCGATGAACAATGTGCCGGTACCAGTGGGTATGTTTATGAACATGGCTCACGTACCACCGCGCTTTTACAATCAGCATCAACAGGCTCTTCAAGCTCGTCAGAATCAACGCGTGCGCAGAGCCGGTGTCAATCTCAAAGGTATGTACTATCAATATAATCAGCACCGCAAAAAATTTTATTCAAAGTACGTTGCATTATTGAATAATATAATTCTCTTTCTATCTCAACAGGTAATACCAAAGTAAGCGGTAGTGCTAGTACGCGCCTTGGGAAACTTAGCCAGTCAGAACAAAACACACAGCCGTACAGTCAACCGGGATTACCGTTGACTCAGGGTACAACGCAGGGCATGTCACAACCTGGATTTAGCCTATCGCAGCCTGGATTATCGCAGGCTGAGTTATCACAGGATTCATTTGCTGTCGGAGAGTTCCAGTCGCAAATGGACGGGCTCCTGTCACAGGATTCGACTTACCAGGGTGACCGCAGTGGTGAGTTTTGCGAGCGTTGTATTTGTGTTAACATGATAAATTGATTCATTTTAGAATGAAAACTAACATGCAATTGTAAAATGTTGAATAAATAATAATAGCATATTAATAATATGTAATATTTTAGGTTTTTACCAATCGGGTCATTCTCAAGCAGGGGGTCAGTTCTCCCAGCCATATTGAGCCGAATTAGTACGGCTGAGCAATGCATTCGCCATGCAACAGCGTCGCGGGAGCGACTGAGAAGGCTCGTTCGATCAATTCTTCATCGACAACCAGACCAACAACCAAACCAAATCACTCTGTAACTGCGCGAAACGGTACGACCATCCAAAACTCAATGCGAGGGGGAGACACTACTTAAAACAAACAGGCCCACGAAAAGGAACAGCAAATCGACGTATGTCGTCGTGGACGAAAACAACCAACATCACAATAACTGAGTCTAAAGAATTTCTCTCTTTTTTTTTAAATGAAGAAAGGGGAAGAAGACTTGGTAGTTAATAATGAAAATGTCATCGGGTGACGGGAAAGAAACTCGTCTGAGGTAAATAAAGAACATAAAAACACGGAGGAAAATCGCGTATTCTTCCTCAGCTCTGTTTTTTGTCTCTGTTTGCATCAAGAAAAGTATAAGAGAAGGTAAAAATGGCAAAAGAGCAGGACGCAAATCGCCGTTTCACATAGCGGAGATCATCGGTTGACGCTGAAATTGCAAACGAAAGGTTTTCGATTAAGTAAAAGAAAGTACACAAGGGAATAATAACGAACGTATGACGAATAACAAACTAAACGAATGGCGATTTCAAACGACGCGACACTAATTGCAAATATGCCAAAGCGTTTATGAAACGCGGTAATAAAGAAAACATCGACAATTAAGTTTGGCATCAAAGTTAAAATCTATGTTCATGACGGAATAATTTTCAGGAATTTCATCTGGTACATTCTAGATATACCTAAAATGTGGTGTATCACCAACATGTCAAAGCATCTATAAACGTTTGTGAACGTTCAACAGAAAAATTGTTTTACTTTAACAAGTAAAATTTTATTTCGAAAGAAAATTTTTTTTGTCTATTATGTTGCAAAATTTTCCAAGTTATATAATTACTAACGAAATTATAACTTTTAACTAGTAACAAGAATCTCTGAACAAAAATACTTGACAACAGATTGTTGCTACGAGATTTTAAAATTATTCCATCATATGAAAAAAATATATTAGTTTCAAGGAACAAAGATAACCTTATATTCGTGGTTTCTATTTCCTTTTAAAATTGTCCAGTTTTTATTGGGCAATAGAAAAATTATTTTTTTTAAATAATGGAACTATTTTGGGTATCTAAAATTTGTTATTTCTTTTTATTCTATAAGAGATAAATAAAAAATATATATATCCTAATTTTTATAGATCAGTTCAAATAAATTGGTAAATAAACAAAATATAAATATTGGTATGTATTTTTTCTCGAAATCTTTATTAAACGGACTTCCTTGCTTTGAATTTGTCTTAATTTGTTAAAAAAAAAAAAAAAAAAAAAAAAAAAAAAAAAAAAAAAAAAAAAAAAAAAAAAAAAAAAAAAAAAAAAAAAA